>VZRZ01007688.1:1072207-1205095 GCA_013398175.1 Climacteris rufus
TTTTTTTTTAAAGGGCAAGAAGCTTTATTTTTTACAATGAGCACTTCTCATTGTTACTGAGGAGAGCTACCTGCAATAACTGTTCAGGTTGCGTGCTCACCTCTCCAAAGACATTGGGGCTCTACAATGTACAAAACCCCAGAGTTTACACCCCAGTGTACTGCAAGGTTGTAAGCAAATTATTTAAAAAACATTATTTCTGTATATATAATGAATAATTTGTACCTGATTAGGAAAATCCCAGATTCCTACAAAAGCTAAAGAATAAAAATTCTGCATAGTCAAATGTGACAGCATTAGGGATCAAAAAGCAAGGAGCATTTTCATTAAATGTTATAACTGGTACTTACCAAAGGCCACTGGTGACCCTGCTTTTAGGAATGGAGGTCTCTCAGCGTAGTTACTTCTGTTCCTGGTTTCACTGCTTAGGGCAGTGCTGGCAGAAGGTTTCTTTAAGATTTCCTCAATGGAAAAGGACAGGCTGGGCTTCCTCTGTCCAGCACTCGCCTGGGGGTCCATCATATTCCTGCCAAAGTGGCTGTGGGGCACAGAGTCCTGTCCTGCTGGCCCGGCTCTGGGTGCACCCCGAGGAACATGCGGCTGGGACAGTGTGCGCCTCTCCCCACCCATGCCCGGGTGACCCGCAGGAGCGCTGGGAGGAGAGACAAAGGCGACCCACAAGTCAGCACACACAACCTGCTCCTCTCGGCTGATCAGCTTGGGACCAAGACCTGCACTCCCTGGGTCTGGGGAAGACAGCGTTAGAGATGGGGGTTAAAAGTCTTGCCAATCCCACCCACTGCTGAACTGGATTTATGGAGCTCTGAACAATCATATGGCCATTCCAGGAGAAGGTGTGCTCCTTGCAGACCCTAGAGAAAAATGCCCTGGGAAAGGCTGCTTCTTGTTGGTAAATCCTGTCTGTGGGGCAATTATCTTTCTTTTCTGTTTTCAGGCTGAAACTTGTGAAAAGCCCACTGGATTTGTACCGTCATGGAGTTAAGAACATAATCATCAGGACAAATACTTGTCCCTCGGGCCACTTACTAGCAAGAGAGACAACCTGTAAACTTCTCCTGCATACAAGGAGGTGTCACCTATGAAAACCTACCTCACCCACAGTTCCCAAGTTATCCTTCAGCCATCCCTCCCATGCATCAGCTTTGGTTCAGATTCTCTTTTCTTCTACCATGAAAACCCTTTGAACTTTCCAAACATTTCATGATGCTGCTTTTCAATATCATCCCATCTTATCAGTCACAAGAGAAAAAGAGATGGCCCTTGCAACATGTGTAGAAATAGGAATTAGTGCCCTCTACCCCCTACCTATGCTTCTAAAGATAAAACATTATTTTCTTTCCATGCTGAGCCATGAGGCAAGCTAGCTTGATAATCATCGCACCAGTTGCTAATGCCTCCCAATTAGGCATCCACCGCAGCGGGAGATTTCCTGGTTGATGTGGGTGAATACCTGTGATTCCTCTACGGAGCCACTTCTATCTTCTCGTTAATTTTTATTTTGGGAAGAATGTGTGGTTAGATACGCTCCTGTTCCTTCCCTCTCCCTCCCTCCTGTGGCATTTCTTGCCTTCATCTGGGATTGCCCCTCACCTTTTAAATTGTTATGGTTGTTTCTCCCTCTCCTGCTGGTTCTTCTCTGTGCCTTCCTTATCAGGCTCTTATAATTGTATTGGCAGACCCTGCCTTATTTGTCCAGTGAACTGACAATTCTTGAGCTGATATCCCATCATATGACCTTTTCATGGAGTGGAGACCAAAATTACTGTGTAACCAGGGGGCAATAAACCACACCTGATAAGATGAAAGGCTTTCAGCTTTTTCCAGATTCTAGATACTGGAAAAACAGTGGGGGTGATGGGGAAAAGAACAATGGAAGAGGTTCAAAATGATGCAGCCAGTTGTGATGAAGAATATTTAATTATCTGATTTTATTAATCAAACATCTCTGCAAGCGACAGGGTAGACAAGCGATCGTCTTTCACACTGATGACAAACATGGGGTTAGAGTGGGAAGTATTATTCTTTGTTCTTTTTGCATCCCCCTGCCATTTCCATAAAGGAAATGTGCCTTCCTGGTTGTGTGATGAGGTGACAGCTGTTGTATGGGTGCAAAAGGTCCTGTGGCCCTCTCCATGAATCAGGGAACACTTCATTGTTTCAATTCCTGCAGAGGGGGAATGCCTTTCTAGCCAGGCTTTGTCCTCTCCAGTTTTGCTGTCGGTGTCTGTAATCCTGGCTGGGCACACAAAGAGGGATGTGTGCCCCTCCTTTGCTTTGGCAGAATGAGAGAGAGGGTAATTTATGGCCTGAGAACAGGTGAGCATGCTGTCTGTTTGCACAGAGAAGGGAAAAGTGCTCTGAATCGACACCCTGGGTTAAAACTACCTATTTAATAACAGGGTTCCCCTTTTACCTTTTTGATTCCTGATTCAAAACCCAAGAAAAAGCACAAGGAGAAACGTAGTGCATTCTTCTACAAATGCCTTACCTTCCCTACTCCATTTGCCTGAGACATGAAAAAAGGGAGCCAGTCTTCTTGCTTCCTATAGAGCAATGGCTTCAAATTTTAGTCACTTCCCAGATTTCTCAAGTTGAGAGTCCTTGACCCAGCCTTCACTGTATTAATTTAGTATGTATTACAGTGTCTGAACTCTCTGATATTTACTGTGCTACCTTTTACCTGAAATTTTCAGGCAGGAAAAATAGATCTAGGGACCTCTGTTTTTTTAAGCCTCCCCTTCTCTCCATTTTTTCAAAGCACCTCTACAGGTCCAGGAGTGAAACCTGTAGATATTTCTGCTTCAGTTGTTAAATGAAGCAAGACCACATGTTCCTTTGCAGTGGAAAGTTTTGATTTTGGTTTGTTATTAAAACCTATGTGTTCAAGGGCTAATTTGCTGGGGCAGAGGGGAGGAGGAGGATTTTACAGGAAAGTCTGATAGGTCCTGGCACTCCTCATCAGAGGACTCATATCTTTGGGTAAATTAGCTGGCTAAACTAACCTAGAGACTCTCAGGGCAAAAAAATACACCTCTTGTCCCTCTTCCTTTCCCCAGCTCCATTTTTGCTGAGTTACACACACTGTTTTGAAAGGAAGAAGCGTAGCCGCCTGGCAGAAACACATGTGCATTTGTGTTAAAAAATTTCTGAAGTAAAGAGAGTTGAGACAAGCAGACTCCAAGTTTCCATCTCAGTGAAATACTTTTATTCAATGATCACATTGGCAACATGCACTGAGAAAATTCAGCATTACCCCATACCCAGAGTGACTCCACTGCCTGTCTCCACTGCCACAAGCTCGCTCTGGGCAGGCACCTGCTGAGACAATGCTGTAGTCCTATGTCACAAAATCAAATTGTGTATGTTTGTATAACTATTCTGTCTCAGTCTGCAACTTTCAACCTCCCTGCTGCTCACAGTGACAAGTTGATTTTCTATGTGTGTTTAAATTAGATGCTCACATGCAAATTTACAACTTGAAAGTGTCCTTGTGAAGGCTTTATTTTTGTTCTGTCTTATTGTATTGTACTGTTTTATTAAAACTGAAGGCAATGCCAGCTGAGAAATATATTTTTGTTCTTCTATATAGGAAAACAAAACAAGCACTAAAGAAGGAAATAGGATAAATAAGTGACAACTCTTGAAAGGGGATTAAAAAGCAGCAGTGTAATGATGCATAAATCCCATGTTTTGTGTACAAAAGTTTCTTCAGAAAAAAAATGCAGGTTTGATATAAAAATGTTTAAGTAATACCAAAAGACTTGAACATTTTGCTATTTTTAATACAAAAAAAAAGGAAAAATAGTGATAAATACAATTTCATTAACTAAAAAAAAAAGATTAAATACTGTATTTGCAATGACTGTTAGTTCAGAATTTCTTTGCTTTGTATTATGTTAAAATAAAGATGAGTGGCAAAAAATAGACCCTTGAAATGCAAATGAACATTTTGCAAATTAAAATAATTCAGTTGACCCCCTTTTTCAAATAATTGAGTTGCTGAAATGTAACAAATTATTTATGTTCAAAACAAGAAATTATTTACTTTTAAATTACCAGAAAATGAAGAAGTTATTTTTCTGCCAAGTTCTAATATGATGGCTTTTGCAGGGTAGTTTGGGATATTTTTATATTTCTGCTTGACCTGGAAATGCAGATGACTCTCATTTGTTACAATTATTTTGCTACCCATCTAATTTAGTCTATAAATTCCTCGAGGCAGGAAACACGTCTTCCTATGGGATTGCTGAGCTCTGAAGGCAACTCTTTACAGCAGAAGGTGGCTGTCTGGAACAAAATCATGCTGTGTTGTTTTTCTAAACTCATCCTCTCTGTGCCAGGCAAATCTAGAGGTCCACACAACCTCTGAGGTTCTTAAAACAAAAACTTTCAGAAAATGAGAAATCCTGGATGCATAGACTTAAAATCAACTTGGGATCAATACTTTGGAAATTTTTGTTCTATATAGTCTGTCTCAAAGAGGAAGAAGAATTGTGTTTATACTGTCAGTGACAGAGCAGGACCATTTCTGTCCCACTGGTCTCTTCCACTGGACAAAGGCAATAATGGGATGATATTCCACCCAAAGCCTCTGAAATGTCTCCTTTAAACTGGCCTTTGCAAATGTGACTCAGAGTCAGAGCTGTCCAGTGTTTATGCACAGCATGGGTGCTGCAGCTCACAACAGCTCATCTCCGAGGGCTTGTGCTCAGTCAGCTGTTCAGAGCAAGCCAGCAAGCTGGGACAGTCGGAGACAGAGCTCAGGCAGTCAGAGACACACCAGTGCACTCACAGCTGCAAATTGCCCACATCACCTCTGGAGCCTCATCTCCTTGTAGGTTGTCTTCCATCCTTTACGCCTTACTGGACTCTACCAATCTCCTCAGTAACATCTGAGCTGCTCTGATCTCCTCAAAGTTCAACAGCTGGCAGGGATATAGCATAAAGCCCACACAGCCTGATCCTGGAGTCCCTTTCACCTCAGATTTATTAGCCCCCTTGTCTCTGTAGATTTCTCAACAAGATCATAAATTAGAAATATTAATAAAAGGGACATTGTAGGTTTAAAACCGATAACATTTATTATGTTTTTTTTATGGCACAGTTATTATCATTGACATTTAAAATGGCATCATAATCCATCAAGGTGAAATGGACTCAGAAAAATATTTCTCCCAAGCCAAAAACAGTTACAGCAGCAGCAGGTTTGCAAGAGAGGAAGGACACAAACAGTTTGAGCCCAGGTCACTGATTACATACTTTAGAGGTGTTTTTTAAGAACTTCACCCTCTATCTAATCCATTCTTGTATTTCAAAATGCTTCTTGTCCCCTGCCAGGCCCCTGGAGTCCTTTGTAGAGATTTTACTATCAAAAATCTTTAGTTAATCCATGTTGGGGAGCATTTTGCTTCGAACGGAGCAGGAATTGTTAATATGTGGGAAGGGCTGGAGAGATCAAAGGTTGTGCTTTTCATAACAATTCAGGCCATGGAGCAGCAATTGCCATGGAGAACTGTCCAGCATGGCTATAAACTAGCTTTGATTTGTCTGCTGTTTGGCTGATGGAAAGTTAAAAATAAAGAAGGAATGTGTTTAATGAGGTCCATCCTTGCAAACATGGGGAGAACAACAATTCTCTCCCCACCTTCTGAAGAAGGCTATGGAATCTATATGTACAGAAATAAAACCAATTCTCCAGGGGGAAAAAAAAGGGGTGTGGGGAAAGTCCCAGGAATCAATAACAGAGTAAAACAGAAAGTCCATGACCTGTAGCTCATTATTTCAAGTTGGTTGTAGTTTGGTTGTGAATAAATGTCCTGAGTGATGCATGAAAACCAGCTTCCTGTGACCCAGAATGGTTGTTCCTCACCCAGGTGTGGAGAAGGCACTGAGTCCTCCTAGGAATCACTAGTGCTATGCTGAACTGCTGTTGTCCTGCTGTGGTACCTGCAGTTAAAGCATTAGGCTTTCACTGCATATTCCATTATGGAGATGCCCAGCAGAAGATACTCTTTGAAACAGTGCCATGGCAAACTGTCTCATTTGCAAAAGAGGAGGAGACTGGCACTTCTAAATGGGCAATTAAAGGTATTGTCTGAGAGGAAATTACCTAACATCCTTCAAGATGCACTTCTCTTCCTGCATTTTAAAGGGAAAAAGCCTCAAGATGTAGTTTAGATTAATTATCTAAAAGTTAGATGCCCAGAGCTCAGTACACACATCCCCCACTGCCAAAATGACCGTGCAATACATAGATTGGGAGTGTAAGACTGACTTTTAAATTTCTTTTTTGTCCTGCATTCTTAACCACGTGTGCTTTTTTCAATGTGTTTATATGAAAAAAAGGCAGAGACAAACCAAGTGAGCACTTATGCACAAGTCAGCGATGTTTAGCTGTTACAGTCTGTTGGCTGTATGGAAGTGTCCATGTTATATTAATGCAGTGGAGCTGGCATCTGTTGTCTCGTTCCTGAGAAGACTAGTCTAGAATAATTCACCACCTGAGTAAAGTTTCATGGGACACAGCCTTCTCATGCTGGGAAGATCTGGAGATTTCAAAACATGCTTCCACACCAAACCAGAACAAAAACTCTGAAGGACTCCAAAAAGAAGGTTGTTTTGTAGAGTTTTTTTTTTCTTCAGTTCATTAGCCTCACCTCAATAAAAACATTTCACTTTGATCATAATAAAATGTTTTGTCTTGCTGTTGAACTTTCAATTACTTTTCCAACATAATCAATTCATTTTAAAACAAAGCAGTAATCTTGAACATGGCAAAATGACCTTTTAAAGACTATTGGAACAACATGTTTCAAGAACATGAAGAATTTTTAAATTTATTTGCTTTTAATGAACAGTGAATCCAAACAACACCAGCCTGGTGGTGTAATGCTTTGTGTGTGCAGAGCAAATGCACACTTTTGCTGCTGACCCAGTTTCCTGGTCTCATAGATGCAAAAAAAAAACATTTAGGAAAAGTTGCAATAGGTATGTTTTTCCTAAGGCTGCAGTCTGTCCTGGTTAACAGGATGCATAGTTAACGATCATACTATGTTGTTAAAGCCACTTTTTTCTGTAGATATTCTTCTCAAATTCATCAGTCCAGTCTGTGAGGTACTCTGGAAAACAGTTACTGCATAGATAATTTATGTGGGAATAAAGAAATTCTATACTGCATGTATAAGAGGGTTTTATCTGTCTAGGATGGTCATGGATTTCATTGTGTGCAAGTTTGCCAAATTTACCTATCTCTAAAATTACTGTGATTTCCACAAGAAAAAAGCATTACTGTGTCATAAAGTTCTCAACTGGCTCTGACACCCTGCATGGATTTTAATCACCTTCCACATGATAGGCTTTGCAAACAGCACTGTGAAATAGTGCTTTAGTTACCACTAATTAATTCAATGTTCAGGCTGACAGAACCAGTATTAGGGGATCACTGCTTGAACTATTTCTGCCTCTCAAAGCCAAGCAGGAGAGGGCAGCATGTCCTGTGGGATCAGCACACCAGGGCTGTGACAGCCCAGGTGTGAAAGTGAAAATTGTCTTACATCCTCATCTTCCACTTTAATTCGAGTCATTCCCATGATGAAAAGATGTCACAGAATGAGAAGTGGTTGTCTTATCCATCTAATTTGCATGCAAGGATTATCCTGTAGTTACTTGATACAGTAAAGTCCATGATTTACAAGCCAAGAGCAATCTTAAATTTTTTGCATACAAGGGTTTATGCAGTTTTTCAGAGTGGGAAAGAATCATAGGAATAGAATAGAATTAAAATTAGAATTAGAATTAGAATAGAACAGAACAGAATAGACTGTTTTTGTTGGAAGGGACCTACAGTGATCATCCAGACCAACTGCCTGACCAATGCAGGGCTGATCAAGTTAAAGCATGTTGTTAAGGGCATTGTCCAAATGCATTTTAAACACTGGAGCATCGACCCCTTCTCTAGGAAGCCTGTTTCAGTGTTTGACCACTCTATCAGTGAATAAGTGCTTCCTAATGTGCAGTCTAAACCTTCCCTGTCTCAGCTTTGAATTATTCCCACATGCCCTAGCACTGGATACCAGGGAGAAGAAATCAGCACCTTCCTCTCCCCTTACCCTACTCAGGAAACTGTAGAGAGCACACAATATCTATAAAGAAAGCCAGTAAATTAAAATCAGTTAAAGGCTGATCACTAAAGTCCATTTTTCAGGTGACTTATCCTAGAAAGCACAAGAGAAGATAAGAGTTTTCCTGTCTTCTTTAAACCTCAGCCTTTGCAGCACCTGAACATCCAGTTTAAAATAAATTAATAATGGGGAAAATTAAAATAATTTGTGATTTTTCTTGTCAAATACCCCAAACCCTACTTATCCTATAAAGTGTAGGGAGTGAACTGATCCTGATTCATCCTCTTGCCTGATGAGACCTTAAGTATTATCTCAGGATTAGCTGGGATTATTTATATTATCTAATATCTCTATAGGTCCTGGATAGGAATGGCAGGAGGGCATGAAGGTGCATCCTTAGGGCCATACAGAGGGAGTCTCAAGAGGAGAATAAACTCTTTGCTGACAGAGCAGTGAGAGCAGTAAACAAAAAAGTTTTGATAGCAGGAGAAGATTCCAGGCAGGAGCAAGATAAATCTGCAAAGCAGACTGGAGATATTATCCTTGCAACCTGTCCTGTCAACACATCATCTTTGTCAGTGCTAAGATTCAGGTCAAACTCCATGAAGAGAAAGTAATGGAGATTGAAATTCATTAGTGCTGCTTACAAAACCTGAGGAAAATGTCACTTCCAAATTTAGAAAAAACATCAAAATTTCAACCTCTGCCAGGGACAGTTGTGTCAGACTGGCCAGATGGCAAAATGGCAAAACAAGCCAACAGTCCACTGAGGCCCTGCAAAATCTTGGGAGAGCACAAGGTATCCGTGTACAGACTAGAGAGGGAAAAAAATCACCTGCAGGCACACGAAGGAGACATTCATCCACTTACTGAGAAGGTACAAGCCCCTCTTGCCTGACAGAGTTCTCACACCTCCCAGGCTCCTTCCCTCCACTTAGGTAGCATAGCATTGCAACTTTCCCTGTCCTATCCCTGGGGATCCTGAGAAAATGATGAAGTGCACAATATTCCTCAGCTTTCAGCATTTTGTTTTGTTTAATGGGCTCCAGTGGGAACTTCTATTAATCTACTATAGAGGGAAGAGGTGGGTTTTTTTTGTTGTTGCTGCTGTTGTTGTTTGCCCCCCTTTTGCCTGAGGCAGGTCATGAATTATGTGCCTGATGTTCTTCCTCAGTCCTGGGCTTCCCTGTGATGTCCCACGGGGACCCATTAAGAGCTTCCTTGCTGCATCCTTCCAGGGAAAGGCCAAGTGCTGAAGTGGCAGAGGCTCTTGTGACTCAGGGATCTTAGCAGGGAAGCAGCAAGTCACTGTTAGGGTTTGGATGGGGGGCAGGACATCTCCAAAGCTACATGGGCCTATGGGGAATTGAGTTGCATAGCAGAACAAATTGTCCAATTACAGGGCAAATGCATGGTTTGAGTGTTTTTCCTCCTGAAGCGGCTCTTTGAGTCATGGTGTTTCCACTCATGTAGTGGCATGAAAACTCAGACTTCAGCAAAATGGACACTTCTGACCTGCAGCTGACTGCAGATCCTTCTGTGGTCTAGCCCATGAACTGCACACACTTGAGCCAAAGTTTAGATCCAGCTGCTAAAGCTGTCTGTGCCTTTGAGGTACAAAAGCTCTAGTTTGGTTCCTCTGGGTGACATCTAACATAGCACTTCAAATAAATTTCCTGCGAGAAGCCATCTCATGTTTTTATAACCACAGACATTTCAAACATATTTCTGTGTTTTCTGATGTGCCACTGGCACAGGCTATGAAAATTGTTTGGCCTATATATAGTTGGACTTTTTTTTCTTTTTCCCCTTGCAGTTTGTCATAGGAAAGCAATATTTCTGTAGCTTTGTGCCAACCTGGCCTCCCTTCAAGCGCACTGTCTGCTTTTTATCCATAAAATCACATACCGGAAAGTCCGTCTAAAGAACATTATTAGCTGAGGCTGCAGAGTCAAGTACTGGAAAGCTAACGCAGTGCCAGACTGGAGATTGCTTCTGCTCATACATTAAGAGGCAGATGCATTAGGACATGCTAAAAGCTTTTATAGATGGCCAGACTCCTGCAGAAGGTGGGATGATCTGTCTCAAAGGCAGGACTAATGAATTACCTGAAAAGTGACTCGTTTGCATGAACTCCTTCTTCCCCAGCTGCGACCCCCAGTCCCCTTCCCTTGTCTGTATCCCCTGCAGGTCGAAGTGGGTGCTAAAAGCACAGTGGCTGTGATACACACCATGGCACTCAGCCGCCGATGGAGAAAGGGGAGGAGAAGGCAGCAGATGAGGATTGTCCGGTTCAGACAGCTTCTGCGGGGAAAGAAAGGGCATCTTTTCAGCCCAGAAGGGAAGAGGCAAGAGCAGCTTGATAGGTCACCCCTCCCTGTGGTTTGTTCCTGACTCATTCACACTCCTTTGGCGATGAGCCTCACTCACTGGTGAGGCACTGAAAAGGGCTACAAAAGTATTGTTATTTTATGATCCAGTAAACATTTCCACAGCTTACTCTGAGGAGAAAAGGAAAATTTTCTCCCACCACCCATCAACATGGTACAGAGCAGGTGAGCTCTGCATGGCCAAAACAAGGCACTGAGGAGTCCCCTGCACAGACAAAAAGAAATCTGGTCACAGATTGGTGAGGGGCAGCTGGTGCAGGGTATATGTCTCTCCCGCCACCCCAACCCCTGCCTGCGATTGTGGTAATGTAACAGGACTGCTAGTTTCCTTCCTGGCTGAACACTGAAGCTTATTTGCAATTTAGGTTGCCAAAAATAAAACCAATTGCCTGAAATATTCCATTTCGTTGTCTTATTATGGGAGTAAGTTTTGAAAAATGAAGACATTTTCAGAGTGTCAGTGCTCTTGTTATGGAATCCATGAAAACAGCATTTTTAAAAATTAATTTTTTTTCCTGTCTTCTTTATTTATTTAGAAAAAAGAAATTCCCTGAAATTTCCTTTTAGCTTTAGGTACAGCCCTTCCCTCTGCTGGACACTGACAGCAGATTCAAGCAGATGTTGCTCTATCCATGACATGCAGGTTGTAATTTCCAGCTTTCCTTCGTGGCCAGGAGGGCTAAAAGCATTTCTTAATAAGGAAAACACAAATGTTGTTGACATCAAAGCAGAGCTGGGGCCCCAGGCACATGCCTGTGCATTAATCTGTCCTGGGTATCATGTAGATTTGTTCCTCTGGGTCTGCAAAGGCAGGTACAGCCTTGTGCTCTATCCACTGGATCTTCCCTGCAGACTACATACTAATTGCCATCCTTGTGCTGGAGGCACGCCTAGGTGAATACAAAAGGCAATCACTGCCAGCTTTGGTGGGTTTTTTTGGGGGTAAATACTCTCTAAGTTTTGTTTACATGATAGTACACTGATGGTAGGGGTGACATCAGGTTACGAATTAGCTTATTATTACGCATCACTTTCTTTTTTAAAGAATAAGTTTCTATTAGCCCTTTGATGAACTATGAAGGAAATGGAGTGCAGTCACATTATTTTTACATCTCCAAATCTGTCACATTTAATTCAGTGCTCAGTTAACAATATGTGTAATGTCACTTGACTAACAATACTGACATGGAAAGTATTTCTAGATCCCACTTCGTCTTCTGGCATTGGTTATTTAGAAATTGTGCTACATAAACCAAAGTCTAGTGCCAAGTAATTTGAATGCTGCATTCAAGCATCCTCCTGCTTATACCTGAAGACTTATGGTTTCACTTACACCTTTTAAAAAAGTTATGTTCCCACCTTCACTGCCATAAAAGTCAAATAAAAAGGTCCTTTGATTGAAATGCTAGATCAAGCTTGCAGCATGTCTGTGTTTTTCATTATTACAGAAGTGTTACAACTGCCAAGAGCATCTGAAATATTAATTTTCTGAGACTATTTTGAATTCAAGAGTTCTGAAGATGCACATTTTGGACTTGGGGCTTATGGTTCATAATAGAAATATCACATTCCAATAAAAATCCACCTCAGGCATAACAAGCTAAATTACTACATATCCAGTTGGCTCCACCTTAATACATCACAGCTACACAGCAGTAAAAGAATTACACACACACACACACACACACACAAACACGGAGTCATACATAGCCAAGGAATTTTTTCCTCTTGATGATGCAAGGTTGTAGCAATACAGATGGCATAACACAATTCACAAAAAGGACTAAGACAGCTGGCATTGAATGCCTTTGAAATAGTGTGGAGAACAGGTAGAGAGGATGCAGTAGAAAAAATGATGTGGTCAGGGGCCATGTCAGTACAGACATGTTCAAGGTAATGTCCAGCAGTACCAAAGTCCCATTCAGGACCCTGCTGACATTCTCTTTGAATGTGAAAATAGCACAGTGTTTTGAGTGAGGCATCCACAAATACCTCTGCACAGTTAATATCCAGCCTGGATAATGGGCATACAGAGCATCAAGAAGGGCTGCAGTATAGTCTTTTTATTACCTGCTTCATCCTTTAAAAGGACAGTCTCTGCATTCTACAAAAATCTTTTTACTAAGAACTTCTCACCATCTGTAACTGAGCTATTCAAATTCAGAGTACTTCAAAGAGAGTGCAAGGATCCTTAATGCCGTGGGTAGAAAGCGCCAGTAACTCGGAGACTTTTGCGTCAGTCCTGTTTGCCTAGATAACGCGACTCAGGCCTTATCTAGTTTCCGATCAGAGGCGAGCCGAGCATCAGAACTCCCGCAGATCCAGGCTTAGCTCACGCACGGCGGTTTAATTTACGCAGGGAAATAAAGAGACGAGAAAGGGTTCTTTCTGCTTATCGCCAGTAGGTTTTATTCCTGGAATATGGTGCGGAGAAGATGGCCAAAATGGCAACCGGGGCGTGTTATCAAACCAGGGCGAGGGGAGGGCAGTCGGGAGAGCCAATCACTGCAGGGGACCACAATGATTGACAGGGGCACCGGCCAGTGAGCCAGCCGTCCATAGCTGGCATGGGAACCAATGAGCTGTTCCCCTGGGCGGGGACAGCCCCTGCCGAGCCGGCAGCTGCCGCGCGGAGAGGGGGAAAGGAACCAGCACCCCCCGGCCCCGGCCCGGCGGGAACGGGCCGGTCGCAAGCCACACCCACAGGACCGCAACACCTTAATGCGTGGACTCCGCCAGACTCCACTTTCTTTTATGACAAAGATTAATCCAACTTGCATATCTCTCCTATTTGCAGCTGAAACAGGGAGAAAGATGGGAAAACATTTTAAACCTCATGTACAAGCTGGTTGCTTAACCTGGCTCATGCCTGCCCAATTTGCAGTTGGTTTTTAGTGCTAATGGTCAGGTTATCCTCCCCCTATAGTCATTACAATGAATTGTTGATAAGTCTTCATGGTGACATTTTGGAAGACTAAATACAGAGAGAGTGTTTTAAAGACACAGAGAAAAAAGAGAGAACTTGCACAGGCTTGTGTCTATGTTGAAGAAGCTGTGATAAGTGCAGTTGGAGAGTATGTTGATTTGCTTCCTAGGAGATAAAGAGAATGTTATTTTTTATAACAAGCCAGGCTGGATGGAGCTTTGAGCAACCTGGTCTAGTCGAAGGTGTCCTTGCCCATGGCAGGGGGACTGAAACCAGATGTCTTTAAGGTACCTTTGATCCTTAAAGTTCCTTTCAGCTCAAACCATTCTATGATACTGTGGCGTGCTTAGCCACCCTCTGCATGACAAAACACAGTTAGCAAATGATCTGTGTACTTTTTATGATCCATGCAGTCAAGTTTCCTGCCCGAGGTGATGGTTGTGTATCCCTTGACCACCCACAACTCAAGTACTAGACTTCAAGGGCACTAAAGACCTTTACACGTGGAGGGAATAAGATTAATGCCCTTTCTGCATTCCTCGTGTAGACTTAGTTCACGGCTGAGGCTTTGGATCACACTACTGAAGTGCAGTGGGAGCATGTGGAGGAACACAGACAACAGGAGTGAAGCCATTTACAAATTGTGCTGTGTACGTGATCCAGGTGTTGGCTGGCCTGGAATATTGATCAGGTGAGGGTTTTGCTTTTTGGCTTACAATTGCAACTGTTAAAAAGCTGTCTCATTGAGGTTGATTTAATACCTCATTTGGCACCTGAAGTTTCCCCCAGGACAAACAGTACACGTGCTAGGTCAGAGGAAAAGGGAATGGCTCTGTGTGTTCCCAGGCCCTTCTGCACATCATGGCTTTGTTCAAATCTTGCAGTGGGTCCTTTCCATGCAGTCCAGGCATGTGTCTTTCAGACCAAAAGGTTGGAAGCTGTTTGTTTGGAAACATGCTTCAGTCTATTGGCATTTTCTACTATTGTTGATACCGTAGTCATATTATTCACTGACTTTGTGTTCTGTGCTTGTTCAATTCTCCAAAATGTGGCTTCCAGCTGGGCTTCTCAAGGCACTAGACAGAGTTTGCAGCTCACTCTCTTTTAACACCTAAGAACCTCCTTGTGCTAGGTGCTGGAAAAACACAGAACAAGGAAGCACTTTTCTGTGTAAAATGAGAAGTGTCCAATCAATGCAGCAATCTTATAAAAAAAGTTACAAAGCTCTTGTTATGTCTTCACACTGCCCTTTGTGGAATTGGGCTGTACTGAGATGAGCTAAACTATGTCTGTACTTTAAATATTCATATCTGAACTTCCTTCTAGGTGCATAGGGCATGTTAGCACCATGCAATTCAGAGATGTACAGAGTAGTTCCAAACATGCTGGTTCCTCCAGGTACAATAGTGCTGAACTTTACTCTACCATGATGCTGCTTCTAAGTCCTGTGGAACTATCTCTTTTAACACAGACTCGCAAACAGGCCATTTAGTACTGTTCTGTGGTGTGAGCCTGAGGAAGTAGTTATTTTTTACAGCATTAGCTTTTGCATCGACACACAGTGTTGAATGAACCCGCCATTCTCAGTGCCTTCTTTCTGAGCAAGTGAAGAATTAACTAGAAAGCTACTTGTTTCTCAGCGTTTCTGACTCTTCACTGTACAGACACGGCTGGTCTGCCATCAGTTAGCAGCATGCTAACGAAACCACTGAGCTCTGAGTTACGGTAGGCAAGTTCCCAGCTGAAATGTGCTACCCTGGCATGGTCCTGGGCTCCCTGTTCATCAGCTGTATCTTTTCAAAACCTTCAGTTAATTTTTCTTCTTTCACCTCCCTTTGGAAAAGATGTGAACAGAACACTAAGCAAGATTTTTAGGTTTATTTTCCCTGTAAAAGCATTCATCTCCCACTGTTGCTGGGACTCACATAAATTCTGGAGGACTGTGGCAGTCCTATGGCTTGGGAAGGACTCTGGCCGCGAGTGCAGGAGGGACGCCTGTCTCAGCAGGGAACGCCTGTCTCAGCAGGGAACGCCTGTCTCAGCAGGGCTGTGGGCCCGTGGCAGCCGGCCGCCGCCAGAGGGAGCGCTGGGCACGGCCGGCCCGGAGCTCCCCGATGGGCTGCGCCCGCGGGAGGGCGGGGCGAGCTTCTGCGCTGAGCCGGAGTGGGAAGAAAGGTGTAGCGACACGCCTCGCCTCCCCACGCTGGGCTGGGACTGACAAATCTGTCTTTGAGAAGGAAGTTATGGATGGGCATGAGTTGCTACGAGGAGCAGGGGAGAGTCATGTGGCCTAGGTGCCCCTGATATTCCGGGTAGTTTGGAGACTCGGTGTGCACACATTGGAAGGTAGCGGCAGTTTCGCAGAAGAGGAAGGTTGTTGGTGTCATCCCACGGGCGCAGCATGCCTCTAAAATAGGCTCCTTGGAAAAGAGCTGAATAGTGAATTGGCATATCCAGCTGCTGACATTACATTATTTACAACAGTCAAAGATAAAACTGGTTGGGAAAGCTTGAAGAAGGAGCTCAGGAAACTGAGTGATTGGGTAATAAAATGGCAGATGAAATTCAGTGTCAATAAATGCAAAGTAATGCACATGGAGGAAAACAACCTTAACTATACATTCACAGTGATGGACTCTAAATGAGCTATTACTACTCAGAAAACAGATTTGGGAATTATTACACATAATTCTTCAAAACCGATAAGCTCAAAGCTAGCAGTGGTCAAAAAGACAAATGGAGTATTAGAAATTATTAGGAAATAAATAGATAACACACTTTTTGTTACCATGCAAACCAATGAAGTGCTTACATCTTAAATGCCAGGAGGGAGGGAATAATTTATTAGACAGCTGGTTTAAAAGAAGCACCATAAGTTTTTAAGAGATGACACTGTGGAACTCACAGGGAATTCTGAAAGTCCAAATGAAATGAAATTAAAACAACAACTAAATAAATCTTTTGGCATTGGGTCAAAAAAAGTTTGCATTGAATGATGTAGACAGAACCACAAGCTCAGGTAAGAGCATCATTTCTAGCTGCTGGAAAGGAATGGGGATAATCACTCTATCTCAGCCTTGCTTCTGCTCCTTTTTTTTTAATCTGTTGGGCTGAACAGACCTTTGCTTTTAACCATCAAGGCCATACTTATATCATTATCCTGAAGATAAAGAAATATTTTGGTCCCAAGGAAAATCAATGGCAGAATTCATTGATTTTGAGAACAGGAAAATCAGTTCTGTCTCTAGCTGGGTCATGTCTCACTGTGCGAGGTGTTGCATTGATTGAAGCAAGACTGCTGGCACAGCATGAGCAGCTTATAACAGGTATCTTTGAGCTACCCAGAAAGTAGCAGTGACTACAAGTGGGACTCATTTCAACTAACTTTAGCTGATGTTGAGAACTAGGTGCTGGTTCCTTAGCCAACTGAGGTACTTCTTCCTGTCACAGTGTGTCCATGGTACGAGTTTTGACAGAGGAAACAATAACAAAATACATACCACATTCCAGAAAAAAAACCAAGCTAAAACATGAGGAGCATAAGCCACCTTCACCTTAGCATCTGAAACAGGAAATTAAGATGATGTTTGGACACCTTTGGGTAAAGACATGAGATGAGAACTTAATTCCTTTGAGGAAAATATCTGTGATTCTGTTTGTCTTTGGTATGTAACAGAGCACCCATGCTTTTTGGGTGTCTCAGTGACAGAAAGAGTAAGCAAAACCCATAAACATTATTTGTATTAGAAGCAGAAATATTTATATTTGATGCCTGATTATTGAAGAGGGATCCCCCTTTAAGTCATTAGTGCACTGCTGAAGAGCTGTAGCTGCTTTGTCTAGCCAGGGTTTCATTCCTGTCTGCTGGAGAAAAACCTTCTGCCACTGAGGAAGGATCACTTAAAACTGGGTCTTGATTGCTGGAATAAGCATGTTTTAAATGAACAGCAGGCAAACCCAAAGCAGAATATTGCAAAAGGCAAGGCAGATGAAAGAATCGTTTAAGCTGTATGTTTTAGGAAGTCAGGAAGAAGAGGACTAAGTTTGGTGGAATCTTTTGCAGGGATACAGATTATCTCTTAGTTTTTAAAAAAATTATTATATAGCAACTGATCTTCAGTTCTTCCCCTTGCACTGAGGTTTTTCTGTTTTCAAGAGAAAAGCTTAATGAATTAGAGATTTGAGCAGTAACGAAAACCCAGCATGTTTGTTCCAGAGGTATTTAAAAAAATCAAAGACCATTTCAAAATCCTGACAATTTCATGGATTAGGGACATCCCTCTCATTCTCTCCATATCTCAAGCCTTATATGCCTTATTTTTAAAGGCAATCACTGAAATTTTTTCCATAGAGAAAAAATATGTATATACACTTACATATGTATTCATAAGCAGAGAGAAAAATGAGAAGCTAATCATCTTTTCAGAAGTGAGTATGTAGGACCTGCCAGTCAGCTAGTTTCTTTGATATCTACAATTAATTCATATTAATTATCCTGTATTGCAGTGGTGCTTAGCAGCTGCCACTGAAACTGGAGATCCCTTGTGCTGTATCTGTACAAACACTGAGGAATAATCCCAGCCCTTAAGTCATCAGTGTTTAACTGGATGAGAGAAGTCATGGTAAGAAAGAGGAGATGTCTCCTCTGTTTAATTTCACTTAATTATCCTCATAATTTCTAAAGGAACATTTACCCAAAGCAGTGCTTGGTCAAAGATCCCTGAGCAAGCTAGTGCCTCAAAACGCCTCAGGGCAGTGCTGTGCAGAGACCCTAGAACAAGACTTGGATCCAAAAAAGCTTCAGAGGTGGGGTGCTGGGTCACCAGATTGGTGTGGGAGGGCTGACAGGCTGCGGTGACTTCCACCTCTACACCTATAGCACGTCTGTGGAGCACTGGTGGAAGAGCCCTCACTCGCTTTGCCTTCAGTGACAAACCTACCTCAAGTAGCACAGCTGAGGATATACAGATGGGCAGCACTAGAATAAATTTCAGATCTGCCTAAACCTTCTAAATGAAGAGCTCCCAGTCCAGCAAAGCTTATTCACAAGTGTGGTCACATCTAATTTCATGCCATTTGCTGTGAATAGCACGTTCTCTCTGTGAAGAAATCATGGGGTTTTGCATTGTATGTTGGTTTTGGCTACACCTACTGTTTCAATATAGTTTCTGGGTACTGCTCTGTATTTGTTGTAAAAAAGAAAAAGGCTTGCCATTAGCACTTAGTGTTATTTCAATATGATGGTGAAGTCTGCATTAAAAATGCATAGCTAGGTTAGATGTTTAACATTCAGTTGGTGTTCCGGCACAGTCTGAGGGCATGAACTGTAGCCAAGAATATATGGATTCTTAAAACTGTTTCCTGTGCTAAATCTCAGCATCAGCCTGTCCATAAGTAATGAGGAGAAGGATGATGTAAAATAATGGTATTGTTAAAATACTGTCACCTCTCCCTCCCCCACATATTTTAAAGTAATATATTGCAAAAAATTCATAATACACCTGGCCATCTTTCTCATGTCTCTCTTTCTTCCTCATCCTGATAGAATCAGTGCTCTATATTACTCCTTAGATTCAAGAGATTATGGCAATCTCCTCTGTTTTTTCATTAGTTGAGCTGATTCTGTGCAAAAGCTGTTTAAGATTCAAGAGTGAATTTGACTCTGCAAAGAATAAGAATGCAGCTGAAGGGAAGAAAAACAAAAAGGTTTCCAAGAGTGAATTTGACTCTGCAAAGAATAAGAATGCAGCTGAAGGGAAGAAAAATAAAAAGGTTTCCAATAGTGTAGTCTGATGATGGGATACTGATGAGAAATATGCACACAATTAACTTGAAATAAAATGCAGCAATTTCTTCTTTAAGGCTGTCCCCTCAAATTGAGGTGTGCCTAGCTTACTGCATCCAAACAAACCCTTGGATCCTCCCTTGTATGCAGACTGATGTTGCACAGGCACACTCCTGCTTTACTGGGTCTCTGCAGAGTAATAAGCTCCTGACAATTATCACAGAATTTTCTTGATTTGGGAACCTTGCAGTCTGTGGTTTCTGTGGCCAGGCCCCATTCCTTTATGCCAAAGTTTCTTACTTTCCCACATCAGAAGACTTGCAGACAGGGCAAATCAGATTTTTCTGGTCATTGATCCTGATAAACTGGAGAGAGATGAATCCCCTCTGCTCACAGATGCCATCATGCCTGGGGTTGCTCTGTGGGTGGCTGAACAGCCTGCCAGACCCTGGCAAAGGGTGAACTTGGACTTAGATAATTCCTGTGCTCCACATCTGTCTGTTGTTCCCACTTCACACCTCTCAGTGCATCCAGGGATCATTTGAACGGTGTAAGTTTAGGCTGGTAGTCACAGATCTTACAGGAAGAAAAGCTGAACTAGTAACAGGATCCCTACTTCAGTGGGCTTGTGCTCAGAGGTGCCAGTTTCACCAGTCCAATGTGGTGCAGTTCAGTACAATGGCTTTGTGCCTCCTGATCCTCCAGACACTTACAGAGACTGATGTAAATGATTTACATACCCTGGATTTGCTCAGGAGGCCATCACTTCAGGTGCTGTGTAATGTCAGCTCTTCCACACTGGGATTTGTTTGTCAAAACTGTGTGCAAATAACACCCATCTCCCTTCCCTTACGGCTTTCCCATACTTTTACTGCAATGTGCTTGGAGCAGGATTATGGCATTGAACATGAGACAGACTGAAAAATTACCTTCAGGCTTATATTTAGGCCCACGTGCTTCATTACTTTCTTGGATCAGGGCCTCAGCATCCTGCAGTCACCAAGTGAACAACCCTAACAAGAAAGCAGTGCCAACTTTGAGAGCCTAAGCAACAGAACTGGCACATTGTACTGATCTTCTTCATTAAGAAAGATGATTCAAATATTATTTCTTGAAAAGCATCCAGTCTGTGAAAAGGTTCAGACACTGTTGATCAAGTTACCATGGATTTCTTTTGAGACGTTCAAGCTATTAAGAGCAGGAATGTTTTGTCTGAAATTCTATACAGAAACCTACTGATAGAAATAATCACTTGGTAGCTGTTACCTTTCATCTTTTGTACAGGAGTAGAAGTTTACCGTGTTCCTAATTGCAGTGAATTAGATGAATTTGTCCTAGCAAATCAAGCCATTCAGAGTGTGAATATTTTCTGGAAAGGGAAGAGCAAAAAAGACATCAAATGGTGAGTCCAGAATAAAAGGTTGTGAAGATGGGCAGACATGAGTCATAAAGGAGGGATACTGTAAGTGTCCTTCATACCGCTGCTTAATGCTTCTTCTCTTGTAAAAAGGAAATTAGTAACTTTGTACACAGACAGCAGAACATCTTCATTTGAGGACATAGGAGCTTCTTAAAGAACCACTTGCTATTTTGTATAATGGGGACAAAAGACTTTGAGGTGCCCTGGAACATGCAGGTTCTATTGACCACAAGAAGATAATTTCTACTTTCTAACCTCCCTCTAGAAAGTTTCCAAAATGAATTCTGGAACACAGCTGGAACCATAAAAGTAATTTTGTTCACTGCCAGTTGCAAAACAAAACAAATGAGGGACTGATCTAAGAAAATGTGTGTGGCCTTGTGTTCTCATTTGCAGAAAGGTGTTTTTACAAATTTTAGTAGTGTAGAATTGAGTGGCATGTGACCACAGTCTAAGGAAGTGGGGAAAGAGGAGCATCCACCCCCAAACCTGTGGCTAAGAGACCACATGGCATCCAGTAAATGCTTTAAACAGAGCTATAGCCCTATCAACCCTTCTCCAGTCTGTCCCTGATGGAACAGCAAGCAAAAAATGTGCAAAAATAGTGTTGGCTTTCACCTTAATGTCCCATGCCATTGTAAGGGTAGGAGAAATTAGAATCAGCATCTCTATCCACAAAAGAGCTACTTGTTATTATAAGCCTTTGCACTGTCTTCTTCAGGGTTATGAGGCGTAACTGCAGAATCTCTCTCAAGTTGTCTGAGGTTTCAAATTGTTTAAATCCTTCCTCAGGTTAGGAGATAAGTTAATACAAATACCACCTTTTTAATTTAATCTAGTGGATGCTGAAAGTGAGAGAAGCCCAGATTTCACTCACCTCTCTGATTGCAGAAAGCTCTGGTGCAGAATACTGGCACTTTCTAACAGTCTGTATTACAACTGCATAATAGACTGGGACAGGACAGGAGGTGACTGAAAATACAAGGACAGCTCCTTGGTGGATCTTCCCTCTCCCCTCTATTTACTGGAAGAAGAATCTGAAAGTTCTCTGCCATTCCTTGGGAATCAAACAGCTGCAGAGGACAAGTTGAGGAGAGATAGAGATGTCACATTACTGTGGCTCACAAAGGAGACTTTGAGATTCATTTTTTAAGATCTCATGTTCCCACAGGGACTCAGGGAGGATTATGACCTGTCCTGACTGGGAGCAAGGTGACTTTAGTTAATTCTTTCTTGATTTGGTTTCTCGCTGACTGCACTTCCACACCCCCGCTCTCCTGCTGGGTCTGCTGATTTGAGCTGGGATTCCCAACTTCTCTGTAGTTAAGTTTCATTTTATGAGAAAGTTGCTGGGATGCTTCATGCATCACCAGACATAGTTCCTCAAAGGTGGGAATGTGGAGACTGTGCTGACTCTTGCATCGCTGGTACTATTTTGCCTTGTCACCATCACTATTTTGACACATTAGTATTATTAGCAAACACTACATGACAGCATCTTCAAACAACTTGGCAGAGGAGAGACATGATAAAGTCATCCTGAATCACCTCCTAAAAGAAAGGCTGCAGGATTTGCTCTTTAGAGCCACTGCCCAAAAGATAACAGAAGTGTGAGTGAAAACGCTGCTTCTCCAAACACAGTACAACCAGTGCTTTTGGGACCAGTCAGGCTTTTCTTGTTATTTTCTTGTTATCATCCTGGTATTTCTGTCACATTTTGGACTGGGATTTCCTGGATGGGAGCACACCAGACATGGGGAGCTAGACACTTCCTGGCTGCATCACAGCTGCTAAGGGTGTATCTTGGAGGCAGCAAATTAATGTTTTTCTGGACTGATTATGCTAAGCAATGATACTTGACTAGAAATGTTTGCCTGAATCTCTTAAAAATACAAACACCCAAGGATTTCAAGGGTCACTGGTACAGCATGTTCAGGCAGAGGAGCAAAGAATATGATTCAAGTACTGTGGATGGATGGCAGCCGTATTTGAATGGTGTATTTCCATTCATTGCAGGTGAGACACTCAGATCAGGGTAGAAACTGGAAAACCAGATATACAGGATGGCATGAGACCAGTAGGTCCAATTTATGGGAGTGACCCAGTGCAGATAATCCAGTGGGTGTTTTTTTTCCCCTCATCATGACAAAATGGATTATTAGGTCTGAACCAGTACTTGACCTTTCTTCTGCAGCTGAGCTTCTTAGTTCTGTTCATCCACTCCCAGGTGGCTGCTGGATGACCATTTAACCTTGCCTTGCTGCCCAAAGTTTGTGCCTCAGGGCTACAATCACTACTGCCACCTCCTATTTAAACCACTTAAGCCAAACCGAATGAATGTGCTTGGCACAAACTAAGGAATGCTGACAGAAACTGCTGTGTGGGCTGGTTCAAAAGGGTGCTTCACACTGGAGGAGGGAAGGGGTGGAAAGAGGACGGAGGACACTACAGATGAGCAGCTGCGGTGGTAACATCCAGCAGCACAGCTGGATCTGAAGGAGGATGTTTGTCCACAGCCTCTGACAGCAATTAGACTGGAGCCCTGGGGGGTCTGGCACATCTGAGAACAAGTGCTACTTATTTTGTTACCTAAATAGGGATTTGGATATCTGTCCTTACTTCCAGATTGCAACATTCATGAGCTTCTGAGTGCCGTGTAAGCATTGAAGATCTGGATGCTTTAATTACTGGTAGCAGCTCCTTCATTAAATGCTGTATCTCACTTGAGAAGACAATGATGCTGATTTCTAAGGTGAAGTAGGAGGAAGGGTAATTCTGCTAGCACTTCCATCAATACACAAGTTAATTTTCTTCAAAATCAGGCTGTCTAAATGCAAAATGACACAAAATTTCTGAAGAATTCAGCTTTGGAACCAGCTGGGTTTTTTTTTGGTTTGTTTGTTGTTGTTTTTTTTTTTGGTTGTTGTTGTTTTTGTTTGTTTGTTTGTTTTTTTGTTGGTTGGTTGTTTTTTTTCTTTTTTTCCCCCTAGTTTCTGCATTACCCCTGCTTTCCTAAGGTGCTCAGTGACTGCTGTATTCAAGAAACCTGTCGTCCCATTGCCTCCAAAGCTATCCATCTTTTTAAAAATTAAGAATGGGCAATGTTATCTACATTTATGACATTCTAGGCCATCTTTATCATTTCTAATGCAGCTATAGTAAATTACTTAATTGTGTGGCACCTCTTTGCCCCTCACAGCAAGCACAAAACACTTACTAGCTTCAATCGGAGTTATGTGCACATAACTATGCAAGAAATGAATATAACCCTTTGATTACAATAAGGTTATAAGCAGCAGGAGTCCATTATGATTAGCAGTAAAATGAAGAATTTTTCGTAAATCATGAATGTTACTTTATAATTTCCATTCCTCCTTATCCTTTTTCTTTGCATGCACCTACAAAATTGTATTTTGTCCTAATTCAGGCGCCTTTTGTGCAATAGTCCCGAAAGCTGCTACTTATTATTACCCAAGATGAATTTGCTGAATCTTTATTTTTTAAATTCTAAAGGATCAATTATACCAACAAGAAAGTAAAAATAAAAAAAAAGAAATAAAAATAGACTAATAACAACAAATGTGTTAAAATCACTAGATAATATTTGCCTGAATTGACTTTCTGCTTCTTTGCCCTAGGGTGAGGTCTGACTTGAATGTCATTTTGCATCCTTGCAAAGTGTGCCTCATTCTGAAGTCCTCATATGCCCAAATGGCAACAGAGGCATGGTTAGTATCTCCTCAGCCACTCCACAGCCTTACAAAGTGTAGCAGGGAGGAAGGAAGAAAATGCTGCTGGCAGCTGTACTGCTACTGCTGCTACCATGGTGTCTGCCTGAGGTGGTACAGTGTGGCATCTTTTCATTTGGTTGGGAACTTCTGTTCTCAAAAGGTCTCTTCCCTGCCATTCTGCCATCCAGCAGTGATTCTAGGAGACCAGGGTTTTCATAACAAGAATGAGGGGTGCAGCGCTTGTACAGGCAGGGTCTGAGGCCCCTGGTGCCTGTGGAAGCTTTGGGGCAGCGTTGGAAGAAAGGTGCAATGGTTCTGAGGTGAGGGTGGAGCTGGGACTATCTCTTTAGCTGTAACTGTGCATCCATGACTGCTGGAGGTAGGACACTGGACAAGGCAGAACTGCAACTCTACCGTGTCAGCTCCTGCATTTCACATGTATCTGCATGAAATTGAAATTCAGTCCAGTGCTTGTGCTGTACAAATGGCCAAGAATTAAATCCTTTTTGACATTACAGAACACATGTATTCTGGGAGATCAGGGAATCAAAAAAACAACAGAGAAAATCTTTGGCAGTTCAGGTGGAGTTACACATCTCAACAAAGGCAGCAGCATTTCTCCGCTGACATACAAACCAAATGGCAAGCTGTGTTTCTCAGGACCAGATTTAGTATTATATACTCTGGTAGTGTGTGTGCTGACTGGTCATTAGAAAGGTCTGTTAAGTTTGTTGACATTTCAGTTGTTTTTCCATAGCTGCTTTGGTCCTGGTTGAGAAATCATATCTGGCAGAAGCCAGAGTTCATGTGTGATTTTAGAAAGTGGCCATCCTGTAGGATTTCAAGGACCAACCCTTCCTCTGGAGTAGATCTGCTGCCACAAGGAGTCATACTGTATCTTGCATTAAAAATTAAAAAAGAATTCATACCAAATGCTGTGTGGGTCTCTTGTTTAGTGAAGGAAAAGGCATGAGAAAAATCCTTTACATTTATCACTTTAAAATACTTGCAAGATTATAGCAGAATGATCTCATTGTAAAACCAGATACATCAATGCCTTATTGGTCCTTCCAACACCTGCAAACACTGGTACCTTTATGCTTCTTGTGCTTCAAAAGGGAATAGAAAAAACAAACCTGAATTATTTTCAAGTTCCTTCATATTTTGTCACTTTTATTTGGCCGTCTTTTTTCATTCTGGAAGTCTTAAAAGACTGGAATCAAGGTCCTAGGTGTAAAATGATGTGTTATTTCTATATTTTAAAAAAACCATAGTGCCAGGTATTAAAGTAAGTGACAACTATCTCTGTATTTAAGATGAAAACCTGTTTTTTATTAAAAAGTATATTTCCCCATAGTTGTAGCTTGTGAAATACCCACCTTCTAAACTAAAATTTGCCATGGTTGGTGAATAGTTTTGACAAGTTTATATAGAAAGTGTTCAGACTATTTTCAAGTGAGAATGAAAAGCAGAATGCATTTCTCCCATTGTATCTTGTGACCCTTCTCAAAAACTCTTATGGGCAAAATGGCTGAGAGTTGTAAACTGTGATTTGCCATGGAAATAGCTGTGCTTAAGTCACAATACCCAGCCTTATTGTGAAGGAAATTGATTTTTCTTTAGCTGAGATATAAAGGTTTGAAAATCATATACCAACCATGTAAGCAGTTCCAACGGAATGACCACAATGTTACAGCCTGGGTGGGGAGCAGATTTTTATAAAATAGGTTTACATGCCTTTTATTTTTGTTACTGAGATACCCTGTAACTAATGTCAATGCTTAATGACCTAGCTACATTTCAAATGCTTCAACAACTTTAAACATGTTTGAGGGACCCAGACTCCCAGCAAAAGAAAAACTCTTTTCAGGGTGTACATATTTTCCTCCTACTACTATACTGATCTATAGGGAGCATATACAGGACAGGGAAGAAAAATACTGCTGAATTTTATTCTGATCTTTTTTACTGTGATTGGACTTCATAGCTTACTGTAATTTATGGCCCCTGTGTGCTGCACTCTAAACAGGGTGCAATCTAAGATGCGGGAGCTGGAAAGCTCTAGTTCAGGATGCACGCTGGCTTCAATAAGCAGCCATCCCTCTCCTTGCTCCTGAGAAAGTATTTGGCAATTGATCAGGAGATGAACATTTGTAATTCCTATGCTGAAACTTGAACAGTGAGCCTTTGGCAAACAAAAAGGGGTCCAATCCCACAGCTATTAAAGGTGATAGGGAAGCTGCCCCCTGAAGGAGGAAGTCAGGGACACTCTTTCTGCTGGGTATTGCCTTCCAGTCTCTGAGCAACTCTTGCCAGCATCTGGAAAAGGGCATGAAGACAAGAGACAATATGTTAGCAACAGACATTGAAAGGTAGGTAGTAAACAAGGATTTCCTTAGCAGAGCACAGCTGAAGAGCTTACGAATTACATCCATACTCATTTCTTGTTAGAGCTGTAGAAGCACACATGGGAAGGTCTGTCGGAGCACTGGCACTCACTTGCGGAATCTGAGCAAAGGAAAGGCATGTATGGCTTGTATACATGTCCTCTGCTCTTCTGTGGCACCTCCCATAACGATGGACTTGCCCAGAGGGATCCGAGCCAGCCATTTGGCATCTGGGTGTCTCCACAATGCAGCAGTGCACTGCAGGGCGAGCTCCAGTTCAAAAGCATTTGAGTCACACTAATGTGACCAAGCTAATAAGCTCTGCCCTGGGAAACTGTTACCTTACATTTCAACGACTGTTTAGGATAAGATGCCAAACCCAGACATTCTGCCTGCCCAGGCAAATGATCCAATCAATGGAGTAGGGAGCAACAGAGCAAAAGTACTGTCTTACTGTTTGACCCTTGCATAAGGATTGGGAAAGCCTAAGAGATGGGCAGGTTGTTAAGCAACTCATATGAATATTGAAAAGGATATGTGAGTCTGTCTGTACTAGGCAGAGAAGAAAACTTGCTTTTCCCCCAGGAAGAGAATGCCCCAACTCATCATGAGATAGGCGCAAGCCTTCTACTCCCATCCTTGAAAAATGGGAATGGGAACATCTTCTTGCTGGGGAGAACCCTCTTACTCTCCCGAAAGACAGGACTCCCCAGATGCTAAACCCGGCACATCCATGTACTCACTGAATTGCTCAGTGTCATATTCAGTCTGCTCTGACACACCAATCCCCTCTTCCCCTGAGCCATAGTGTTTGTGGGCTCTTAACACAAATTTTGGATGCCAATCTGAATATAGCAGCCCAAAAGTTCTGTGCTGCAGCTGCTCTGATCTCTCTGGGTTCTGGCCTGTAGAGCCATACGGCAGAGCTGGGAATGGAGAGCCATGTGTGAGCTGTCACATTCCTGACTCACATAGCATCTTCTAGGAAGAGGGGGAGGGAGGGAGATGGCTGAGGGGTCTGTGGAGATGGAGTAAGTGCATGATAAGACTGTGCTCGGCAAAAATAAGGCTCATTTTTCATGATTTGCAAAGGGCCATTTGTGATCGATCTCGGCGCGTAAGTGGAGGGAACAGAGTGGGTACATTACAGCCCATTGGCTCTCAGCTGGCAGTGGGGGCAGGTATCAAACCGATTTCGTCTTATTACAGACAGTCAGAGGGCTCACTGTTAACAACACCTGCTTATCTGAACAAACAGGCAATTGTGTACTGCACACATATCATTTTATCCAGGGGCTATGATAACTCAAGCTTCCTTTCTTGCAGCTGGTGGCATCATTAGAAGTTTTCTGCACTGGATTAGAACAGGAAGCCTGGAAGGAATAATAGCTTTGTGATTCCTAGCCTTGGGTTATTTATTTGCTGTATAAACAACTCAATCTCATTGTAGAGAGATCAGGGCGAGGCTGGGTGCAGTGCAGGGGCCACAAAAAGCATTCAGGCATGGGAGGGTGGATGGCAGGGGCTGAGACATAACTACATGAGAGATTGCCTCTTTGGGGCAAACTTTAAGCAGGGTGGCAACTTTGTTTAGTTTACTGTCGTCACCCCTTACTGGTGCACATTTTTCCACCAACTTTGAAGAATGGAGAGATGAGCTGGCCTCGCTCCAGTTGAATTTAATCACTCATAGCTCCTCCAATATTTCCTAGGCTCAGCGAGTTGTAGAAAACTGTCATTAAACATGCAAAAGCAACACTGAGGTTTACTCTGCAAGGAAGGAGAGAACATATGGAGTGAGCCCACTCTTCGTGCACTGCTGCACTTCAGAAATGGGATTAGCATCTCTTTTTTCAGTTGTAGTTTGGCCTGGAGGGTTTGTTAATTGACTGGTGGTGTTAGCATGGCAAACACATCACTGTGTTATCCTGAATGCATCTGCAAGCATGATCCTAATGTAATTTTATACCTTCTGATACTTGGTTTCTAGCAACTTCCGGTAGATTATCACCAATATTTGGCTGCTGATATCACCCGTGTTGTTTTACCTCCCCTTGTTACGCATCAGAATGCAGTGATTGTGTGATAGAGTGTTTGTGTTTGTGGCCTTACTCCATGCCAGGTAACTGTGAACACATAACTATCACCTACAAAGGCTCCAGAAATACTAGATACTTTTCCCACTGAAAATTCACAGTTTGTACATGACAATATATGCTTCCAGGTTTGTACATGACACAATTCACGGTTTGTACATGACAATATATGCTTCCAGGTCTGTACATGACACAATTAATGGTTTGTACATGACAATATATGCTTCCAGGTATGCCATTCTGAGAAAAATGGGGATACCCTTCTTTAACCCCCATTCTTCTATGTTTGCAGTTTGATATTTTCTGTTTGAAGTGAGAATGCAAGGAGTAAATTGTGATTGTCTTCTAGAGGGAACTACTGCAATGACTATTTTGGAATTGGAGCTTAAGGCCTATTCTGCACTATAAATGGAAAAAGATGGAAGGGTGAAAAAGTCAATTGTAATTGGCTCATAGGTTTGCAGTTTGCAGAACTCTCTTTTTCTCTCTCTCTCTCTTTATAAATATATATATACATGCATGTATATTTAATGTACTGAGTTATTGCTCCTTCATAACTTTCCCTAGCCCTTCCAACACCAGAGGGGGAAAAAAAGTATAAGCTCAGGCATGTTGATGATAGGAAAGCCACAAGAGAATCCCAGGCTTCCACCTAAACTCTTCATTTGCATCATCTTACACAGCTCTTCCTGGGGCAATGGTAATGATGCACGTCTATGACAGCGCTTTTGGAGTGAGCTCTGGAACAGCATTTGAGGTTAGAATTAAGTTGAAATCGGGTGGGTTAGACTTCATCTTCTTCTACAAGCTGCAGTCCTCATCTGTGCAATTTCCTTATTCAGCACGCATTTCCAGAGTGCAAGAAATTAGGTTTATTTCTTTGACAGCTGACCTAGAAACTCTGGGTCAAGTTCTCCTGCTTATATGTAGAGTTTTATATTGCATCCATTACTGTAGCCTCCAAGCACTTTTTTGTGTGAAGAAAAGTCACTAATTCCCACATAGAGTTCAGGGATCCTCTTGCAGTTTCCCTTTTGGGGCCAGCGCTGTGCATGGATGGCTGATGTCTTTGGAGGGAACGAGGACATGAGAGGAGAATAAAGGTTTTTGTATTTTAGTGTCAGTGGTGGCAATAAAGCTGCCTCTAAGGAAGGCAAAGTGACTTCCCTTAGAGACCCCCAGGCTTGGGAGTGCACTTGATCCCCACTTGAAAAATTTCAAAATAGATTTACTTCCCCTCCATCAGAGCTCTTTTGTTGTCCATTCTCAGAGGCATTGGCTTAGGGGAGCCCAGCTGTCCACCAGGGGCACAGATTGAAATTTGGTCCTCCATGGAGAAGGGATTAAATCTTTCAGCTTCTTTGGAAAATTAGACTTTGAATTGATGTCAGAGGCTATTGGAGAGCTAGAGAAGGGACTAGGGCAGAAGCTCTGCACACCTTCTGAGGCTTCAGCCATACAGAAGGCAGATTTTTGTCCTGGCCAGAATTGAGTGGCAACCTTAAACTGAGGCCTGGATATGTTTTTTCCTAATAATCCATGCCAATGCTGATAAATGCAAAGATTATATTAGCCATTTTAGAAAGTCATATGAGTTGGTTGCCCAGACTTAGTGAAGATTCAGGTGGGACTCTGGAACTTTGCACCACTCTTGGTGAATGAGCTTCACCAATGGCTCCTTCAAAGCCTGTTTGGCCCTGCAATGCCAGCAGATGGGTCACTTTATCACAAACTGTATCAATTCTGTGAAACCTGCTGTCTGTAGACTGGCAGGGACTCCCCAGGTTACAAACTCTCCATCGGTGGTAGGGAATGTATTGCCAGGGAAGAAGTGTGTGTGGGTTGATGGCGAGACTGACTCCCATGCCTTGGGTCCAACTGCTGGGGTGGGAAGCGGCAGGCAGAGCAGACACTTTCCATAGGCCAGAGGCTGCTAAGTGTGTGGTAGCACAAGGAGAACTCTGCCTGGGAAGCCCTTTCTGGATCTGTGTGTCCCTCAGAGTGTAGATGTGACTTTAGGCAGGATGTTCTAAGGTGGTTAAGTGAGAACAGAAAGTGACGTATTTTTTCCTGGGGCTCCTTGCCCTGGTTCCTTCAGCTGTTTGGTAACACAGACGGCTTTTGTAGGGATGCGTGCAAAGAAAGAGAGCAGACTGTAAGGAGAAAAGTGAAGAGATGTCACAGTATGGTGTGGGGAAAATAGGGCAGATGTCTAGGCCAAGGAGAGCATGGTGATCAGGAGCAACAAAAGGCTGGGCATCCAAGCATTATTCCCAGGACTGGACATGGAAGAAGCAGCAGAAAAGGTGGCAAAGTTAAAGTAAGAAAGTACCATTATTGATGTGGGATTGAGGCCTTTGTGCAGAAGAGATCTTGAGGTAAAGTGAATGTGAGATGAAAGAAGTGGTGGTGTGGTGCTAAACAGGCCACAGGTTTCTGTTAGGAGTGTCCTCACGGAGCGTGGCATCTCATGCTGCAAGCAGGTCTTACAGAGCAGCGTTCAACCTGACCACTGAGGTGGAGAACCCACTGTTTCCCTGGGTACTTTGTTTCAGTGATTAATCATCTGTGCTCCTAAGAAGTTGTGCCCCATTACTATGTTAGATTTGCTGGGCTTCACCTTCTGGTAATTACTTCTTTTTATGTCTCTCTCTGCTAGATTAAAGATCCCTTTTGTAGCCAGTATCGTCTCCCCATGTGGGTAATTATGCCCTGTAGCCACATCGCTTCTCAATCTTATTTTTGATTAACTGAAACAGATTGAGCTCCTTAAGTCTTTCCCTGAAAGGCAACAGGCTCTTTCATTCTTTTGCCGCCCCTAGTCTTTGAATTCCATCTTTTGACTCTCCTGTCCAGTTTTGTGGTACCTTTCTATCAAACAGGTGGTAGAACATGATTCACTGTTCTTCTGTCTGCAATGTTCACAGCGGGTCACCAACCATGCCAGAACTTTTAATTTTAGTGTTTTTATAGTAAACAGTATGTTATCATATTTTTTGTTTTGCTTTTTGTTTTGTTTTGTTTTGTCTTCTCTTGTCTTCTCGTCTTGTTTTGCTTTGTTTTAAAAAAATGTGAACAAAAGCCAACACACCAAACAACACTCTGGACTCTGAACTCTTGCAGATACTCAGATATCACCCGTTAGCTGCTGCAGACTGGGCTCTGGTTTCTGCTGAGCTCCTGTTGATGTGGGGCAGAGCTGACTTGGAAGCTGCTGCCCTGCCAGCAGGCAAGGAATTGCTGTAGCACAGGGCACCATGCTCCTCGGTGCCTTAAAGACTCAGCAAGGAGTGTGGGGCTGTCTGCCTTACCTGGAGTGGGTTTGAGCTCTCTGACTCCTCACAGGGAGAGTCAGGGGCTTCCACATTCAAAACATAGTGGCTTACTGCACATACAGTCTGTTCCTGAAGGACTGACCCCGTGGAAGGAACCCACACTGGAGCAGTTTGTGAAGCCCTGTAGCCCATGGGAAGGACCCAAGCTGGAGAAGTTCATGGAGGAGTGTCTCCAGTGGGAGGGACCACATGCTGGAGCAAGGGAAGAGTGTGAGGAGTCCTCCCCCTGAGGACAAAGGAGTGACATAGACTATGCGTGGTGAACTGACAACAGACCCCATGCCCTGACTCACTGTGCTGCTGAGGAGGAGGAGGTAGAGGAAATGGGGAGTGAAGTTGAATCCAGGAAGAGGTGGAGATGTAGGGAAGGTGTTTTAAGAGTTGGTTTTGTTTCTCATTATCCTCGTCTTTGATTTTGACTGGTAATAAATCTAATTTTCTCAAATTCAGTCTGCTTTGCCCTATAATGGTAACTGGTGAGTGATCTCTCCCTGTCCTTACCTCGAACCACAAGCCTTTCTTTATTTTTTTCTCTCCCCTGCGCAGTTGAGGAGGTGAATGATAAAACAGCCTTGGTGGGCACCTCGTGTCCAGCCAGAGTCAACTGGCCACAGCTTCACTGAAAATCCAGGGCTAGTTCTTTTTGCTTTTGTCAGTAATCTAATGTTCAGGCTGTGATACGGAATCACATCAGACAAAAAATAAGCTCACGATATTAACCACAGTAGTTTGAACACATTATCTGTTTTCTTTTCCAGATTCATTTGTTTTACATAAGATGTCATCTTAAGGCTTTTGTTAATACATTGCCTTCAAATATAGAGGGTGTCTAGGTGTAGATAACTTGATATTGCAGACATATCATTATTTTTTGGGATATTTTGCCTTTGGAACACTGGATTTCAAAACTCTGATGTTTTACTAAGCCAAAAGGCTTATGCTAAGGTATGAAAATAGTCATCACTGTGCATATTCTTCAGGTAAATATAATCCACAGCAGCAATCACCTAATTCTGATATAATTAAAAATAGGAAGACAGGAAGATAGTCAGAGAGAGAAAAATATTCTAACTAACATGTTTTTTTGATTATATGTGCTGAGAGAAGTATCAGAATAAAAAGATGTAAGCATGGTTAGGAGCTGAGATCATATACTATTTCTTTCTGTTTATAACAAAAAAATGAAGGGCTCTTTCTGCCAAGCTTGTCTGATTGCTTGTGACAAGATTTGGAGAGATGCCTTTAGAACAAATGGAAGTTTTTCTCTTCAGTGATCCCAGCCTGGGTGCCTCAACTGGGCATTAGTGACATGTGACACAAAGCTCCCTTGATCACAGAGCAAGCTTCTGAAGGAGGGCAAGATGAACAGTTTGGAGACAGGGCAGGAGAGACCCTTCCACAGTGAGGAAAAAGAAAAGCTGTGCTGTGCTGTACATCACTCGTGATACCTGCCATAAAGCCCATCAGGACCTGGAGTTGTTTGTGTCAACATGATGAACACTCACTCAGGGCACGTCCCTGCAGAGGAGGGCACAGGGAGATGGGAGCCTACTGCAAGGTGTGGAGTGTGAGCTATTTCTGGGCTTAGCCAGGTGATCCCAGCTCAGAGCTGGGTAGGTAGGACCTTTTCCTAGGAGTCACACACAGGAACACAGAGCAAGCAGAATTACACTCCCTCTGTAAAGATGGCAAGCTGACACACAGGTGGCAGGGGCCCAAAAACCCCAAACAGTGCATACAGGCATACATTTCAGGCATACAAAAATTGTATGGTCACACAGGACCTTGAACAGGGATCATCCAAATCCAACTAAGGGGGCTACTGGAGGCATGGAAGCAGGGTGATGAGAGTCGGGAGAGAGTATTGTCAGGACCAGGTGACCCGAGGAGACACAACAAAGTCAGCAATTGGAAAGGGACTGATGACACACAGACCAAAGCTATTGTATACCTAATCACTTTAGATGCTCTCTTTACTGTGAGCCAACACCAGGGTATGTAAGACTTATATATGTATATCTGTCACATATTATATCTGTGAGACTTGTATATGCTCCTACCGTCCAGCCTCATGAGCTTTTAGGACCACAATCGACTCCCAGGCCATCAGACACAGTTGTCTAGAATAATCAGACAATAGAGGGGACAGGAAAAGAAAGAGAAATAAAAGAAAATAAGGTCGTGAATGAAAATGAGAAAGCTCTTTGATCAAAGCCTTTCTTTTTTTTTTTAAATAAGATTTACTACTATTTTTCTAATACCTTTTACCACAGTGGTGGGTCTTCTTTAGGCAGGAGATGCCAGCTGGGACAAAACAGGTGCAAAGATGATTCACTTTACAATGTGGATTCTTGCCTAATAGGGGCTGAACTCCAGCCATCAAATTCATTTCAATTGGAGTTTCAGGTTTGTCTCTGGAATATCAGGCAACTCTGTCTCTGAAATATCAGGCAATTCAGCCAGCTGTGTCCATCTTCCAGGTGAAGCCTTTTACTCTGTGGATCTAAAAGGGCTGTGCCAGGACCCATTCCCTGCCCATGGCTAATTCAGTGCTCCTATAGGAAGCAGATTTGGAGAGGGAAATAGAAACACCACAAGGTTTCTACAGAATGGCTTTGGAAGGGGAGCACACCCACACCTACTTCCCCAACCACCTCATTCTGAACGTGGGGACCATTTCCATGCTTTACTCCAGTATGGTGAGAAGCGAGGTTGAGTTTACAAAGAGTGTGGCTGAGCATCACCAGCTTTCCTGGGGTCTAAAGGAGCTCATGGCTGAGGTGGATTCCTGGAAACTGAGTCAGATTTGGCCAGCATGAGCTATCTTATAGCAGGGGGAAAATTGTAATTAATCCTAATACTCCTGAACCTGGAGGCAGGAGGGAGACTGTTGTCTTATTCATTTTCCAACAGGCAAGAAATGTCAGCTATACCGACATCAGGCATGAAGCAACAGTGGCCAGGATGTAGGGAAACAGCAGCTGGGTTTCATGGGGCCTGAGAAAGAAGAGGAATTTTTTCAGCAAGATTTAAATGACCCCATAGAGCAAAGGGTAAGACCTTTAGGCAACAAGCTGTTGGGTTGCAGCAGCAATATCAACAAAATAAATTCTCATCCTGTGACCTTACCTTCCTATCTGAATTGTTTCTCCTGGCTGAGTGATGCCTTCCCATTAAATGAGGGCAGGAGAAGGAAGAGGGCAGAAGCAGCCAGGGCTGCAGATTGCACCTGACTCAGACCTTCCAGGCTAAGAAGTTGCTTCTCCTTCTGGATAGAAAAGAGTATTCTCATTTTACAAATGACAATTTTAAATACCTTTCCTTAAGTCACAGAGCAAACTCTGGCCACAGCTGAAATAAACAGCAGCTTCCACTTGGCTTTAACTGAGCACTTGAGCCATTATTTTTAAATAATACTATTAAGGGAAAACGTAGATGCCCTGGCCATGACAGGAGATCTATGATGTTACATTGTCTGGTAAGTTTGTGACAAGAGGTGTAATCATTTAAGTGTTAAGTGGATGAGAAAATAAAAATGAAGAAAGATATACGCTTATTAGGAGCTGGCTAAAGACTGTCCCGCCTAAAAACAGTTTTTGCATAACTGAAATTTTGTCATGAGAAAGTTCAGGTTTGACAACAAATTCCAGTTTCCCACTGAGAAAATGCAAATGACAGCGCAAGAGCTGCCTGCCTGGCAGGCGTTTGTCAACTTTGTTTTCTGTCTTCAGGATGCACTGGAATCAACAAGAACCATTTTGACAGGCAAAAAGTCAGCAAGCCAAGTAATAGAATAATAAATTCTGTTTTGAATTTTCTAAAGTGTGTATGTGTGTGTGGAATTCCTATCTAGCATTTCACTTCTATGGAGAGCAACTGTATTTAATTCTTCCCTTCCAAGTACTTGGGGAGCACGATAGCACTCAGCTTTGTGAATGGTGCAACTGAGGCATAGAAGAGATTGCAAGCCAGAATTTCCCAAGTGACACTGTCTGCTGTGCATGACTCACATTTTCAGAAGGGTTTTGGAGCTTTTATCTGAACACCAAAGTAGTCAGCCACATCTTAAAATGGAAAATCATAAAACAATAGATCAGTTTAGATCAGAAGGGATGCTTCTGGGACGCCAGCTACCAAACTGGGTGAGGTTGCTCAGGATCTGATCTACCTGAGCACTGAAAATCTCCCAGGTTGCATAGCCCCTCTGGGCCATTCTTGTGGTGCTTTCACCACATCTATGACAAATTTTTTTCTCTATATTAAATCAAAATTTCTGTTGTTGCAAATTGTGACCTTTTCGTCTTGTCCTTTTGCCATACACACTCTTCAGTATCATAGAACCATAGAATAATTTAGATAGGAAAAAACCTTTAGAATCAGTGAGTCAAACTGTTAAATCAGCACTGCCAAGTCCACCACTAAAATATCCTTAAGTGTTACATCTACATTTCTTTTTAATACTACCAGGCATAATGACTCCACCACTTTCTTGGGAAGCCTTGACAATCCTTTTGATGAAGAATTTTTTCCTAATATCCAATCTAAATTACTGATAAAGGTATTAAACCAAACTGATCCCAATACCGAGCCCCAGAGAATACCGCTAATGATTGGCTGTAAACTGCATTCAACTCCACTCCCCTCCACTCTTTGGACTTGGCTATCCAGACAGTTTTTTAGCCAGTCAATAGTATATACCTGCAGTAGTAGTAGTGGAGATGAGTTAGATCCTTTCAACCTTGCCTCTTCTGGCTGAAAAGTCCAGCTTCTTCAGCCTTTTGGTGTGCAACTCAAATCTAGGTGGTCCTCCACTGAACTCTATCATTTGTATCTTTCTGCCCCAAAACTGGGCATAGTCTTCAGACGCAGTCTCAATACAGTTCTGTAGAGAAGAATAACCCATTTCCTTGACCTATTGAAGCAGGGATGTCCCTTAGCAAGGGCTGGATGGGTGAGCAGGGTGCCAGGAAAACAGAAAACTGGTCTGATTTGTAAGAAAGTGTCCAGGAAAAAGTTCTGATACAGAATATAACATAATATACAGAATGGAGTTGCAAAGGCAGCAGCAGAAAGCTGTACATTTTCAAAAGAGATCATTCAGGAAAGACTGGAAGGGAAAAATACTCCAAGTTCAAGTACCAGATTTTCAGAAGTAGGTGTGGAAATTAAATGACCCTTCATTTTGCCTCAGAATGCTGTTTTAGTTCAGGACACTGCCTAACCAAACATGGTTTATGATGATTGCTCCTGTCTGGTAAACCTTAACCTGATTTAAAGGTGTGTAATATAACAGGGAGTGGAAAAGTAGCATCACTTCTCAAGTCTATCATTCCCTGTCAGTTTAGCAGAGAGTAATCACTGTGACTTTTATATTCTCTGCTCCTTAGTTTACAGTGAGCTCTTTGCACTGTGGTGTAAATCTATGAACTGTTAATCTCTTCACGGTGTGTATTTTTGGCCAAATCTGTACAAAACCATCATGGTGGTTTACTGGGGATTGAGCACATCAGCCTTTTCTCAGTAGCCAAACATTGGTTCACCAGTGATGCCAGCAACAACATACAGGGAAGTGGAGCTAAAAGATGAAAACCACGGGATTTTTGGGACTGTTGCAGGTGAACATGAAGCTGATCAGAGCCAAGAAATGTTTCAATAAGGAGAAAAGTTTGCAATGTGAGAGTGATGACTAGCATAGGGGCAATGGAGGGCAATGTCCTAAAAAAGAGTGGTTGGGGCCATATGTGCAACATACCATGCTCTCACACTGTCTCTTTCCCCTTTCCCTCTACCTCTGTGCTTCCCCAAAGACAAATCTAACCTAGTGTTTGGACAGAAGCACTGCCAATAGACACCCCTGAAAGGACAAGCCAAACCATCACATCCCTGGTGTATCCTGAATACTCTCACAAGGCTTTTCTCTAGGCTGAATAACAGAGTAAGCCATTATTAATTTTGCTGCCACTCCAAGATTGTTCCCTGCAGTATATTTTACAGTGCTTTGTCCAGGATGGTTTTAAAACATCCAAGTGATGAGACTTCCACCAGTTTACTTGGGGGAGCTATTTTACAGGCTACCAGACATCACCATTAGCACTATTTCTTGTCACATGCATCAGCAGCTCTCCCATAAATAATTGCTAACACTACAGTTATTCTACAGGCCTAGGGAGGGTGAAGAAATAGAAACAGGCAGTCAGTATTCAGGTAAATAAGGGAATGAAAAGATAATGGAAATATCTAGCTCCTCTGGGAACATACGTTGTTTGGCTGGGTTATGGATGCTTGAATAAGCGACAGAGAGGTAACCAGTTACCTCTGCACTCATCCCTGAATAAATGTGAGGTAATCTGAGAGAGCTCAGGCACAGAGGGAAACCGGGATGCTCAGGTTGCTGAGTTTGGCTGTGCCAGGATCCAGCAGATCCTGGCTACAGATGCCTCCATTGCCTTGTAAGGCCACCCGTAAGTAAATTACCTCGCATCTATCATGGAGTGAAAGTATAACAAGGAGAGTTACTACAGAGCAGCTTAGAGAGTTCCCTGTTACTGCTATTGCATCTAAGGAAAAGGACATATGACCCAGTGAGTAACATCTTATTTAATGTATCCTAGATTCTTTTATGGAAAAGCTATTTTCTGCTTGTCTAGTTGCCCTTCTGCAGAGATCAGTATCTGACACAGTGGGTGAAACCTTATGATCCCATATGCAGCCAGGTCTGAAGTGTTCCATATAAATGAAAAAAAAGCTTATCCCTCTTGGCCCCTCCTGGCAAATCAACATCTTTGGTAGGCAGCAGTGTGCTGTACGTGGCTACTAATCCAGCACTGATAATGGCTGTGAACCAGTGGATACTTTTCCAACATCCTTGCTGCAATATTTCAATCAAGGTCCCCCTTTGGCAAGTAATTCAATAGTTTTACTGTAACATACTGGGCAATGCCACCTCAATTTCCTTTGTTCTTTATTACATGTTCATGTAGCTCAACTCTTTAAAAAGGAAATCCACAGAATAATCTCACAGATGGCATTTCTCTTAGAATATAGCCCCCTTCTGAAACAGTGAGCAGGCTGGCAGTGCATGCAGCACTGGTGATAATCTCACTGAATGACACAAGCCATGACAGCTTTAAAGACAAGAAGATGCCTCTCTCATAAACACTAGTAGCAAGCTATTTAGGGTCTCTGGCTTTAGGAATAAGCCATCTGACTTCAGAAGAATGTTCCCTCTTTTGATCCATGTGGAATGGCTGCTTAACTGTTTTCTTATGTGGGACCAGTAGAGTCTAAGCAGTCCTGGAGAAAAAATGTTTCTCCAGAGCTCTTCCACATCTTATTAGAAAGGAAAAACTTTTTCTTAACATTCAAACTTCACAAGTTTTGCTTCTCTGAAGTTCATTCTATTATGCAATGCCCCATTGTACTAAGCCTGCACAAAGTCTCTTCCTCTTGGGATTTTCCTTGCATTTATTTTGAAGTGATTATCATATCTCCTCTTAGTTGTTGCTTTGCCAAGATGTACACAGTTTGCTCTTTTAATCTTTCCATATCAATCAAGCCTTTCCACTACCTAATAATAATTGTGCCTCCTCTCTGAAGTCCCTCCAGCTTTTCAGTATCTTTGCAGTGATATGGTGCACAGAACAGCAAAGGAGATGGCAGCTGCATTAGCAGCCATGTAAAGAAGGTTCTTCATTCATCTGCTCTGCTGCAGAGCATCTTAAACTAGATTGCCCACCATATCCATGGCTTGAGAACTGGTCAACAGAAAGGGACTCAGGAATGTTGATTGACAGCAGCTGAACGTGAGCCAGTGTGTGCCCAGATGGCCAAGAAGGCCAGTGGCATCCTGGCCTGTATCAGCCATAGCATGGCCAGCAGGACCAGGGCAGTGATTGTCCCCTGTTCTCGGCACTGGTGAGGCCATGCCTTGGATCGGTTCTGGGCCCCTCACAACAAAGAGGTACTGGAGTGTGTCCAGAGAAGGGCAACAAAGCTGTGGAAGGATCTGGAGCATCTGGATGTGGCACCTGGGGTTAAGGTTTAGGGGTGATTATGGTGATGGTTTGTGGTTGAACTAGTTGATTTTGAAGATCTCTACCAACCTTGATGATTCTGTGTTTCTACCACCTTTCATTGCAACACTTCCGAGAGCCAAGGGAGAGAAGGTTTCAGTGCTGGAGAGCTGTCAAACCAGTGGAAAGTTCCTCTGGATATATTATACCCTGATTCCCCCTAAAAATGAATACTATATCCCTCAAGGAACACATGCTGTCTATTTCTGGGAAGGTACTGATGACATAATCCTGAGTATGGATTAGTTGTTTCTTCTTTGCTTTGGTCAACCTTTTGGTGGCAACACCACCAGAATCCTGAACAGTCAATGATGCAAAGTCTCTGTGCAGGAAACAAAAACTATTTAAACTTTTTTAAAGCTGTACACCACTTTAGGAAACCTTTTCTGATTTACTTATTTGCAACTTAATCTAGTAAAACATAATTCTGAGAATCATTTTAAGTCAAAGCATTCAATTACCAAGGTACAGTCCTGAAAACTCAAACATGTGCTAAGTTTCACATCAAAATGTGTTTGATATTATAAGAAGAACTATCAAAGGAAAATACAAAAATGCCTTAATATACTGCTACCACTATTTTGCAATAAGCTTTCTTTTAGGGCTGGGAGAGAAGCAGATGTATTTGGCTTCTGGAAGCATTGCAATCTATCAAGTATTTGGTCTGTCCAAGAAGTTAATTCTTGGTGACTAATTGCAGATCATATCAGGAAAAGAGAATCACAAATAGGCAAAAGACAAAGACAAGAAAATGAAAGAAAAACCAGGGAAAAATATAAAAATAACCTTCAGGTTTGCTAAGGTTTGAACACACATAAAGAAGAGGTAGATGAAAACACCAGAACAAGACAGTTGCCACAATGTGGGCAATAAAATACTTTGCCTAATGACTGATTATTCAGTACTGTAGTTAGTCAATAAACCAATTCTCCCGTGTCAACTTGCTTTTCTCAGGTTTTCTTTCAAACTTTTAACATACAATTAGAATTTGTCACCTGAGATCTGTAATTAAGACTGGATGCATTTTCAGGGGACATGTTCTTGCACATTTTAGAATACCTAGATTCTTAAAAGAGTTATTTTTTTGTCAATATTTTCAAAATATTCCAAGCAAGATCTAGCACTTGCATTACTTCCTTAGAAATAATAATAAAAAAGAATTAATTATCTGTCCTTGCACCTCACTTTCTGGATGTTTTTGATTATGCTTTCTGTTCATCCCTACCAGGATTTAAAGATCCCCCCCAGTTCAGCATTGAATGTGAATTTCATTAATGTGCTGTTTGTTTTTCTTCCAGACCAATTAATGAGGGTGATAAATGAGGTAGGACATAACACCAATCCCTGTGGCACCCCAGTAGCTGCCTCCCCCAAATTCAAACACTGCCATTTATCATTACAATTTGCTAATGTTCTTTCCGCCAATTTGTAGACCCCATGGCTCCTACTGAAGCCAATCCCAATTAATTATTCAAGTACATTCATGGGAGATGCAATATCAAATTCTTTATAGAACACAAAAATGCAATGTAGCAACTGAATTTCCGGTAGGCACTACTACTTTAATTATTTTAAACCCTTTTATATCTGTTTGTGAAGATTTATTCTTTTATTATTTGTACTTTAGTGGTGCCTAGAGGATCCAACTGGGCTGAGGATCCATTGTCATGTTACTGAAATTACATTACTAAAATTTTATCTCCAGCTGTTTAGTGATTCTCTCTTCTCCTCCTGCCTCTCATATTTGCTTCATTTTCACCCCAAGGATAGAATTTAAATTAATGGAACTGTAATTGCCTGGATCACTGACAATTCCTTTTTTCAGGAAATCAGGTACATTTTCTGTATTTTGCACATTTGCTGCTTCCACTTTTTCAAAAAACACTTTATTATGAGTCGTGTTTGCATGAAAACAGGCTTCTCTCTCTCTGCCTCTACCATGCATCTGCTCCTGCTGTGCATTCCCCACTGGAGTCCATATCATTGATAATCCTGTGCCTGGGAAGTCTCAGTGAGTTGCATGGAGATGGCTGATGTCACACTTGGAGGATTAAGTAGGGAATAAACAGCAGGAGCACATCATCTCTCAAGAAACCAAGACCCCATCTCGTCTGTGCTAGAAAATGACAAAGACAAATTTTTAAAAGATGTCATGGTGCTTCTTGATACAAAAAAAGAGAAAGCCTCTACACGCCAAACTGAAAACAGACTGATTCAAAAGGAGCAGAGGAATGACTATTTTTACAACTCCCATGATTTCCTGAGCCCAAGGACAGATGAGCTGTGAGAAAAGACCTCATATGCCAGCTTTGGTCTGTGAAAGACTCACAGGAGGCCACTTTACCAGTAAATTTACAAATTACTTACTTTTCTTTTAAATAAAGGCGATTAGATTTTTCACACTCTTCCTTGTGTTCCCTTTCCTGGGACAACCTGGTAGCAGTGTGACAGAGACCTCATCTTCCCTCTCACCCAAGAGAGCGCACCCTGGGCAGGAGAATATTTCAAAGAAACACTACAGAATCTCCTCAGTCAAAGATCAGAGCTTGGAGGAAGTATTTCCCCCTACCTTCAGAAACCACCTCAGGATCTACCTGACTAAACTGATTTTTCCTTCCCACTGACACAACAGCATCTTCCCAGCACTGCTGGAAGTGTCCCGTCTCTCTATTCCTTTGTAAGGAAGCCATTTTATGGTCTCAAAAAGTCACAAATCAGCTGCTCTCTGAATTTTGGGAGATCCTTTGTCTGTCACAGAACAAGGACTAGCGTTTCCATTCCTACCATGGTCTTATAGATGCTGCGGAGCCACTTCCTTCAACAAGGTACCTGGTGCTGTGATGTCATGCTCCTTATGCTAGCCAGCAGCAATTTGCCCAAAATAGGACCATCTGATTGTGAGCTGCATTTGATAAAAACTGCTGAAGTCCTCCCACCTAGAGCATGCAGTTAGAGTAAACCCATTTCTTTTGATGCTGTAAGCAGGCTGTTTACCCAGAGGGGTTAAAAGCTAGTTTCTGCCTGCTTTTCTTGAACCCTGGCATTATTCAAGAGTCAATAATCCAATTCAAAACAATGCAGTGACAACGAGGTGGAATTTTTTTAATGGTGTTTACTTGTTCTTAATGATGTGCTGTATCTCCCTGTTACAGAGAGAAGCAGATGATAAAGAAGGGAGAAACTACACAGTAATGCAGACAGTAAAATCAAAGAAGAGACACTCCTGTTGAGATGAAAGAGAGGCTCCTGCTAGTTTCTGAAAACTCACAAATGTAGAATTTTTACTGCCACAGTTGAGGTCTTTCTGCCAACAAGGGCCTAACTGTAAAACCAATGAAAAATTTCCCAGTTCAGAGCAGTTCAGAACTCTTTTCAATACAACCATTTTACCCCCTAAAACAAGTTCTTGGCTAAATCGGGGTAATTGTCTGCTCCTGTCTCTTTTTTTTTTCTCATTCTTTCCAGATTTTGTATTCTCAAATGTGACATTCTTCTCCCTTCTCAGTCAGACAAAATAACTGAAAAGGAAATGCACTTATACTCAATGCTTCTGGAGAGGAGGCAGATAAGGAAAGGGGTAGAAATTTTGTTTCTACCATGATTTACAAGGTCTTGCAGTTGTTTCAGTTTGAGCAGCTCAGCAGGGCACATGAAGGCAGCTGCAGTGCAAGGGCCTAGGATGTCTTTACAGCCCGACCACACAACTTTTTCCAAGGGTGTGAGAAGAGACATAACAGGACCATGTAGCCGCGCTGCTGTGGACGCGCTCTGCTGAGGGCTGGGGACAGGCCCGAGGGCGCACGGCGTCCTGCACTGGCTTCCCCTGGTGGTACGGGGGCTGGCTGCCAAGCTGCAGTGCCTTTCCCCCAAGCAGGGTTCCAGCCGTGCCTGGCTGGACAGTGCCGGTTCCTCTGCTGAGTAGGATTGCCCGGAGCCCGGTGGTCTTCGGTGGGTCGGTGAGAACAAAGACCAAAGGAGGGGCCTTTGTCCGGTATTTTCAGCTCTTTATTAGGGTAGGGCAGCAGGAGAGGGTCCAGGGAAGGGTCCGGGAGCAGTAGCAGGAATGAGGGTCCAGGTGAGCTGAAGGGTCCAGAACAAAGAACCCAGCTCAGGGCTTAAGTGGGATTTATATAGGGAAAGAGAGAGGGAATACAGCTAAATAGGGGAACAGAAATTACAATATACCCAATGGGTAACCGAGGAGACAAGAACTTTCTGGAGCATAACCAAATACAGAACATTACATAATTGCGTAACCATGAACAGCAACCGAAAGGAATGATGGAATGGGTAACAGTGTCACCCTAACCAGAGTAGCTGCCTCAGAGGGCAGTGTGCTGAGCTGCTGTGGCTTTAGCCATGCACACTGCCACAGGACCAGTTTAAAATCTCTCCCTACCTGTTTTGGCCAGCTTGTTAAACATATCCCTGTGCAGGCTTGTGGTTCCAGTAAGGTTGTTTTCTGGTTTGCCTGCAATCTGAGAAGCATCATGTCTCACAATGCTTTTTGACAGAGTTCTGGGAAATGTTCTGGGAAGGAACTGGTGGCCACCATCCCCAGCAATGTGTGGGGAGATAAAAGAGCAAGATCCCCTTGGCGGCTTTCCCCAAAATAGACCTTGTAATCCATTGTGGGCCAGGCAGACGTGAAGAGGTAATGCTGTTTGGAAAATTAAATATGTAAGAGAGATCAAAACCATCAAGACTAGAGAGATGTCTGGAAGTCAGGCAGTGTGCCCAGGGGAGTTCCAGCTGCTGATGGTGCACGAGAGGCTGCTCACAGGAGGGTACTGAGGAGCACAGGGTTTGGAGGACACATCCTGACATTACAAGAACTCTTCATCCTCAGGCAAAGGGAAGTGCAAAACCTAGAAATTGCCAAGTTACAAACAAATGCACAATGGCACAGATAGAAGAAAGTGAGAAGTAATTTTATGCTTGCATCTACCTTAATATTAGCAGTTTAGGGAGATAAGAATATTTAGACTTAAATGAATATAAATACATAAAAGATATATTGGAAATTTGGTGGAAGGAGAAACAGATGGATAATGTAATACCAATTCAAAAAATTACACTGGAAAGACAAAATAGTCTCTATAGATGAATGGATGATAGTATAGCCTGAAAGAAACTTTGAGTCAAACCAAATTAAAAATCAAGTTAACCTTGTCAGCAAGTAGTAGAAACCCTATGAATCAAACTCCAATCTCATGTAGGAAAAATACAGCACTAAGTCTGTATTATAGACTGCCTGATGACGATGGTGATAGAGATTGACACACTGAAGGAGATCTAGGAAAGCAGGAATGAACAACAAAAGAAGATTACAATTGCCCTAATTTACTGGGTAAACTTCACTATGAAGACTGATACGTGGGCTGAACTTTCAAACAATGACAATTTCTTTTTTGTGGAAATACAATATAAGGAAAAGAGAAGTGATCGCCAATGAGCAGGACACGGTGATTGTCACAGAGCTGCTGGGAACAGTGGCAGTACTGTAATTATGTCCAGCATCCTCATTCCTCCTGCAAAAGCCAAGAGGTCTACTATTGTAGTGATAAATTAAAAAAAAATACTAGCTACACAAAAATAAGGGGTCTTGTTATAAAGAAGCTAAACAGAGGAAGCATGGAGAAGTTCTGGTCATTTATGGACAATATGATTCTGTACTGTGGAAAGCAAACAAGCACTATACCTTATGATGCAATCTTTCCAACCTTGGTGTGTACCAGGCGTTCACTGAAATTATGGAAAAGTGCAGTAATACAAGTGTTACCAAAGATTTAACATTTACTATTGCAGAAGTTCTTGAGATGAGAACATTGCATATGCCTAGCTGCCAAGATTTGATACCACAAAAGCAGACAACTTGAATGACTTAGTTCCCAAACATGTCTATATAGGCAGCAAATTGGACTGCTTACCTGGGAGTTAGTTTGTGAGGTGAAATAACATTCAAGCAACATTGTAGAAGGAGCTGATAGGTTGCACTGGTTTGGTTCATAGGCTGAATCCCTGGAAGTCCAGCCAGGCTGAGCTGTAAGCATTCAAGTTTGCCAGTTAAAGGTTAAGGCCCCCTTTACACCAGTTAGTTTAATATCACTTTGCATTAGAGGACTTCCCACTGCACTATAAATTGAGGCAAGATAGCAGATGTCTGTGTGGTTCATTGCCTGATTTTGCAAGTGCACAGCTTGAAATTGACTCTTCTAATACTACATTTTCAGTGACTGAGTTTCATGAACAAATCCATTGGCTGTACTTGTTTTTAGGGGACTGACAGTCCAATTAATGTTTCCACAGAGGAATGTGCCCCTGCATATGCGCACACACTAAAGAATAGACGCACACAAATGGAGGAAGTCTGGAGTTTTTCTGATCCCTGGGATGAATTTGCCCTATGCCTCTTGTGCTCAAATAACAGGTAGGTTATACAGGTCATACACACAAATGAGAAGTATAGTACTAAATCTTTTAAAGTACTTGGAAATATGAGCGATATTTTCAAGAGCATTTGCAATAGTTTATGGAGAGGGAGCTGGAGTGGTGAGCTTACAAAAACAAGAGATGAGGAGGTCAGGGTCTGCATGTCCTAAAGCAGTGACTCTCACAAGGTAACTCAATCCGTGCAATTCGTGTTTTGAACCCATGGTTTCACAGATAGAGAAATGCACGTCAGAGGAAACCATTTTCCTGCCACCGACTACGACTGCAGCAACTGAAGCCACTGAGATTCCCTTGATATTCTGCAGAAGAAGACAAGGACTCTAGGGTCTGCGGTTCAAATACTGTGTGTGGACATTCTGCCTGTGCTGGAAGAACATTACTACAAGCTTGTCAATCTTCTCCAAACCATGAGTCATGGCTATTCCATTCTCCCATCTGTAATTGCTTGTTCAGCCCTCTGGAAATATCTATAAATTGAGGACAGGTGTTGCTATTAACACATCTTATGCCTCTTCCATCCATGTACTTTGTTTTTCTGTGTGAAATATCCAGCCTAGCCTGATACAGAAATTGTTCCTTCTCCAAGTCCTTCTCAATTAATCAGGACCAGCGAGGCTGAATGTTTTTGCAACTCCAACTGCTGCAGAGATGATCCTTGTATATGTGGGGATATATAAGGATGCTTCCAGTCCTTACACAGAGTGTTAAATAAAATACGATCTTCAGTTCAGGCAGCTAACCTATTGGCTGTTAAGGTTCCATCTGACTCAAGGCATGGGCTCACACTGGAACCTGAACTCCTCAGTTAACAATGTTTTCTTATAGGCTGGAATGTGGTAACTTGCTCTCTACGTAAGAAAATTGAGGCAAAGCTCAAGAGTGCTCCAGGCTTCCAGCCTTGTACCTTCACTTACAGTACTGACCTGGGCGCCTTGAGACATTTAGCTTCACGCAGCTCTCAAACCTCATAAAAGATGCTGTACTTCCCTTCAGATAGGTGCTGAAGGGTCAAAGACTTGTACTAGTGGTCACAAGTGGGCAACCAAAGCAAATAAAGCATGTCTTGGAGGACCCTGAAGAACCAGCTCAGAACAAGAACAACCTGTGAATTTCATTTCACATGGCTGTGCCCAGCAGTCCTAGGAGAGGCTGTGTACTTGGCCCCTTGGGTTTATCTGTACAAAAGGCTTTACAGGTAATTGAGAAAAGTAGGATTGTGAGCTTCATCTTTACATGATACAATTTTTAATGAGATGATTATGGAGAGAACACTTGAATAAAACCCTAAGGTCACATGTCCAGAGGTATCTGAGCCAGAATCACGAAGGCTACAAGTAGGAACTGTGTGTTTAAAATACTATAATTATAACTCCAAATTGTACTTCAGCCCAAGGCTTTACAGCAAAGCTGTAAAAAGTAAAATCAATTTTAATCTTTAAGGGCACTTTGCTACATTTTTCTTCTTCAAGGCTAAACCCAACTAGGTCAGTCCAGGTAGGAGTTGAAAAAAATACGAGCTCTTTCTCCCTGAGCAATAAATATTATCTTCAGTATCAAAAGCTGGATTGCTACCAAGTACACTGCATGGCTCCTTGGGGAAGCTCAGTCTGGGTCTGAGAATCTATCAGAGCTGAACAAAGGCATCCAGGGTTGGGGGAAAGTACAGTAGATCAATAGAGAAGAAAATCTCTCACCCATGACCTTCAGTGATTATCAGGCAGAAGGAACAATTACTCCTTTCTTGGCCTCAATGTGGGTTCATTTACTCTCACTGTGAATGTACCCTTAGGTGAAAGGGTTGCTTATTTGACACTTCTGTCTTGGGGTTCTCCCTCTTCATATCTCAACTGTGGAAAGCTCTCTTGACTTGAATGGATGCTAACCCTGCAGTTACACACTGCAAGCCCTCTGCCTGTGGTACAACGTCCTCTTTCAGGACCACTTCTACAGAGCTCAGTGATGTCTCTCTGGAGTTTCTCTCTCCAGTTTTACATTGGAGATGGGGAAATGGGAATGTTGGCATAATTACACTTCTGTCCTCCTGTATTACTTTGTGTGTGGTAGCTTTCATCCCATCTGAAGATGGGCATGTTGCTATAGTTTCAGGAAAAGGATGCATATCCTTCTTTCCTTCTGCTGCTGCTTTGTCTTTTACTCCACTAAAAAGTGAAAAGAGCTAGAAAGATCATATTTAATCATAGTTAGTATTTTATAAGCAAAAAGTCTTCCCAGAATGCTCAGACATGATTATTTGGGTCTCCAGTGGCCATTTAAGAATGCACTTGCTGGTAATGCACTATTATTTAGAGTTGGTTGTATAATATTAAATGGATAATTTATATAACAAATGTTACAATTTTTTAAAAACAAATTACTCATCTAGTTTAAAAATATTATTCACAAAGATAGGGGCAGAGTGAGTTATTAAATATATTCATCAACTAAGTTGTTCAAGTTTTGAAATATATTTGAATAAATTATTCAGCTTATTCATTATTCATTGAGTTCTAATTATTATTTTAAACACTTCTATAGCAATATTAGTGCACTGACATAAGTAGTCAGTGACAACAATGACAGGTCTTCTGATGGGTCTATGACATAACTAGGGTGGACTAAGACATGGTAAAAATGGGCTTCACCCAAACTGAAAGGGGTGATTACAGATCTTTACATTAGAGATTGCAGATTTGTGCCTATGCTCCTAGCTCCAGGAATGAATGAACTCCAGAGGTCTTTTTTCCTGTGTGACTGGGATAAACACATTGTTGGCAACCATGTGAAGCAACAGGTCCTGCAGCTGGGTCACAATGACCCCATGCAGCAACACAGGCTGAGCATCACAGAAGAGTGGCTGGAAAGATGCCTGGAGGAAAATGACCTGGAGGTGCTGGTTGACAGTGGCAGAACATGAGCCAGTGTGTTCTCAGAACATGAGCCAGTGTGTTCTCAGCTGGACAGGAAGGCCAATGGCATCCTGGCTTGTATCTGAAGTAGTGTGACCAGCAGGACCAGGGCAGTGATTGTTCCCCTGTACTCAGCACTGCTACCTTGAATCCTGTGTTCAATTCTGAGCCCTTCGCTACAAGAAACACATTGACATGCTGCAGTGTGCCCAGAGAAGGGCAGTGGAGCTGGGGAAGGATCTGGAGCACAAGTCCTGTGAGGAGGGAGCTGGGGGTCTTTAGCCTGATGAGCAGGAGGCTCAAGGGTGACCTGATCACTCTCTACAAATCCCTGTAAGGAGGCTGTAGCCAGGTGGGGATTGGCCTCCTAGGTAACAAGTGATAGGACAGGAGAAAATGGCCTCAAGTTGTACCACAGGAGGTTTAGATTAGATACTAGGAAAAAGTTCTTCACCAGAAGGGTTGTCAAGTATTGAAACAGACTGCCCGGGAAGTGGTTGAGTCACCATCCCTGGAGGCATTTAAAAGATGTGTAGACAGATGTGGCACTCAGGGACATGGTTTAATCGTGGACTTGGCAGTGTTATGGTTGGACTGAATGATCTTAAAGGTCTTCCTCTGTTGCCTTACTTTTGCTGTTAAAAATAGCTAGTTCCATACTAGCTAGTTCTCAAGGTTATTGTTCTGTAAACATAGCCATGTTATTGTAGAATTATCTTGTCATTGCATTCCTTTCCCATGGACACAGATCTTTGATGGACATTTTCTTTGACCACTGTAGTTGAAGGAGGAAGTACTGAATTCCTCCAATGACTACTAATTTCTAAAAGAGTATTTAAGAATAAAGAAGGTGGGTCTTGCCCCCTTCCTTCCTTTCCTCTGAACCTGAACACAGCTGGCTCTGGCTCTTTCTTTCTGCATCTCCAGCATTCCAGCTGTGATATTCCTCAACCTAAAAGATTGTATAATTCTATGATTTTACTGAAATTATAACCGACATAGTAATGTTAACCTAAATATGACAGCAGCCTAAACCAGTATCTTGGAGGACTGAGCTTTGGAGTGTAATTCCAAACCTATGGCTTCAGGAGCAGATGAGAGAACTTTATTAATCTTAACTACCTGGGGACATTACTCCAAGTCAGTCCCCATTGCCTTCAAGGGGTGTGCGTGGGAAGTAAGAGGATCAACCACAAGCTGTATAGCCTGGAGTGTCATGGAGCTGTGAGCTGACCCCCACCATGCCTGCCCTTTGCAATGCCATCTCACTGTCTCACTCCACAAAAAGCTGTGGGATAAGAAGACTGGCTGGTAATACAGCACACCTTCTTGTCAGAAAAATCTCAAGCTTTCTTTTTTTTTAAAAAAAAAACCTCTTCTCTGAAAGAGTTGGCAAGCTATGCTTTGATTTGGACTTCGTAATTTCTATTCTATGACTTAGTGGGAAGGAAAACCAGTTTGATAAAGAAAAAAACAGAAATTGCCATGCTGTACCCCCTAAATGGGGCTTTATCACAGGGAGACTAAAATTGTCCTCAAGGCTCATCTTTGAAACCAACATCAGATTAGACCCTTCCTAGTTCTTTTGATCTTTCTGGAAAGAGGATCAGTTCTTCTGAAAGAACAATGTAGTTCAAAACCTAACATATTTGAACGGAATAGACTAATGTTGCAAATACATTTTTTTTTCAAGGAAATGCTTCTCTTCCTTTTTGTTTTGTGATGTCTATCAGCATTCCTTTTCTCTACTTTTCTGTCACAGACTAGCACATGTACCTGTGTGTGGACATATTGTCCTCTTTTCAGTGTTCCCCATCTTTAATTTTTGCTACTAATTGAAAATTCGCATTGTGAAATAGCATCTGATGTTCCTAAATGAGAAATTATGGCACAAAGCAGGTTTAAAAACTGTTTTTCCATCACACAGTGCATATCTGAAATGCCCAAACTGTCATTTTTGGAAAATGCCTGGTGAAATAGTTTACACGAAGTGGAGCTGTCTTCATGGTCCATCAAATCTCCCCTGTGTCCCAGTTGAGGTAGGTCTTATTATAACCCTGCCTACAGAAGGCAATTTACTTCAGACAAGACTGGAAACTTAGAAATGCATCGGGAGATGGGTTACATCCACAAAATGCAAATTCTATATCATCAGGAGGGGGGAGTCACCCCTCCCTATATATATAATTATTTTCTGTTTTGGAAGCTTGATGCTAAACATGAACGCAATCTTTGAGCACTGAACTGTAACTCTTCTGGGCTGTCTTCTTGTTGATAAAACTTGAAAAAGCAATTTACTCTCTTGGGCCTGTTTAAGAATTTATAGCTCAGAAAGGGGAGGGGTAGAAAGACAAGCCACATCCTTTTATCTCTGCCTGTTTTTTAAGACATGAGATGGAAGGGGAGGGGCAGGGAAGGGAAGCAACACACACACACACACCTGTGCACACACAACCCAAAGGAATGACAGTGTTTCCCTTCCTCCTGCATTGTCTTCCTGCCCCTTATTTTGGAGGAACACTTCCAGCCATCACTTTGCTTTCCAAGAGAAGAAGCAGGGCAAACATCAGAACCTTTCCCAAACTGTCTGCAAAGCTGTGAACTCCAAACTCACAGAGAACAGACAGACCTGCCCTGCTCCCCTTCTAACAGGCTCCATGCTGAAGAATACAAGGAACAATTTTGTGACTTGAAAGCGTTGCCAATATGTTTTGTTCAAAGGGACTCTGGAGTCAATGTGAATGCCTGGTCCTTTGGGATGAGAAGTGGCAGTTAAGTAATGGAAGATGAGTTATGGCAACTAAAACTAAAGGATTATCTAGAGGAAGAGATGGAGTGAGGAGAAGCTTGATGTTTGATGAGTTCTCCAGCTTCCATTTTTCACCTTCCTGAGCATGACAGGCACTGCTTGATCCACAGGGCCAGTGCTCCAACCCTTATTAGATCCTTCTGCTGCAGCATCTTCCCAGACCCTGATGCCTGGTTGCTGCTTTGGTGTGCTGAATGCACTCACAGCCTTCCTTCCTGCTGCAAGTTGCTCTGTGTAAAATCTAGCTTGGGAAGAGTCCGGGACCTTCATATCCCCTCCAAAATAATTATCGTGGTGCTTCTGAAAGCTCTCCTCCCGCTGAGATTTCATCACATCTAGTGTGCTGCCCAGTCACTTTTCTTTCCTTCTGCTGGTGTTATCTCTGCCGCATCTAGAATATGGGTTCATTCTGATATGGGATCTGTGTGACTTAAAATTGCTTCTTTGTGCATCATGTAAGCAATTCACAAGTCATTGTATGTTTATTTTGGCCTGATGGACCTCAAATACACTTGGGTTTTAAAGGAATCATTTTATTCATTTGAAAGACTGACAAAAAGCATGCCTATAAAATCCAACAACATTCAAAACTAGATGAGCCAAAGCAAAACTGTCCAACAGAAAGGATACGAGATTACTGCTGAGTGTTCACATTAAAATCATGCATACTAAGAACTGCAATGCTTTGACTGAAACAATGTTTTCCAGCAGCAGCCAGGCCTGGGGAGAGCAGAGGGATATGCCAGCTCGTGATTGACTTCTATGGAGATGCAAAAGGCACAAAGACGACAGCTGCTCATATCTAAACACAAATCAGCAGCAGCAGTGCTGAAAACAGTAGCATGGAGAAAAGTGCTCCTAACCTTCCTTCTCAGCTCCATCTTTCCCTCCATTTCTTCCCTCTCAGTTGAAGAAGTTGCCATGCACATACCCAGATGCTGTGCAGGACACAGAGAATGTGCCCGACTCCATTTCCCAAACGTGCATGTTTGTGCATGTCATGTCTAAATGTTACCTTTCCCTACATCATCTTGGGCCACAGCATTTGTGAATTTTGCTATGATTTGGCTTCTTTGTCTGATCAGACTTAGATAAGGTATACTCTTGAATCAGAAGAAAGGTAGGTCCAGAGTCCACACTGACAGGCAGAGGTGCCATTACTAGGAAGGTCATAACCTTATGCTGCCCAGATTTTTGGGTGCTTTCTGGAAAGTCTCATTTTTCTCAAGATACCTCATTACAAATTCCAGCATTTTTTTGTAACTGCTGGGAGACAATATTTATTTCAGCCACTCCATTGCTCTGTGCTAACACTGAGACATCTGAAGGTGTTTCTGGGTCCTACTGCATTTTTAGGATGTCTAGTTCTACTAGATACATTCTTTTAAAGCTTATAGCTCATGTGGATAAATGGTTCATCTGAAAAATGAAGTGACCAACTTCAGACTTTTTGCAAAAAGTTCTTGTTATTCATTAACAGTAGATAAACAGCACCAACAAATTTGTGTCTAAAATGTTCATCACCTTTACTCCAAAGGTGGTGAGGCACTGAAAGAAGTTTCCCAGAGAAGTTGTAGATTCACCATCCCTGCAAGTGTTCAAGGCCAGGTTGGATGGGGTTCTGAACAACCTGGTCCAGTGGAAGGTGTCCCTGCTCTTGTCAGCAGGAGTTGGAACTGGGTGATCTTTAATGTCCCTTCCAACCCAAACCATTCTATGATTCTGTGATCACAAAGGAATGTATGCAACAATGGCTGACCACGGTCAGCTGTAGTGAGCAGGAAACATGCTGAGGGCAGTGTGATGTTTCAGTCTCTCTGTCAAACCATTTGGAGCAATACCCAGCTCCATTGTATGTGTTTAAGGCTGGGACTCAAATTTTGTGGTATTTGCAACTTTGTGGCCATGACAGCTGATTCAGAGTATTCACCAAATATGCTGAACTCTTTAGAACAGAATCTCTTGCTGTTTTTCTAAGAACTTAGCACAAAGATAGGGAACTCAAGGCTCTATGCATACTGTTTGCAATAGAGGAAAATATTGTATAAAGCTCAGTGGTTTTCTGACTCCCCCTGCACCTGCTCAGTGAGTGGGAAACAGGCTTTTAAATTTCCTGAAAGAGAAGAGAAACTATTTCATCCTCTGGATCTTAAGGCAAATAATCTTTAGGGAATGATAGAGAATTTTTAACCCTCTGTTTATACCTCCTTTTTTTATGTGAGCAAGAATCAAGCTGTTAAGTGAAGAAAGAGGGATTCACATCCTGGATTATCGAAAGCCTCCATTTCTTGTAGAGGAGTTCAAGTCCCTGTCCATCTAAGTTCACCAGAATTTTGCAGCTGTGTTACATCCCAAATGAATGATGAACCAGTGGTATTATTAAGCTGATCTGCATTTGAATAGTCTTACCCACCTGATGAATATAGCTTTAATCCTGGATGTCTTTCCAAAAGGAAGTTTTGTCAAAAACAATATATTTCTTCAAGAGTTCCACAAATCAGTACTTGCAAGGAAGAAGCAATAAAATATTTTGCTGTATGACTGTGGGAGTCAAAAGGTAATCATCCACACTAACTTTCAGAAGACATTTGGTATTTTTGTGAATAAGGTAGTAAAAATAATAAACACTTGAACAGGAGGGTCCTATGAATAACAGCAGAGAGAATTTGCATATTGTTTTGGATTTTCTTTGCAACCTCTCCTGGTATAACTCAATCAGCACAAATCACTGCTCTAAAGAATGCCTTGTCAGTCAACCACATCAGAGAGGCAGTTAGATAATTCTGCATGGCTGTGCTATTGAACTGAGCCTCATATTGATGCTAGAAAGCCAAAATAAATTTTAAAACAAGAAAAAGTAAAAAAGAAAAAAAGACAAAGAAAAGAAACCAGGATGTAGGCTTGTCAAAAGCATCTGCATACAGAACAAAAAAGAACAGCAAGGTGATGCTGTGTACTGCACACAGACTCTGGTAGTGTGTAATGCTGTGGGTTAAAACTCATGAATAAAGAAGGGCACATGACAGCTCTACAGGCAGAAATGAAATTCATTTGTTTTCTGCATGTCTTCAGGGCATAAGTCAGGGGTGTACATGGGGTACATATGCTGAACTCTGAGATTATGCACGGCAGTCCAGTAGTGTATTTGCTCTGCTGCCTGCTGGCCTGGATCACAACCTGATGAAGTGAGTTTCCAGCCCTAACATCGTCCAGGCATTTGCCATGGTTTATATGCCTGGTATTTCTTTCCAATAATAACTTCCCTTTAGGCACGCTTATTAAGACCTCTGTCACTGTGAAATAGCTTGTGTTCAGTGAGGCAGGCTTTTAATGGGATGTGATGCTGTATAGCACAGTTTCATCTACTACACTCAAGAAGGTAAATGATGGACTGTTTACTCCCCTAATCCATCTAATTATGGCAGCTTACAGAAAATTGGAGAAAAAGAATTTGTGCTGTAGGTGATACTGAGGGAGATCTGATAGCACATTGATTTAAAAGGCCATAAAGTATTTTCTGAAGTATATACAGAGTAGCTTGTTGATCTCACTGTAAGAAATAGCACTGATAATTCAATCCCCCCTGGGAGATGGCCTGTTACCAGATACCATAAAAATTTCTAGTTTCTTTTGTCTTCCTTTGAAGGGTGAGAAGCTCGAAAGGAAAGCTGTAGAGCTGTCCTTATAAAGCCACATCCAAGCATAGAAGGGAGAAGATACAGAAGGGGAATTGCTGCAGTAAAAGTAGAGTCACAGAAGTGGGGCATGTCTGGGGAGCCACACAGAGTATGTGCCTCCTGCCTGCTGCCACACAAGCCTTCTCCCATGCCCACTGCCCTGGGTGCACCCATATGGGCAAACGTGGCCTTTCATGGCCCACCAACATCTCCTGGGCACGCTGTGTGTGACAGAGCAGAGGGAGGAGGGCTGGTGCTTCTCTCCTCACTGATAGCTACTGTGAGAGAAGCGAATGAGGAGTTCTGGAAGCTCTGGTGCAAGTCAAGCATCATGTCTGTAAGGACATTTCTCCTTGGTCACTGATTTGGAATTTAAGGAGGTACAAAGTCTGCCTGAAACTCATTGCCAAGTGTCCCATGGAGACTCATCTCCACGTGGATTGCCTGGGTTTTCAGTCACAGAACGGTCTCTGCCTCAGACTCTAAGGGAAATGCCTTTGTGTACAGAGCAATCTATTTGAGGGAAAGTTGTTGTCACCCCTGTCAGACTGAGTGGGTTAAAATTCAGCAACTCTATTTGTTGGAGAGCGGAAGAGGACAGGACACTAACAAAGCACAATGATGTAAACTTCTAATAGAAAACCAGACCAAAATGCAGCCTCTTTTAATACACTTCATAATTTCACTGCATAACTATATGCATCGCTTTTCTAGAATGCTGCCTCTTCTGCAGCCTTATTACTTTCTAAACTACTGACATTGGCAAATCTTCTAGTTTGTGGGTTTATTTTCTGACTGTTACTGCTTTGCATATCCCAACCTTTTAAAAAGGCTTCTTTCTGCTCCCCACACCCTCCCACTGCCCCCTCTTGCCATTATTAAATGAGATCAGCTGCTTTTATGACTAATTTAATCCAGTTATCTATAAAATAATTAATATTTCTAATAGAAGCTGCCTCTGTTGGTTTTCATTGGGGTGCAGAAGGGCAACAAGGTAAAGAGTTTGACAATTAAAGCTTCATTATTATGTTCTCCCCTTTAAATTCTGTTTAATAAATCCTTCACAGAAGAGAGGGATAGACTGGAGCTCATTTGAGATGAACATTGTGAAGAGCTCAAGATTATTTTTTCATCAAGGTGAAGTGGGAAAAAAAAACTACATTGAAAAATTAGGAAGTAGTAATATAGAAAAGATTCTTTCTTCTTGCAACCTGCTTGCCAGATGGCCTGACAGACACAGATACCAGGCTGTTATATCTTCTTGTAAATCAGAACTCAAAAATGTGTAGTCTCTTGAGTTGTGTGTGTGTGTGCGTGTGTAAGGGATTCCATTATGGTTACCAGGGACTGAAATAAGGGCTTCCAGAAATATAAACAGGAAGGGCTCCAGCCTGTGTTGCCATGATAGATGGCTCTCAAATCCTGAAAAATCCTGCTACGTGTGTAGCAAGTGTAAGGTGCAGATATTGCCTTTCCTGTTCTAAGGCTGCAAGACACCAACATTTCATTGTATAACTTGCAAGGCAGTTGCAGTGGTTTCCCTGTGTTTTTGAACAGAGATGGAGGGCGGGAAAATTTTGCTTTTAGGCAGAGCTCTTAACTGGGTTAGGAACCTGTGTACCTCAGTGAAGCTGTAGTAGTTTATACGTGGCTTTTAAGTTTACACCTTTAAGTTTATGTCTGAACTCAGTTGCAGTTGCAGAATGTGATAGTCTTTCTTCCCCCCATCAGTAAAAGGTGCCCAACTGCTTTGCAAAGCTACAGTTCAGGAGTCCCTCACCCATCCTGCAGACAGTGAACTCTGTCTTCCCTGTCTTGGTGACACGGTGTCATCCTACTCCCCTTGGACCTGAAGGCTTTGTCCCTTCAGCCATAAACTGTGAAGTTAGCAGTGGCATGAGGAAGTAGGGACAGAAGGGAAACAAAGAGACTCACTGAAGTTCAATTTTACAAAGGTATTTAGGTGCTTAATGGCATTGGTAGGCTGTGTGGTTATGGCCTTTGGAATCCCAGCTTCCACATAAATCTCCATGCCTGGTCTTTGGAAAAGGCAGGCCACACTGAAGAGAAGTTTAAGGGGATAAAATGAAAGTGATGAGCAGAAAATAAACTAGGGGCAGCCTAGAGAAGTCATCAGTCAGAGGTGTTGCATGAAATTCAGGCTCTCTGCAGGACTTTTAGTGAGTTGTGGTCTAACTTTCCTCCTAGGATGGTAAACATGGTGAGTAGGAAAATGAATACTCATAAGAAAAAGAGCATTTCTTTTTTTCCCTGCTACCTATATTTAAACAACATGAGGGGAATGAAAGCTGAGAGCTCACTGGGAGATTAACAGGAAGGCAAAAGAAAAGTAAAAGTGTTGATGAAAGAGACCACTGTCCCCTACAAATCCCAGCTGCTCACTGTATTCTTTGCCTCTAGTTCCTGAGCAGTAGAAGTAAACACAGTATAAACCAGCAGCTGGGACTTTTTTGCAAGGCAACAGCACAGAGCAGAATTCCTCTCTCCGTATTTTATAATTTGTCTGAAGGCTACAGACATCTGTTCAGATGGCCAAGGGGAAAAAAAGCATGAGGGATTTGGGCTAAATTCAGCACCACTTAGGAAAGATGCACCTGGCCTGCCATTTGTTATGTTCTCTCCTCTCTGCTTTATGATTTATATTTTATAAATACTTTCCATTGTGGCTCCCCTCACTTTCCTCCTTCTGTTCCAGTTTGATCAGATTGTGAAGGTTCAAAGTGTACTTCTGTTACTTTAATTAAAGTAATTTCCCTCTGCCCTCCCTGTTCGAACAGATGTAGTGGAAATCCCCAGGCACCTCTACCCTGGGCAAAATTGGACACTAAAATGTAAAACTGCATTAAGACAAATTCCCTGTGCTAATTGCTTTTCTCTATGAAGCAGGGATGTGCAGGAGTGAAGGTGTTTCTCCATGCTAGCAGGTCTGGTTTATCCTCTCTAGTGAGTTTATGGTGGCTACCTGAATTCCTCCTCACAACAGCTTGTCACTTGCCAAAAAGGCTCAAGATAATAGAAACTACAGGATATATCTGGCATGGTTTGGTACCTTTACTGTCTCTCCTACCAATATCCTGGTGATCCCGTGGCCCTAGCCGGTTTCTGAATTTAACGTTTCATTTTCAGTGGAGAATTGTACTCAGCACACAGAGATTATTTAGGCACCCTTATCCTCAGCTAGGTTTAAGGCTGAGAGTAGGAGAATATAGCCTGAGGTAAAACCACGCTCTTGCAGTATTAAGTCATGAGATGAGGCAGGAAAATACGTTTCTATGATTATGCTTAACAGAAAAGTGCCAGCTCTTGCATTTTAGCCAGCTCATGAGGTAACTAATTAGTCTATATGAGCTCGTACAGGACAGCATTTAAAGCTGGATCTTTTCTGCTATTGGACTTAGCTGCCCTTTTAGTTCTCCCTCCTCTTCAACCTTGCTTAATGGAGATTTATTCTCCATATGTTGTTTATAACCAGGCTGGATGCTAATTTCCCTCTCTTGCAGCTTCTGTAAAACACTGCAATATTATGCTGTATGTGCCTTTCCCACCTGCTCTGAAAGGATAGCCCACGCAGCAGAAAAAAAATCCATATCTCTGCAGAGAGTCATTTCGTCCTGGCTAGAACATGTCAAAAGCCCTAAGCACGAACACTGCCCAGCCCAAGCATCAAAAGAGCCATTTAGCCAGCAAAGGTTACTTTAGCCACTCAAAGCAGGCTGTGGAGGACAGCAAAGACTGTGCGCTACAGAGTACAAGTGGTTTTGAGGGAGTAAAGCCTAGTTACATGCAGAGTTTAAAAGGGAAGTAGAAGATGGAGGCTTTTGTCCTTGCATGAAGGTGTATCGTATACTGTGTCTATACTGACCTGTCCTGGAGCCCTGGCTGTGCTCTCCAGGTGATATTCCCAACGTGTGCACACTCAGTAGCTCTGCATTTTAGCAAAACCTCAGAAATACCCAACCCTAGCATGAGTGTCCAGCAAACCCCGTGCCTGATGTGTGAGTAGAGCTGCTCTGGTTCACCAAGCCAGCACTACTTGGGCAGGTATATCTTTCCTAGCATTACTGGGTCCCAGAGCCAAACTGTTCCTTCACTCTCCATCTCATCAGAAATGCAGAGCTGTGTGACTCCATGTCCTCCCCAGAAGCCTACACAGGTTTACAATAAAAAGGAGAAGGACAAGAGCACTAATAAAGACCTCTCTCCCTTCTCTGCACATTCTCTTCTAGAGACACTTTTCCTCTCTAATTTTACATGGCACACTGGGACTTACCATCTGTTTCAGAAAGCCCTCAGATGAGCAAAAAACATTCTGTGTCTTATAGGAGAAGAAATCTTTGAGTGCCACAAAGGCTTCTGACAGAGTAAGATTTTGGAGAACATTTCAATTTAACATTGTAAACAGTTCTGTCCCTCCCTAAGTGCTTCCCACAGAACAGACAAATTTTGCACTGTCAATTCCAAATCCCAGCTCTTGTTCCCAAAAGGATGAAAGAAGTCTGTCACTCTTAGGATAACTCCCATTTCTCTCTCCTTCCTGTTTTTTGTTATTTTTTTCTGGTGGAAGTATTTGTTACACTACCCACCTCTGTGCTGCATTCAGACAGTCATTGACACCTAGATTCCCAACCTTCCCATGACTCCTGTATTCAATGTACTATTCCTCAATGATCCTAAAAATTTCAAAATTGTATCTGAATCCTGCTAAAATCTCCCCATTCTCTTATTAAAGGCAGATCAGACTGGACTGATTCATGTTCCCTAAGCCAAAGTCGGCATGCCCAGCACCCAGTCTGTACATTTAGAAATTTAAGAAAATTCAAACGTACCACTGAATTTATATATTTCATGTTTCAAATATCTGGGATTGTAAGCAAGCGTCTAAGACAGCACACAAAGCATTCATTTTTAATTAAAACTTATAAATAATTAATTTTATTCAAATGTTGAAATCCAATAGCCTGAAGATGACTGATACGCTAATGCATAAATACAGGGAAAAACCAGTCATGCATGCTGGAAGAGCATGAACACAATGGGAAAAGGTAGTGAACAGGCAAGGGTAATGACCATCTGATGGACAGATATTACATGGGATTCCAACAACAAGCATATGTTATGCCCTCTAAAATGATGCAAAGACAGAAAATCAGAAGGAATGCACTTAGACATGAATTTTTCATTAGAAATCCCTTAGGCTAAAACTGATAAACATTTCACTACTGCCAAAAATTTCATAACTATCCCATGCCTCACCAGTGACTTCAGGTCAAAAACATCAGGCCACAAAACCTCATTGCTGGCCATGGGTAAGTCCCTGTGTGTTATTTTTAAGCCTGGAAATTATCTGCAAGTAAATTTTAATTTTCTGTTCAAGCCAGTTTTCAAGTCATTCTAGAACAAAGCAAACACATTCAAAAATGTGTTTAGCAGAGAGGGGGATACAGACAGGAGCATGATCTGGAGCAAGAACCATTGACAGATTTACAGGATAAAGAATGAGGCTTTGAAATGCGGGTTGCACAGGATACAAAGGACACCTTGTGCCTGTGAAGGTTGAGAGCACTGATGCATATGCTGACAAGGGTTGCACAGCTAGCTTGTGTCTACATTTGCCTTTGCACACTATACTGGAGGTGAGAAGGGCCTGAGCTGTCATGAAGACATGCAGCTTAAATATGAAACAAATGAGAGTTAATGATCATATATTTGCTGGAGGATGCTACAAGCTTTGGGCATTTCTGGGGCTTTACAAGCTAATTTAATTGCTGCTTCTAATGAATTTGCTTCTTGCAATTTTTTAAAATAAAAAACAAACATAACAAATTGAAGGTGTCTGAGTAATGAAGGTGTCTGGGGGCTGTATTGAATGAAAAATAAGGTCCTAGTGGGAAGAGGAATAAAAGATTTACTCGCACAAGTGTGTGGATACTCAGGGCAGTCACAATTTCAATGATTTTCTTTATTTCATTTTTTTAAAATTAGAGATTTGTCACCTCATTTAAGAGATATTTTGTGCCAGGAAAAGGATGGTGTGCCTTATCAATTTTGTCTGTCTGGCAATGTATAGGTTAAGGACATCTGTAACAGTTGAAATCTGTGCTTTTTATTTTAATGCAAATACTACAAGAGTGAATGGTTCTTCTGAAAAGCCCAGCTCCTGAATCTGATAGAATTTTTGCCTTGGTAGGGACCAACCCAACCGCTTCTATCAGCACCAGAATGAAAGATGCCATATTTCTTACAAGCCTGTGTAATTCTACTTGGATTCTCTGCTGTCTCATATGTCAGGCTCAGTAGAAAATTGCAGCAGATTTCACATTTCTTCCTTGTGTGTGTAGCTTCCACTCCAGCAATGATACTATTATTAGCTTTCTGTAGCCATTGCTCTTTCCTCTGCCCAGTTGCCCATTGTCAAAAATATAATGGAAGGTAACATGTCCGAAGATTCCTTCTGCTTTCACACCTGATTGGTATCTGACAAAAGCTCTTCTATTGATCTCTTCCAGAGATTGCCGAAGGGCAACGTGAGCCATTTTTGGGAGAGTCAGTAATGGTGGGCAGAACCTTCTGCTCCGGCAAACTGAGCAGCAGTCACTGGCGCTAGTGTTCCAGATCTCCAGGCTCTCTCTTCCTCAATAGTGCTCCTTCCTGTCTTCAATCTCTATGCTGAAGAATGTCGATTACAAGTCCTCAGCCACTGTAAAATTCAGTTTTTTCTTACTCTGCTGAAAGTCATTTAGGTAACACTTGGACTGTGCACTAAGCAAAGCACATCTCTTCAGTATGGCAGAAGTGTTGTAATAATCTATCTGAATTGACATTGCAGAAACTAGTCTTCCTAATCACAGCACTTCACCCTCCTGCTATCAACCTGAAATAATCCCTGTAAAAGATGGTTTCCTTCTTAGAGTTCTTACAATGGCAGGACACATAAAATGCTTCTCTTGTTAGAAGTACCCAGCCATGAAGCCTAGTTTGAATCTCTAATGCAGGAAAGAGCAGTTAGAACTCAAGAAGTGTAGTCCAGCAAGTTCCATGTTTATCCAGACTGAGTGACAAGGGAGACTTCAGTAGAAGAGGTCCACTTAGTTCCTTGTTCCATTGAGGATAATGGTTCAGATAACAGTTATGCTTTTCCTCACCTGAGTATCCACATCAACTGAACTGTGATAAGAGAGGACAGGACACTCACAGCTCTTGGGACTCTCAAGATTTTGCAGCTGTTTTGGGATACAGATTAGATAGTGCTCCTAAAGCCCCTAGGTCATTTCTGAGAAACACAGTGTTTATTCTTTCATGATTATTGTGCATGCAAAGATCTCCTTCTGGAATTCAGATGGTCCATACTTAGTTTTTGACAAATGAGTAGGGAAAAGAGAATGTTAACTGTGACTCAGAAGTGAAAATAATGTTGTTTCTTGTCATACTTTGACAGCATATTCTTTGCGGCAGGGGACCATGCTCTTCTGGCATATTTATACAACATGATCACCTCATTACTCTTGTATGTCAAATGCTGCTGGTTATACAAGTCACAAGCACAGGGATGGAAATCCAGGTCCTAATGGAAATCAGTCCTTTAGGAAACCATTTCTGTCCTAGCTAGAGAAATTGGCTTCTCTAGGTTGCTCCTCACTGAAGACAGAAATTTGGTTGTGATTTTCCAGGTGCTATGATAGAGTATTAGTTCACAGAGTTTCACCAGAGGCAAATATCAATGAAGTAGTGAAAATAGGCTATGTTTTCATCCATTCATCAAAATGTCAGGTCACCCCATCCAGAGGCAGGAAAACTGATAAATATTGCAGGTAGATGGGCTGTTCTGTTGGAAATTTTGTATGTTGATCTTTTGTGCAAGTCAGGAGTTACATTAAAAACAGCAGCAGACTTAGATTTACATGGATGAGAGATAAAGAAGAGAAGAAAACAGCCTAATAGTTATTAAAAAGATATCCCCATTTTGGCTATAGATTTGATCAAGTATCTATTGCTTATTGTATTGTAAAGAACAAAGTATAAGAAATGTCCTCTTAAATGGTTTAAATTAAGACTGTGGGCTTAGAATTGTTGTCGTGGTTGCTCTATTTGCATGGTGTGAATCCCTCTGGTCTTGGAATTGATGGTTAAATAATTTAAAAGTGTATTAAATTAGGATGGCCACATTTCTTTAAGGTGTTTTCTTGTCTATGAAATACCTATGCTGAACTTACAGACATTTTTGACCTTCACCAATATCTTCAGTTTTTGAAGATAATGGACTACTCACAAACATATGCATGAGTTGGCTCTACATATCATGGTGCATTGGCTTTACATGATACTCTTACTGATTTTCATTAAAGTTGGTGCACATTCAACTCTGCTACATACTCCTTGAAACAAAGAAGGCTGATCCCAATAGATTTTATTAGACCCACCAGACCTCATCTGATCTTTGACATTTCTCCAGCTCTCCAGGACAAAAGAGTTTGTATCAGAAAGTCAGCAAAAAACTTTTGAAAGAAGCCAAAGTTCAGAGGTCTTGAAGAAAGCCAGTGGGCACACGTGGTTCACTCTGTCATAGGGGGAGCTGGAGGAATTAACTGATGTTTCCTGAGGAGCAGCAGGAGTCTCATCTGTTTCTCTTCGATTTTCTTAGCAGAGAGGAAGCTGGACAGAAAGCCACCTGAATTATTTAATCTATGCTGCATCCATCATTTGTACCCAGGCCATCATTCTTTTTATAGATTGAATGATCAAGCACCAACTTTTATAATGGATGAGGGTTTTTCCTTTCCTCCACATTGTTGACGAGGGACCATCCTCTAAATCCGTTTGGTCTTGTATTGATATCTTTTAGATTTGGCAGACAGCAGTCTGCCTTTCTACAGTGTTTATCCACATGATGTATTGCTAGGCAGCAATCACATTCTCTATCAGCTCTAAATAAGAGCTAAATAAGCCAAGCTTGATTCCTCTCTTATGGAGGAAAAGGCTTCAGTGTTCCTCTTGTATTTTAGCAATCTGTTTCTGAGGCTATTCTAATTTAAATTACTCCATCTACATCACAGCTAGCCAAAACTGGACACTTCACCAGGCTGAACTATTTGATACTAACATTGCCTCAATGCATCTTGAGATCCCAGGGATTGTTCCTCTCATACTGGTGGGTCATAGACAGCCTGCATTTGTCAGTCGCTCACAACACTTTCCTCATTTGAACTGTTAAACTTCAGTCTGTGGGTTTATGTCTTACATATTCTTTCTGATGATTTCAATTTAACAGGTTATCTTTTATCCATGGTCTCCTCTTTATTCTTTCAGTTTATTACATGCAATATTTCCCCACCTTTCCTTTTATATGTGTCTGTCCTATGTAAAATACGTCACTTAGGACAGGCAGCAACAGGGAGCTATTAGGGTGGAGATAAGACCTAAAGTGAAAGATCCTCTGGACTCCTTAGGAATCACAGATCTATATCCTCCCATGGAAGGCAAATCAGAGCCAATTTGCTGGCTTTTGTTAACTCTCATTTGTTTCAACACATGATTTATCACCAGGGTCTCCTCTCACATCTCTGAAAGAAACACCAGATGCTTTCCACATTTCCTTATTCTCCAGCCACTTCAGATTCATCCAGCATCAATTCCAATATCTCAGTGAGGGCCCTGTTTGTGCAGTCTGACAATAAAATCTATGTCTTTATTCACAGCATTTAGTGAATTCATAAAATGGGGTCGATAGCAGCCTAATGGTTATTTCATCTCTGGGTCAGATTTAGCAGATCCTCAGAATAAAGATGGATGCAAGCCCTATGGAAGCCAAGACCCCCATCACTGTGGTTGCACAGTGCAGAAATGGCATGCTAATTAGAGAGGGGGCTGGGCGAGGAAGCTGATCTCTAGGCAAACAGTGTGAGCACCACGAATTCTGATTTTTCCTTACAAAGAGGTGGCAAGAGGAAAGAAAGTTCAGCAGCCTCTCTAACTGGGTTTTAGCCCATCAAGGTGGAAACAAAATTATTTCAGTTGTATAAAGGCTCCTCATGAGCTTCCTTTATTCTACTGATCTGATGGTACACCTTATCTCTGTTTAAAAAAGGAAAATCATGAAACTTAGCATTGATTTTTGGAGGGAAGATAGGAAGGAAAAGCAAAACGCAATACATCAAAATAGTTATTCCTGAAGAGAAGACCTCTAGAAGGCAAGTGTCAGGCAAGATTCCACTAGTTTCACAGTTTTGAATTGAGTGCACAAACCCCTATGATGACATCACTAATTCACCAGGCCTTTTCAGTGTTGGAGATAATAATGTGCCCAGCTACACCCTGTGAAAGCCTGCAAGGTGCTTTTTTCCAAGTGTCTAACTTGTAATTTTCTTTATTCCCTCACAAGTGCTGAATAGAGTGGAAAAATCTCTTCCCCTGACACTGAAGCAGTCCAGTGACTGACTGGCCATTCCCACAAGGAAACACAACTGACTTGGCTCAACTTGTCCACTGAGATGCCCACAAATCCCTCCTTACACCAGGACTGAAGTTCTCAAAGAAAGAGGAAGTTGTACCGTTGCTGTGAAGAAGCATAGGTTGAGTAGGTGATAAGCACCTTTTCCAAGTATGAGCTATGGATTTGAACCCAGCCCCCTCAAAAAGAAAGGAATACCTCTGTTCTTCTGTGTGCCATAAGGAAATCTTTTGAGAAAATTTTTATGCTGCTTCTGTTATAGATTCCCAGTATTTATAGCTTTTCCCGGTATTTTTATAGCTTTAAATGCTTTTATGCAGGAGGAGAGACAAGGAAGCATCATTATCATGTTTCAAAAAGACAGTGGAGTGCTTTTTCATCTCCATTACTGAGAAATTGAGTCAACTTTACTCTATATAAATTCTGTCTCTGAGAGCTTTTGTTCAAATCATATTTGCTACTTAACAAAACTTGATTTACTGAGGGGGATATGCTTAGAAGAAATGGAATGGAAATATTAGCATTTCATTGGAAATTTTAATATTGATATTAAATGGCACCAAAACCCAGACAAATTGGTGCTTTTATTAATTTTGACTGCTAGGCACTAAATGTTTTTCTTGTACTATTGCTCCTTCTTTTCCTGCTTTTATTACTGTAGCCCTACACATCACACCCGTTTTCTCCTGTGTGAGATCTCTAAATGGTATCATCCATGATTTTTTTCCACAGTACATATACTGACATTATGGACAATGTGGTGTCTATAAAAAAAAATGAAAGACAAATAGCAATGACTACCTCCAAGCAGAAAGCAGATGAGGAGGACAGTGTGCTCCAAACTGATGAGAATGATGGCCTCTGATCCTCAGTCAAGTGTTGCCCTGACTTTTGCAGTTCTGGATGTTATCATTCTTTTGTAACTGGTTCTCAGACATTCTTTGTAAACATAGCCATGTTATTGCAACGGTATCTTTTTATTTGCATTCCTTTCTCCTGGACACAGAAGTTTGATGGACATTTCCTTTGACCATTGTGATTGAGGGGAGGCTCTTTGTCTCCTCCAATCCACAGTGATTTAGTAGGCACATATATAATAAAGACGGGCAAGGCCTGAGGTACTTGTTCCTTGATCTCAACAGGTGTCTGTCTCCTTTCGTGTCGTTACTGTGACAGTCAAGGTTCACTTTGTTACTGGCACTTCTGTTCTTAGACCTTCCTGCAGTCAAGTTGGTCACAGCTAACCATAAGGATCCTAGTAAAAAGCTCCTTTTTGTCTTCATGTGTTGGAAGAGTCACCCAAGAACACTTCTTCGCAAAGAGCACACTGAATTCTGAAGCCAAAGGAGGTTTGTCTGGATGGGTCTGGGAAAGTTATTAAAGTCATGCATAATAATGATATATATATCATTCCCTATTCTGATCCCTGCTTTAATTTGGTGAACATAAACTTGTATTTTGCCTGAAAGATTATAAAAATGTGGTGTTTTTTATACAGAGAACAGCAATATCAGGACAATACCAACAGAGAACATGTTCATAAATCACACATCCCTGTAAGACCATTAGGAGTCACTAAGTCTGACATCAGATCAGAGATGTGGAACAATTTTGAATGATTCCAGCTTGAACTGAGGAAAAATATTTGAGTTTTAATTAAAAACTGACTGAAGAAATTACTATTGGCCTGTTCACTGCTCCAAGAATGTAGAGATATTCAATCTTCCAAACTACCATTTTATTTTCAACGTGATTGTATCCACTTGCTGTTTCCAGCCAGGATAATTTGGGAATTCTGCATGAAATGTGGTGAGAAGTCACTATGCAGGTAGTTCCTCCTTCTCTCAGAACCAGATCTATTGATTGTCTGTTTCAAGCCTCTAGGAAGAAAAACATTCTCCAACTCAGGGAAAAAAAAAAAATCCCTCTGCTCTTTGTTAGTGCTTTTTGAATTATTTCTTGCTGGTCTGCCAGGACTCAAGTTAAATTGTCCACTAACTGTGTCCCTGATTCATTGATCTTTACAGCAGGCTTACCCAGAACCTGTTGCTGTCACTGGCAAGCAGTCACACAGGCAAATAACACATTTACACCATTGATGAAATTCAGCTCAGTAACTACTCCTGAGGGAGCCAGTGATTCATAGCTTGATACAATGGAGGAGAATATGCCACTTGCAAATAGTTTCCAGCTGTTCATTTAGATGTGTATGCTAAACACCACTAAAAGATGCTGAAATGTAAAAGCCAAAGAAGTAAAAAATACTGGTGTTAAAAAAAAGTGGTAATCAAATTTAAAAAAAAATCAGGGCTGCTGTTACACATTCTTTGCTTCTCTAAGAAGCAACAACCCCCCCCAAAAAAAATGAAGTCTGAAAGAAAGAGTTAACAGGTTCATATCAATCTTCCAGTGTGTAATTCTCGTAATTCTCCATCACTCACTCTCTACACCTCCCACACAGCCTTTCCCTTGCTTCTTGTTTTGTGCTGTAATGGAAATGCAGTGCTGAATTTCTACTGTTGACTCTATACATTGTTTATTAAGTGTGCAGAACATATTTTGAAAGAAACATATCCCAGGATACATCAAGCTATGTCAGACTGTGATAGGTTTTCTCAGAGTGTGTGAAGCTGCTGAAGCAGAAGAATTTACTTATGGTGAGCAATAAAATGATTGATCCATTTGGTGGCTTGAGATGTGTTGATTATAGGGTGTTGTAGGCTTATGTAGGTGTACAGGCAACTTACTAATTAGTATTTCACCATATTATAGAGTAGCTAGCATAAGCAACAGGGGTATCTTTATCACATGCAATAATGTACCTTTGAACTTCAGCACATTAAAATCCCCTATTTCCTGTTTAAGTGATCTATTTCTAGTCACCTAGAAATAGCCTCTTTGGATACCCACACAGCTTTTAGAAAAAACTTTGAGAATTAATACATAATAATTTAATTCTGAGGTGAAATAAAGATCAGACTGGAAAGAAGACATTTTTAAGGAATTATGAAATGAATGTAATTAACCCTTAACCAGTTTCCACTTAACTAATTAACTGCTTAACCCTAAAGTATTTATAAAAGAAATACAGTGGAGTCTCTGACGATCTGCAGACTTTAAATCACACTCAGAAGCCTTTCTAAGAAGTACCTTCCAGCTAATCAAGTGTCTGTGGAAATGCTGTAAGAATTGCAAGGAGAAATTCATAGTTAAGCAGGAGATTAGGAGATCAAATACACTCTCTGTATTCTATCATTCAGAGCTTTCACAAAATAAAAGAACTTTCTTCTGCAGCTCTTCAAACAGTTAAAAAAAGGAATACATTAAACTCAATCATGGACACACCACCTGCCCCTTTCTCAGCTGGGCAAACTGAGGCACAGTGAAGTTACAGGGCTGGTATTTTTAGAAGTAGTGTGGAATGCTGGGTGCCATCTTTTTGGGATATTCAGCGTTTGATGCACAAAGGGGGATTAGACATCTCACATAAAGCTCTCTGAGCTCCTGTGCTTCATCTGTGCAGTTGAAGAATACATGACAGCAGGAGACTGACATCCTCACATCATAATTTTCTCTTTTATTCTTCTCCTGCAGTGATACACGGAGCTTAGCACATTGTTCTATGCACTGGCCAGAACAATGATTCCAGATGACCAAGTGGATCTGCCACTGTGTTTCTCATTCCCTGAAAAGAGAGCCTCCATATTCAATGGGTGGATCAAAAGTCCACCCAGTAGACCGATGAAGAACAGAGAGTGTAATGAAAAGTAGGAGTGAATTGCAAAGTGCTAAAAATGTTGCTTCCGATGCCAAAATCTAAGACAATCTTCCACTTCTCCCCTTGTCTTTTACCCAACAGCAATCCACATACCTGAACACATCATGCTGTGACAATCATTAACCACCAACCTTTAGAAATACAGAAAAAAAGACATAAGATGATAACCTGGAGCCATGCCTAGTCCCATGCTTTGACCTCTCGGCCTGTCTCACAGTGCTGTCCCCCAAGCACAGCCTGTGTAACACAGCCTAGGCTGCCTGTGTAACATTTTTGGCCTTGTCCCCTGAGTACTTGCTCTGGCCAATTTTTCTAATCGGTGATCAGTGATCACCAGACCAGCAAATGGGACATAACACACCCAGCAGCAGATGGCAGTGGCTGTACTCAAGCATGACAGCTCTTTGCACACAGAACTGGCTGCAGAGCAAAGCAAACTGTTCAGGCCACCCAGACACAGCTCTCCCTCTGCTCTGAGCCTCAAGTAGAAAGCATTTTGCTACCTGATAAGGCACCTGAGCATTGTACTGAAGGTTTGGAGCATTCTTTTCTGTAAACTAGAAATGTGCCTGGGAAGAATAAGAGTTTCACTGGCTTTCTAGGACTCTATAGAAGGTCTTTCGGTTGGGTGAATCCATAGTGTCTGACATATGTGAGCAGGAAAAATGGCCAGGAAAAAAGGGAACTGTTCTTAATCATTATACTAGGACATTTGAAAATCATCCAGCCCCATTTCATCTATTCACACTCTCCTTGAATGTGATAGATAATTTCTCTTATGCTAGTACTTAATAGCACTGAATATAGAGAAAACAATTTTTTTTGTTTGTTTATATTAGGTAGCAGCTTCAGTTTTAGGCTAGAGCCCCATTATGCAGGGAGTTGTAAAAATAGCTTTCACAATAAGCTTGTAGATGATTATCATATCCCTCAGGCCTTTGGCATGTTATTTCTTAGGTGGAGAAGAGTTTGAAGACAGATGAAATTAATCTATTTTATAATTCATACCTTTACATAATTTTGATTAACTCACGTAATAAGGAAGTCCCAGAGCATCCCCATGGAAACAGACTCTGAAGCAACCTGTCTGCATCCACCTCATAAGAAGATGTCCAGAACAGGAGTCAGTATACCCATTATGCTCTCAGCAGCATCTCACAGGGGACTGCCAGTTCTGTCCTGTGACACAGCATTTCCATTTGTGCTGCCTGGTGCTTGCACAGGTATTTTCTGACATTAGCAAATGAGATATGAGTTTGTGTCACAAGATTGCTGCATATTTCATGAGTATGCTGTCCTAAAGTGAGATATCTCCCCTTATACCTGCTGAAAATCGAAGGCAAGTACTAACAGCCACACTATTTAAATCAATATGATGTCATTTGCCATGAACCTTTCCATTCACCTCCAGCATTGCTCTTTTCCAAATCTACTGGAATGAGTTTCGTGCATGAGCTTTCTGAAAGCACCCTAGCAAACTTTACTGAAAGCAAGCAAGAACACTCAGTGTGGTTCATCTCCTCATGGTCCTAAGCTCATTGTGACGAAGAAACTGGCAAGTTAATCTAGGTGAGGTGCTTACAGCACAGCACTTGGGAACCCTGGGAGGACCAGGAGGAACTGGCAATATCCCTGCATTTTGTATATTGACAACTGGAATGGAAAGCCGAGGGCAGTTGGTTTGGTTGCAGACTGATGTGAGTTAGACTGCAAGGCAGGTCTGGTCCTACCTTGCTGAAGACAGTAAGTGGACCGAAGAGCCTAGTCTTCAAATTGGAATTCAGTCTCTGCCTTCAAAGAGCTCATTTAAAAAAAACCACAAACCTCTGCTTCATGTAGCACCTCTATGACAGAGACACTGTCTGTGGAGGAAAACATTCAGACCACTGCAACAGAAGCAATCATCCACCTGCAAAACAGGAATATAATACAAAACAGACTGGGAATCACTGCTGTAGAATTAACTGAATTGGATGCAAACCATTTTTTTTTTTTGTCTGTATAAGGCACTCAGAGTTTTTTTGTGATCCATCTGTCTTACATGTAGCAGTAGTGTGTTATCAAAAGGTAGGTTAAATTAAACTTCTCCTCCTCCCAAGTGGTCATTCCTTATTGCTGGAAAACAATCCCAAAGTTAAGATAATTTAGTATAAGATTTACTTCTCACATTTAGACCATGGTTTTAACATTTGTGCAAGCAATAATCAAGAACAATTCAACTGAAGAACTGAAAAGTACATTTATTACAGAGATACACACTTCCATTTAAGAGGGAAAATATGTTTTCAAAAATAACTTTTATAGCAAAACTTATTGGTCCACATTTAAAATAGACTGTCAAAGGAATTACAAAGAGCTATAAAATTGCTGTTATCAGAGTTTGTAAATAACAATAAATGTAAGAGCTCAAGTTGTGCCTACAATCCTGTCCAACTAGATATGGTAAAAACAAACAATGGTGATGTTCTCTTTCCAAAATCTACACTTGGATGGCTTTGTCTGTGAATATGGTTTAACCTGACAGGCAGCTAAACACCACACAGCCACTTGCTCACTCCCTGCTCCAAATCTGTGGAATGGGGAACAGAACTGGGAAAAAAGTAAAAATTTTTGGGTTGAAATAAAGGCAGCGTAATAGGACAGAAAAGGAAGCTATGATAATAACAATAATAATAGCAATAATAATTTAAAAAATTATTAGAATATACCAAAAAATTATGTACAATGCAACTGCTCACCACCTGCTAACCTCTGCCCAGGCCGTTCCTGAGCAGCAGTGTCTGGCCAGCTCCCCCCCAGTTTATATACTGTGATGTCACAGGGTATGGAATATCTTTTTGGCCCGTTAGGGTCAGCTGTACCAACTGTGTCTCCTCCCAGCTTTTTGTGTTCTCCAGCCCACTCACTGGTGGGGTGGTATAAGAAGCTGAAAAGTCCTTGAGTTAGTGTAAACATTGCTTAGCAACATCAGTGTGTTAGCAACATTATTCTCATCCTAAATCCAAAGCACAGAACTGTGCTTCTTCCCAGCCACTGGGAAGAAAATTAACTCTATCTGAGCTGAAACCAGGACATTCTGCTGGAGGGCATAGTTAATGAACTGGGATACCTCAAAATTACCTTGTAAATCATTTAAGCTGGAGTAAATGCAGTGGTTCAATATTCCTGCATGATTGTCCTACACCTCGTCCCAACATGGAAACCTAGACACAGATTGCCTCTGTTTCCACCAGGAGCAATAGGGAAATGGTCTATAATTCTTACCAGAACATCTAGCTACATACCAAAACAGATAAAATTTCCAAGAGGTGAAAAAGAAAAGCCATGAGCCAATGTCTTATCTCAAATATAGAATTGCTTTTGAAATTGTCATTTTTTTGTCTTCCAGAAACATTTAGGGATTGGAGAGGAGAAATAACTCTCAGAGCTTGGAAAAATGTTTTCTTCTGCCTCTGAAATATATTTCTTTTTCACATTTCCCTTCAAAATTGCCTTTAACAATATGTTTCTACTAATACTGCAACAGTCTTCCAGTTGTAAGCCAGGGTCCTGGTATCTTGTCCTTTTTGAAAACTACTGTGTTATAATATTTATCACTAAACAATTGACATTTCCTTTAGTTTTTCCTCAACAAACTACTCCTATGTCACCCTCCCTGTTTTGGCTTTATAGAAATAACATGCACACCTTTTCCTAGTTTGCTTATTTGATGCCTAGGTCACTTTTGCTGTCAGAATCTATTTATTGAATAAAACTGATTTTTTTTCTCAAGATGTAGTGAAAAATGTGCAAGAACTCCTAGTACATGGATGTTGGTTACTAGGAAACACAGTCTCCAGAGAGCAGAGTAGGAGCACAAGCCCTGGACTACAAAGATTTATTTGGGGAAAGTGCCTACAACAAGGGTTGGAATTAAAATAACAGTAATCTAAAAAAATGCTTTCTGAAGGATAAGTTTAAAGAGTGAAATGGATATCTGTAAGAGTCTTACAAAAGTCTTCCCCTCTTGTTCTAAGACAATTGTTTATGTAATAGTCCAAACTTGGTGGATATTTCTCAAGAAAGAGATTGAAAATATTCAAGAAGACAAAGAGAGACCAAGCAAAAAAGATAATAATACAGTAATTTCAGTTGGAAGACACCTTTTAAAGGCCACCTAGTCCAATCCCCCCTACAATAAGCAGGAATATCTTCAATTAGATCAGGTTGCTCAGAACCCTGTCCCACCTGACTTTGAATGTTTCCAGGGATGGGGCATCTGCCACCTGTCTGGGAAACTTGTTCCAGTGTTTTACCATCTTCACTTTAAAAAAAAATTCTTATATCTAATCTAAATCAACCCTTCTTCAGTTGAAAACCTTTATCCCTTGTCCTATCACAACAGGCTTCCTAAAAAGTTCATCTCCATCTTTCTTTTAGGCCCCCTTCAAGTACTGGAAGGTTGCAATAAGGTCTCCTCAGAGCCTTCTCATTTCCAGGTTGAACAACCCCAACTCTCAGCCTTTCCTCATAGGAGAGGTGCTCCATCCTTCTATTAGTCTAATATAATCCAGCTGCTTTGAATTTAAAAGATTTCTGGGCTTCTTTGGCATGGATTCCTACAAGGAGATATTCTGGGCACAGCTGCATTGTCCTAATTAGGAACCTTGTCACAGTTCTGTATTTGACATACATTGTCCAAAGCTTTTCCTAAATGAGTCCCTGGCTCTCCTATGAGAAAGCCCACAACACCCAGTGGGTTTCACTGTTTGAAATTCCTCAACGAGGTCTGGAAATATGCAAAATAAAAAATTATCCAGCCAGGAGTCACTGAAGACAAATTTCGTCCAAGACATTTACATTACTGGAGCAAGGCCCAAAAAGTATCAATGTTTCTGTATTACTTATTTAGAGTCACATATCTTAGAAAGAGAACTGTAGGGGAAACCTTTCCTTTTAGTCTCTTGTAGTTTCACCCATCTATCACCAAACAGCATAATACACGTCCTAAGGACATTTGAAGTGAATGAAGATCCGCACATTCCAGTGGCCTGAATGTCATCACAGTGAAATGTAAAGCCCTCATGGAAAATTCCTAGAGAGACTGTCAGCTGATAACCTGTTACGCCCGCTCTGCAAGGACCATGTAAGAAAGCACCGCCTCTGGCTGTTTGTCTCAGATGTAATTAGTGTGTGTCGGATGCTCTCATGTTCCAAAACACAGAGTGGAGGTAAATGCAAGAGCCAGCTGGAGCCTGGCCCTGCAAAGTTGGTGCCAGGCAGTTTGAAACAAACACTGGCCTTTCCCATCCAGCAGTTTGCAGTGCTGAACACATCCAAGGCAGGCAGACAGCAAGGGGCAGACTCATGGAGGTAAGTACATACAATGATATGATAGGGTACATAGCAGATGAGGATGCAGCCTTAATCTTGACAGGCTGTTCTCAGGTGAACAGAAGAATAACAAACTCTCCTATTCTTAGTTCCAAAAAAACCCCCAACAAAACAAAACAAAAAAAAACACCTAAAAACCCAATAAGGTATTTGAAAATAAGAAAGCATAGAAAGTGTTTAGGTCTGTGAGCACCAAAATAACAGTTCTGAAAGCATGCATGGTCTCTCTTAGGAAGAGAACTGTGAAGTCTATTGCCTAGGAAAGCTGACTGGTGATCCAACCCCATAGTTAAAAACCCACCAGAATGGCCCCACAAAAGTTGAGGGACATCAGTAGACCAAGGATGATTATGGTTGGGACTACTATGGTGTAGTTTTCCTCATAGATATTTGCAAATATCCCTTTTTTAGTTTACTTAAAGCAGCAAATTATCCAGAAAATCACAAGGGATCTGCACCTGAACAAAGAGGCCACGAAAGACAATGTCCCTAAGAGAAGGATTCATGACCACATACAGAGAAAGAGTAAATGTCCCTTGTACTCAGGGCCTCTGAGGAAATGGCCACAGTTAGTACATACTTAAAATTGAAAAGGTACAGAAGCATGCAATCAACTTGCTAAATTCCAGCTTTGATATTAAATGAGAAGAACTCCTTTCCTAAGACTTCAGTCTTGTATTTCATTCACCCATTTCCATGTTTGAATCTGCAGGTTGGGACTGCCAGTTTGGAGAGAGAAAAATAATTGCATTTGAATTTTGCTGATTATTTGACTATGCTAAGCTCTTGAGATAATACATCAAGAACATCAGCATAGTAGAATCCTTTTTCTAACATTTCTCTCTACAGACACACAAGGAGAACTGTTACATGTTCTACATCAACTGTTTCACAGCAAATAGATGTGAGACCTGTTCAGCAGTGACTAAAAGCACTTAACATGGTCAATGTCATTATAGTATGAGAAATAGAAGTATGTGGTTTGGACCACGAAGATCAGGTTATACCCATTAGCGGACACTTGGTTTACCTGAAATAAAAATCTTCTTTTAGATAATTCTAGAAGCTTGGACTCCCCCCTGTGTTCATTCATCATGTACCTTGAGGACACATAAATGTGAAAGAAAAATCTTCGTAGTTGTAAAATGCAAAGGGAGATCAAGGGATGGCTCTAGCAGCTTGCACTTGGGACAGCTCACTGCAATCAACAGCCATGAGCAGTGGCCTTTGAACAAGACATTTGCTGGTCACTGGAAGCCTGGCATTTCCATGCTGTTGTGGGTGGGCTCTCACCAGCACCCAAGCACTCTTACAGCCACTCATTCCCTCCTGTCTTCTGTGGGATGGAGAGAAAATAGAAAGGAGATGAGAAGACATGGATCAAGATAAAAATAGCTTAGTAGGTGAAGCAAAGGTGTGCACACAAGCAAACAAAAGGAGGAATTTGTGCACTGCTTCCCTGTCAGCAGCAGCCAGATGTTTAGCCACGCCTTGGAAAGCAGGGCCTCTGAATGCCAGTGGTTACTTTGGAGGACAAGAGCCATACAAGTAGTCTCCTTTTCCTCCTCCTCTTCTTGAGTTTTGATTGCCGAGCATGGCTTGATGTGGCATGGAGTATCTCCTTGGTCAGTTTTGGTCAGATGTCGGCCTGTGTACCCTCCCAATTTATTAACCACCCAGCCTACTCACCACATGAGGCAGGGTGGGAAAAAGATACATTCTTGACATTGTGCAAGCACTGCAGCAATAGCTGAATGCTGTTGTGTTATCAATCCTTTTTTATCACAAATCCAAAGCACAGCACTGTACAGGCTGCTATGAGGAAAGTTTACTCCACTCCAGTCAGACTCAGTACACATGGATTTATATGGTTATACCAAGCAGGGGAAATAAGAAGAGAATCACTGAAATTGCTGTTGTCAATAGGAGCTAGTGAGGAACCAAGTCTTGACATCTTCAGTCTTAGACCAAAATTACAGTGCTAGGCCCAGAAGAACATACTGGGTGATATGTCATTGCAGGATATGGACTTCAGGCCTTGGATCTGGAATAACACCACATCCAACCAGTATAACAGGCTACAGAATCAGAGATGTACAGCAGGACATCCTGGGAAAAGTCCATTAATAACAACTGTGTTAGCTAGAGTAACTGAATGCCTTACAAAACTGCATGTGGCATTCTAATTTTGTCCTTGTTTCTATGCTAGGAGGAATTTCTGGGTCACGGACAAGAAAGCTTTGATGATATAATGCAGCAGAGCATAAGATCTGTTCATTTGCTGGAGGTTCTTGCCCAGAGACATGATATACTAGATCTGCTGAGGTATCAGCATGTGTAGTTCTTCCCCCATTTTCACTAGTTAAGACTATACAATATTTCCTGACTCTCATCTCAGTGATAGCATCAAGAAATTCAAAAAGCCTGGAAAATTATTGGTAATAGTGTTAAGACCCAGAGATTGACTTAGAAGCACAATAGGAGAGCAAACCCAGTGCTGTATTAGCAAGAACAGTCTGGAAATTGCAAGAATTTAATATCAAAGTCTTATCAACCTTGTCAGTCACCTGCTTTGTTCTCCCAGGAGGAATCAGAGTAAGGTGGCATGAGTCCAAGAACATACTACTTTTGAAACTTTGTCTGTCCTAGACAAGGAGAAGTTGCCAGACTATTCAGCTGGAGGTGTCTGCAGTACTGCATGGACATTTGACATGTCCTCAAGTGTGGTAAAAGTAAAAATGATGCATAATTCTTCATCTAATGCACTAACCATTTATGGGTTGTAGTTTTCTTTTTCCTCTTTACCTAGCTTTTCTGCATCTTTATTGCTTTGCCCCCTTTCTTTCATGGGATTCTTCTGCTTAAATAGTCCAATAAAAAGCACAACAAAAGTTGTCAGTTTTGGTAGATGGAACATCAGGTAATTTCTTCAACAGTCCATTGTGGAGTTTATGAACAGCTTCAGTTACTCCCTCAACAGAGTCCCTGTTCCTGGAACATGAAGTGGCATCTCCCCATTGGCACCAAAAAAACCTTGGCTTAGTTCTTTAAACATAGCCCTTTACCCCAGCACTTTTTTCCTTATGAACCCAAAATGTCCCCAGAAAACCCCACACAACCTCAAACACAGACAGCTGCCTTTCTGTGAGTTTTCCTTAAGCTACAGCATTCATATCAGTGCTATTTAAAATTTGCAAGGAACACTGTCATACACCTTGGAGAAGCCACATTTGCCATTAGAAGGATTATCCTGAAAAAAAATCACCAAAGACTGCTTCCAATTCATTCAGATAAGTTTAGAGGGAGTGCTCTTAACAGACTGGCAAAAAACATAAAACACAGAGGAAGATTCTTACACAGAGGTGCAAGTTAGGCATAGGTAAGTGAACAACAAAGATTTAGGACAGTTATACATGATCAAGGCCCGAAAAACAAGATAAGGAGAACTATTTGGGGAAGCTAACAGTAACATCTATTTCTGAATGTGCTGTGGTCCTTTTCTAAATTTTTTTAAGATGGCTGGGCTGCTCACTAGCTGAGTCAAGGCAATTGTTCATGCATATTCCTGCCCTGTGGCAAATGTGAATTAATGTGTGATCTCTCAGCCTTCACATTTTGAGGCAAATCTCAGCTTGTCTTTTATTAGCTGCAGGCTAAGCCCTCACACAGACCATGGCAAGGGATCATCTTATGTTATTACCTTGTTCAGGAGACTGAAAGCTTCCACTGAGGCACTTAAAAATAAAGGCAATCTGACAAGTGTCAATAGTCATTACTGACTACTTTTTCAGGGATAATGATGAGGTGAAGAAGTCGAATGTCACAGTAGTAAAGTCTCAAGTGAGCTGCAGGTTTGAATAAATCATCAAAAATGGATCAAAACTACCCATTTGAAAGTATGCTGTTTACAGGGAACTCACTGTGAGTATCCAAATTTGAAAGTACTTCGGTCTTTGAAAAAGGTTGTTGATTTTTCCAGATGGCTCCAAAGCTCTCAAATAATAGATCAACACAAGCTCCTCCTGTACCCTTGGCACGTATTCCAAGAAAAGGCAGAAATTTTGAAAGTGTTTGCTAGGTGATTGCTTACTGAACTCTGTGGGCTCCAAGAGTCCAGGACAGGATGGGGCATTGGCCCCACAACTTTCTGACAAGAGGATAAAGAGCCTGCATCATTTGAACAGTGGTAGACTGACCAGGCCCTGAAGATCTCTTTAAACCAGGCCTGGTGAGACCATTAGCAAACATCAGCTGAATCTTTAGATGCTCCATGACCTTATCCTTCTTAGGAGCAGACATGGATGATACTCTGTCAAACCCGTCTGACTGATGTCCTGGGAATCTCTGGACATTTTGTAAGGAAGGCTGAAGGTTATTTTCTCAAGGCCATCATTGCAGAATAGCACCTCCAAGCACTTCTTGTTGTTTCACTTGCTATGCTTGTTCTGTTTCAGGGGTAGGGGATATTCTGAGGGGGGACAGCTGGGGGAAGACATGTGAAGCTGCTTCCCATTTGATGCAAGCTGTTGTGGAATACAGTTTCCCTGTGCATTGCTGATCACTGGGTATTGCAATAGCCTTCTGATTGCTGCAGCATGATAGAGAAGCCCTTTTAATTTACACTTATGAGGAGCTAGCTGTCCCCACACACCATCTGATGTTCAGAAAAAGGATCCTTTCTACTTTTTCCTCTTTCCTCCCCAGTATGTTCCATGCCTCTCAGACATAGTCATGGAGAAGGTGGACCTGCTGTCCGGGTGGAAGATCTGCAGGGACCAGCTGTAAGCACATAAATCAGCAAGCAAACATTATATAGGATGGAGTATCATTTCTACTAGAAGCAAACCTCTGTGTGTGTGTGTGTGTGTGTGTGTAGAGAACGCATCAGGATTGGACAACCTCTTCTGCTCCATAAATCTAGGGAGGAAAAATCATCAATTTTTCTTTCACTATCAACCCCATCTTTTGATGGCAGCAATGAATCAATAGGGAAATAGATCCCTTAAACTTTGTCACTTTGCACAATTTAATAGCTTTTCTCCAGTCCTATTGCTGTTTTCTTCAGCCAGGAAGCGCAACCAAGGCTCAGATGCTGCTTCAAATGCATTCAGGATGTTTTCACGAAGCACAAGGACTCTGGCAGATGATTTATTTTTCTTCATGGTCTGTTCTGAACAAAATCTAATTAAAAGTGCAGCCTCCACATCTATGAGACAATGGTTCAAGGCTGCAGAGCTAAGTGACAGTAAGGCTTATGGAATTGCCCATTATAAAGGGACTTTTGAGGAGCACTGGAGCTAGACTACCTCTTCAGCTTGCAGTCCTGTTGCTCTGTTCTGCACTATCATCCCCTGCTGCACTTGAGGCAAGAAGGGTCATGTACAAAACATGACACTTTGTGACAACTACTCTTAAAAATTGAAAATTTTCACTTTTATTTCCTTGAAAGAGAATCATATGCTCTTACAGCAAAATAGTTTTGAAGAAACATGAACTTCTTACTATAGTCCACTGACCCCAGTATAAATTTAAATTCTTTCCCAAAAGCATCATGGTAAACAAGGGTTCATCACCTTCAAGTATTTATTTTAGATCTGCAATAATAAGTAATTTATGTGGGCTTACTTATGACACCAATAATCCAAAACAATTAATTTCTGTGAATTCCATCTTTTCTCCAAACTTTATCACCAAAGATTGAGATTGACTGCATGAAGGCATGTAAAGGATGCAATCAGTCCCTTTTCCTCAAGGACACCATACAGCAACAGCTCACTGCATAAAGTTACACTGCAGTTACACTGCATGAAACCACAAAGAAAAACCCCTACAGAGCTTTATACCTGACAACTGAAGCAGGGCACAAACAGGTTGAAATTATTTTTTTAAATTCTGAAAAGTAATCTTATGTATCAGCACAAGACCAGTGAGGTCAGTGACTGGCTGAAAAACCAGTTGTAATGCAAACCTGACAAAAGTGTGAAACTTCTTAGCATTAATACTCCTTAAGCATTAGGTGGTTCCCCTCCTCAGTTCCAGTAAGCCCTACCAGAATAACTACAGGGTGTTTTATTCCACAGAAACAGTTTTATACATGTCTTGTGAGGCAAGCCAATTTAAAAGAAGACTAGGGCAAAGTCTAATCTAAAGGCAGACTATCAGTCTTCTTTGGATGGGGAATTCTTTAAAGATATGAAAAAAAGTTAGGGGATTTACAGTCTGCTTAGATCATCCATGCCGAGGACATGTCTGGGGAAAAAGCTGAGTCATCTTTCTACCAGAGGATCCTTCAGCTGCTGGAAGGGACAGTCATAAGAATTTTGCTGAGTGGTGTGGAGGCTGGGGAGAGCTCCAAGGCTGATCCAAACCTCATTCTCAGATGACAGAGAAAGAGGGTTTCACAAATATTTTAACCAGGGAAGAGTGGCAGTTGCTTTAGTGTGTCAGCAAGTTTCCCATCCAGAGGCACAAGTCACACCAAGCAAGGGCCCAGCAGTAAGGCAGAGTTTTGTCTGCCCAAGCCAACTCTGTGCTTCAGAAAAAGGGACTGTGTTAAAAAAAGGCAGCAGGATCAGTTCTGCATCAATGCAAGCCTCTTCAGAAGAGGACAGATACTCGTTAAAGGAAAATCAGGAATTTTCTGGAACAGGCAAGAAGATTTGTGCCAGTCTAAATTTACAAATAAAACATCAGAATAAGGTTAGCTTTTGGCAAGGGAAATGCGTTCCCCACCTCAGCTATGTATTAATTAACCAGGCCTTTTACTTCAGGGAATAAAATTTTGCCCATTGCTGTTTACAGCACTTTCTGCTAACCCACTCTCTTTGTGTAGCCTGAACCTGTTGACTAACCAAAGCTCTAAATTGACTGCTAATTTTGTGTTGGGTCAAATTAATTTTGAAACCAGATTAATTAAAGCAGATGAAGCTTTGTTTATCCATTATTCATGAAGCTCGTTGGAATGGGAGAAAGTACATTAGCTTTATTTAGGATATTACTTTAATGAACTCTATTTTTTGACTCTTAATGCTCTGTTTGAGCAGGAGGTCAGGGTTGTGTTGTTGGGTGTTTGGGTTTTTTTTTTTCTTTGGTGGTCTTAGTGAAAACAATGTAATTAACTGATTTTCCTGCTCCAAAAATGCTACAGCTGACAATCTTCAGCAGTGACTTCAGCTTGCAGTAATTCTGCAGAGGGTGAAAAGAGCACATGTGTGTGCTGAGCAAGGATCTCCTGCTCATCCTCTCCTGGTGCAGATGGAGGCTGCAGAGAGGAGAGGATATGTACACATTCTGTGTATCTGGCATCAGAGCCAGATAACCCACAAGATTTCAGAAGAGGCTGCTGGATAAATAAAATAGAGTGTTTGAATGTCTGTGTGGATGATCCAGTGAAGAATTCTGTTCCCTATGGAGCAGTGATTTATTAAAGCTGAGCTAGACATGAGGGGGTGTGAAGTATGGGCTAGGAAATATTACTGGAGCTCTTTGCACAAGTGGTGTATCCCAGCTGGATGTGCTTTAGTTCTAGTAGCTCTGTCTAAAACGATGTACTGAGACCTGAGATACTACTTGTCTCAGAAGCTAATGGTGTTTATGAGCAAGTGGAAGACTGGAATTCCTCAGAGTAAACAGAATAAAAATAGAGCTTTGCTCAAAAGTTGCACTAACATCATATTTGTAAATAAAATTAGCAAAGCAAATGTAAGTTAAACAAAGGAAAGGTTGTCTTCACAAAGTAGATTGGACTAAATTAAACAAAATACCAAGGTGCCAATTAAAGAAGATATAAAGATAGGTATGTGTACAAAGATAAAAGGATAGTTTGCAAATATGAAAGGCAAAACATTTTAAAAACTGATAAAAACCAAGTATTTTTCCTGCAAAACAACAAACTGGGAGAATCTCATTGCTACAGGATGATAATGAAAACTGATTGAATTAAAGACAGAAGTGGTTACCCATATGACTTAGGAAAACACTCAGGTACAATAGTGAAAACCTCTGAGGGGTCCAAAAATATATTTCAGGTTGTGAAACAGCAACAAAACAATATGATGAAGCTTTCAGAGAAATAAAAATATATTTTCCTTTTGCATAGCTTGACTGAAGATACGATATTAGCCACTGGAAAAAAAAACCAAAACAGGATAAGAAAACACACATAATAATCAATTGATCCTCTTAACTGTGGTATCCAAATATCTCATGATCTCCATGTATTTATCCTCATAATCCTCTTACGGAAGCAGGAAAATAATTTATGGTCTAAAAATGAGGAACTGAGTGGAAAGCAACTGTGGCTGTGATCCTCAGAAGTGTTTAAGTACCTAGTTACTCTGGTTTCACGCAAAGCTGCATTAATAAGGAACTGATCTCTGTTCCCACAGTCTATTTCCCTTGTCAGCAACTTTACTGCTCTTTTTAAGATTAGGTGGTCCAAATTGACTTTTATAGCTATAATTTTTTGTGTCTATCAACAAGAAAAGTATTTTTCATTTGCTTCTGAAGAGAAGTATGGTTGCTAAGCAAAATCATACCCAGCAAGGGGAATGTGAAGTGGTTAGAGAGATCAAGGCAAGAAACCAGAATGATGATGTGAGAGCTTATGTTCCCTTTATTCAGGCCACTTTTATTAGTGCTGTATTTTCAGATAGCTAAAGTGCTGTTGTAACATCACCACAGAAAGCACCAGGATCTGGAGAACAGGCAGGAAAGAACAAAAGGCTGTAAAGTACTGAATAGGGGGGATAAAACTTACACTAAAGCTGCTAGATAGAGTCGTGGCTGTTGAAGACTAAACCTCATTTGATGGGGCTATATATCTGTTTTAGTTATTGTTATGGTCAGTGCTATCCAATAAACTTCTATTAAGTAGATCAGTACTGGAGGGTATACTTCCTGTTTATGAGCTGGTAATTACCACATCTTGAGCTAAATAAACTTGGAACCTGAAGGCTGAAATTTTTATAGGAAATAAATTTCTTCAGTCTTGGTGTTTGTTAGCTCTGGATACGGCAAAACCAAGTTAAGTGGGAAATACCACAGTATATACACAAAGATCTGCTCACCTGGCTGCTCCAGAACAGCTCTGTTCACTCTAACATGTTTCCAGACACTGGCACACAAAGAAAAGATAGTCAAGCTAGTTTTATATAGGAAGTGGTTTGGCCTTCCCTCTGCACAATAATATTTTTCATCTGCTAGAACAGGATTCAAAGAGCTCAGCCCTCAGGTCAGGCGACTGCGCATCTGCCCTGTTTGGGGTCAAGAAGGCGATGAGACTGATGGTCATTGACTGCCCAAAGAGAGACTATTTTAAACAAGCTTTAAAGCCAGCTGAAGACAATTTACTTTGAAACAAGTCAGAGCCACTATAAAGGTTCAATAAAAATGCGTCAAAGCCACTGCCTAACAGGTCTTTATAATGGCCCTTTTTGGTCAAATCATCTTCTATCACCTAAGACTGGGGTGAAACCTGGGGATAAGTGTTGGCTCCTCTGTAGCCTGGAGGAGTTTCACTTCTGATTTTAATGGACATGAGGGTTCATTCTGTGTATCTGTCTGGGAGAATTATAGGCAGGCACTGCTCTGGCTGGCATGGGCAGCATGCAGGACCAGAATAGATAGAATTTTCTCAACAGTGAAAAGTAACTGCACTATCTCGGTGTGAATCCCAGCACTTTGATTGGCTGATGGCTACAAACAGCTAATTAGGCCACACATGTTTGGAAATTAATAAATGGCCATTCCTCTGTGGCTAAGCTGCATAACAATCCTCAGTGTGGCTCGCTGAGAACATTCCTCCACTGCTGACTTTAATTGTTATTAGTTTGCATTATATGTTAAATAGAGGAATATTTTAATGTAATAGCTGTAAGCGCTAAAGCTGAGTGAATAATTCATAGCGAATTATTTATTCAATAAATTTTGCCTCTTTTACTCTTCATTTTTTCAGGAACAAGTTTATTATTTTCTCAAAAGAGTGGTTATTATTCAGAAGTAGTTTCTAATCAGTTTATCAGAATGTCTCTTGCTCTGCAGATCCCCTGGGCAGGCTATTTTTTACTAAATCAGTAAACCACAGTGGGTGCAGAAAACAAGAGATGCAGGAGAGATTGTTTCAGGATCCAGGACTGCTATGAGAAAGTCACTGACAAATAACATCTGTCTCACAAAGTGTCAGAGAACACAAAACCATTATTATTATTATTATTATTATTATTATTATTATTATTTAATAATAATAATATATTTGGGGTTCTTTTAATAGTTCACAGCTAAAGGGAAGAGGATGAGGAGAGCCAAAACAGAGAAGGGAATAACCCCCATCCTCAGCATAACTGCATCAAGCTGCCCTTCATGCACCTCCCCTGGCTCTGCACTTTTGAGCTGAGCAGGTTATAGCTCTGCTTTTTGCCCTGAGCTGGCTTCCCTTGAGTCTATTTGCAGCAATGCTCAGACATTTTTGTTGCAGCCATTTGTGTCTTAGATCTACACCTCGTGCCAGGTGTCTGCCTCAGGTATTTACACTTGTACATGAGATCTGAGGAAAGCGGAGCTAATCAGTGAGTCTTGATAATTAATAAGCTTTGCAACCTCCCAACATTTTGCATTGCTCCCTTGCCTTCCCCCAGGTTTCCCAGGGATTGCTCCTACTCCTCCTGCCGAGGTGTGCTCCACCTCAAGGGCTCTGTCTCAGAGCAGCATCTCTGTTCCTCACAAATTTGCCAGACAGCTCTGCACCTCCCCTCATTCCAATTACTGGATGGTCATCAGCATAATGCTGTTTGCTATCAGCATGGGGGCATCTACTGTTTACTGAAGACCAAGTGGAAAAGCAAATAGTTTGGGTAAGCTCTGTCGACAGTAAAGTACAACTTTATTTAGTAGAATTTGTTCCATACAAATGGTATCCCAAGGTACTTATCAAAGTTAAATAATACATAATAGCAGAGGGAGAGAGAAATTAAGAGGCACAGGCATGGGAGCAGAGATGCTTTCAGATGAGATTTGAAAATAGATGGAGAAGCGGTGAGGCAGAAAGGAACAACAGGAAAAAAGGACTGTTCCAGATGGTGGGAGATACAAGGGGAAAAAGCTTTTGCAACAGCCATGGTTTGAGCATAATTAGGCACAGAGAAATGACTGGTGTCATTTGGAGAGAAAAATAGGAAAAGGAGGGAAGAGGAATTCAACGAGATGGACTGGGAAAAGGTCACAGAAGGTAAATAAAAAAATGAATGGGGAGATGTGGGAGCTTCCTCTGCAAACGTTGTGATGATGATTTGAAAAACCAATGCACCTGCAAAAAGACTGATGTGTTCAGGATGGCTGGAGACAAAAATAATTTCTTTTTATCCAATAAGTTATGAGAAGGACTCAAGGTGTTGCTACGTATATAGCAGATTATGGTAGTCAAAGGACTGCCCGCTGTGACCTGAAGTTGTCTCTATTTCCTGGGTGGAAAAAAAGTGAAGTCAAGGTACACATTTCTAACATGAATACAGAAAAGAGAGGAATACTGCAGGGGGAAACTCTGGTGACCAGGGTGCTTGACCAATTCCCGCTGGATGTGACCATCCAGCCAATCCTTTATTCACCCAACAGTCCATCCATCAAATTCCTATCTCTCCAGTTTAGAGAGAAGGACCATATTAAAGGGGGACCATATCAAAGGCCATAGAGCAGTGCAGATGGATGACATCTGTATCCCTTCCCTTGCCCACTGAGGGAGTCATTCCATCGTAGAAGGCCACAGGATTGCTCAGACAAGACTTGCCCTTGGTGAAGCTGTGCTGGCTGTCTCAAATCACCTCCCTGTTCTCCATGGGCCTTAGCAGAACTTCTAGGAGGATGTGTTCCATGAAGTTCCCAGGCACAGAGGTGAGGCTGACAGGTTGGTATTTCCCAGGAAATGGAAAGGAATGTGCATGTTGGTTTGGAAGGAGATGTCACAAATCCATCAGGATGAGGCACATGCTGGGAAGAGAACTAAAACTGTGAACCCACTTTATGTGAGGCCCCAGCCCCTGTAAGGGATTCTGTCAGCCTCTGCACATTCCCTTTAGAGCTGTCAAAACCCAGAACACAAAAGGAAGCTGCTGCCCTGGCTTGAGGTCATTGATCCAGCAGCCCCTCCAGCAGCCTGTAGAGAGCAAAGTTAGAGAGAAACTGCAGGCTCTGGTCCTGAAAGAAGGGCATAGCAGTGTCTTTTTTAAATTTGCTTCAACCTTTTGCTATTTGTAGCCTCTGTGCCTGAAAATCAGAGGTCAGCCCAAAGGCCACAGAAATGAAAGAGTTAGGGAAGAAGAGGTATTGGTTTTGCCTGTACAGAAATGAGATAGTCCCCCTGCTTTAGGAAATGCCTGACATCAAATTACAAAGGGAAGAAGCTGTCTGGACCTCAATATTTATTTACTTTTCAGTGCAGAATTCCCAGTAAGAAATAAACTTGTATTCAAAGATTATCAGAAGGACTACCACGTTTGTTTTTTTTTTTCACAGTGGAAGGACTTCTAGCAATATTAGTATTTAGGACAAATAATTTTCAAAGTAATTTAGGTACCCAAAGTCTGCCTTACTGTTTCTTACAAAAATAAACCTACAGCATTGTTAGGTAATATGCAAGAACTTTCAAGACCAATTTTTTTTTTTTTTTTGCTGTTTTCCTCTTTTAGAATGACTGTGTTTCTTGGATTTGAAAGAATAAATTGTATTTGTTGATGCAAATAGTTTATGTGGTGATAAGTCAATTTCGGCAATTATTGGGGCAGCCCACTTTGCTGGAAGGTATTTACATTTAATTTAAAACCGTTTGCTAAAGACTTTGAATTGTGTTAACTTATTATATGGTATCAATGAAAAATCTGATTGCTCATTCAACTGTGCTGATAAATAAAAGAAGGTTGTGCAGTTGAACTTTCATACCATCAGACATTAAAAGATTATTAGTTTACTTTTTACCAGGCTATAACAGACATCATTTCCCTATACACACTCTTAAATGAAGAGTCTTTCACTGCTTACAGCCTTCCCTGCTGCTAAGAGAGAAACTGAGATAGTGCTCCTTAGTGCCAACAACTCCAACAGCTACAGTGCATTAAATGAAACCTCTCTGTGACTTCCTGTGTGCAAGCCAGACATGCCAGTACCTGGCCAACCTTCCCCAGACTCACCAGTGACCACTTGGATCCTTATAGTCCCATGGGTTCCTCAGGACTCTCATGCCCCTGCTGAGACTTCCCACCACTGGCAGCCCACAGCAAAATGTGGCATGAGGTCCAATAGTCAATAGATCCCCTGCCCCTCTGTGGGAGCAGAATCTACCCACAAAAAAATGATGGGTTATGTTGGATACAGGGAAGTTCCAAGCTTTATGAATACATGCTCTTGTTGGCCCTTTACATGCTGTCAATAATACAAGGGCCATTTCCTTGGTCATGGCCTTGCCAGCTTCCCTCACACTGGGAGGTGATGTGAGTTTAAGCTGCAATTGGATTATCTGCTTACAGTACCATAGCATGAAGATGTCTGTGGCATTTTGTCACAGCTTGAAGTAGCTCAGGACACTCCTGGCTTAGGGTCAGTGTTATAAAGCTGTTTGCTGTGGCCCCAGGGTTGCACTTCAGTGTTTGTGTTAGTGAAGCATTGAAGAGAGCAGGAAGGGGCAGAGTCTGTCCTGGGTGAGAGGCAGATGAACCAGGCATGACAGAGGAGCCACGGAGTGAAGAAAACCTTGGATGAGGCACAGATATCCCATTCCCAGAGTGCTTCAAAGACTCTGTAGCACAGACAAAAAGCACAAGGCGATACAACACAGAAATTTTGTAAGATTACAAAATATTGGTATTTTTATATACACATTTTGTAAGATTAGCTTAAACAGAGCACTATGGAGCTTTGTGGCACTTTTAAGGATGCATACTTGTTCATGGTGACTGCTAACCCAGACAGTAAGGACAAACATGGTATCCTGATGGCACTACTTGGTCAAACTTCAGAGCAGAGGAAAGAATAGGCAGGCCCAGTGGATGACCAAAGAAGAAATAGGACATGGATCTTCCCTTTCCCCAACAGGTGCCTGCTCTGCTCTTAAATTTTTTTAACCTTCCTGTCTCCCTCCAATCCCAATTTCTCCTGCCCTCCGAAGTTTTTCAAAGCAAGACAGAGCTGCAGCTGACTGGCTCTGATCTTTTCTTCATCCTTCCAACATGAAGCAGAGAATCAAGAGCTTTCTCATTTAGCTCTATTTGTATGTTTTACAACTGCTCTATTTTGCTTAAGTCAAAATCCTCCTTAAAAATACAAGCACTGCTTCCTTTCCATTTAGAGGCAGGAGGCTGCAGCTGCCTGGCCCTGGGCACAATTACACTCCATAGCTGAGGATGGGAGTCAGTGGCAGCCTCATTCTACCCCCAGCTTTCATGAGGAAAAATTCATTTAGCAGCTCAGCATGGAGGGTTCTGCACAGCCTCCTCCTTCCCTGTGAAGAAAGAAGCATTTGAAATGGCAACATTAAGAACATGCACATACATTTTGGCTGTTTCCTCTTTTAGTTGCCGCTACCTGAGTTTCCCTATGTCTGCTGCAAACACATTTTCTCCCATCTGTGTGTGCTCCCATTGCACTCAGGTGTCTAGCATGGAACACACACCCATTTTGTTCTGGCTGTTTGGCTGAGCTGATCATAGTGTCCCAGAATGGTCTGGGTTGGAACAGACCTTAAAGGTCATCTAGTTACAATCCCCCTCAGAACCATTCAGGAAAGATATTTCCCTTAGTGGATAAGCACAATATTTTTAGGAAACATTTATGTCAAGGATCCCATATTATGTTAAGCTTCTTGTACTATATAGCCTCTCTCATTAAAAGTATCTGCAGGACCTAATGACCCTGAATTTGATATGTTTAATAGATGTCTCAAAATTGTAATGCCTGGATTTTTAGAAACCAGATACTACCACATGATAACCCACAGTACAAAGTGCACTTTTGTAATCCAAAATTTAAATGCAGATTGACTGATTTTCAGCCTTTTCTGCAGGCTATTTTGACACATTTTCCTACCACCATGCCATATAAAGAAAAAAAAGGAGTCACAGTCACATGAAAAGACCATGTCTCAGTGCAAACTATTTAAACTCCTGTTGCTGAACTGTGGTTCCCTATGAAATTGCTGGAGCAGATATATCATGTCAGATAATATAACTCAAGCCCCTCTTCTGTCTCTTGCAGATCAAAGAGGTGGCTCAAATCCTGCTGCATGCAGTGCACCCAGAATATGTTGGTTGCTATCTCTAGGACACACTGCAAGCACCCTTGCAGCCTGAACTGATGCAGGATGACTCTCTCAAGTGAGCAGGTGCTCACCTTTGTTTGTTTCTACAAAGGTGAAGAACTTTAGCTGGAAAGATTTGAGCAGCACTCTCTGGAAAGAGAAAGTAATGAGGGATGGGAAAAGAAAGTGGGCTTGCTTAGCATACCTTGGGACTGGAATAAAGATACCTGACACTGGCAGTGTTGTCTTCTGGGCTTGAGCCTGCTGTAGAGAACTGGAGACGTGCATGTTCAGAGGAAGTGAGCTGCCAGTACAGTTTTGTCTAGGCCTTGGAAGTCCCAGAGATCATCAGTAAAAACTAAATCTATAGCAGGACCAGCAGCCATGCACCAGAGACAGTGTCCAGGAGTCTGGTGAAATTACACAGGTGAGGTTTCTGTTGAAAGGATCATGGCGATGATGGGCCAAGTCTTGTGAGGGAAAGTAGTCATACCATGTGCTGATATACTGACGCTGGCTGGGATTTCTAGGGCTGCTGGTAACCAGGATGACAAGCTCCTTCCATATTTACTCACACTGCACATTTGTCTATAATCTGTTCTGTAAAGAAAGCCTTATGGATCTCTGCCAACGTAAAAGTGGCAGAGACTAAGAGGAGACTAAACAACAGCCTGGGCCCCCCTGCCCCCTTTTTTTTTATTTTATTTAGTGCAACTTAGCTAGATGGTTGTGCTAAAAACTCATGTGGGAGGAAGAACAGGACAGATCCTATTTTCTGACTAAAATTGTCACTCAGATGGGAACTTCTGAAAGATAATAACATAATGGACAAAACAAATGTACTGAATCTTTTTAGGCCATGAGCATCAATCATGTGGGCTCTCTGAGTATTTGTACTGACAAGTAAGATATCCACTGTCAGTCGTGAAGGGCTGTGCAATGGAACAGCATCATAGTGGACTGGCCCTTGGTCCATGCTCAGGTTTGTGCTTGGGGCTGATAGTCAGGTGGGGCAGCACTGTCCTTGTCAGGTTTTTATAAAGAACTCTCATCTGCCTCTGGAGGCTGCCATGAAATGGTTTTGCCTCCTGTTCTCAGGGAACAAATAGTACACAAAGTGCTACAGTGTTTCTCTTTGTTATCTAAGGAAATATATAAGTACTTGAAGTACTTTAATGGCACTCTATTCAATGCATGGGGACAGCGACAGAGACTGGGGAATGCTGTTCAGTGGAGCAGAACACAGTGGGTGCAAGTCCAGTCTTTGTGTACAGATGACTCACACTTGTATAATAGTCTGCAAAGCCAAAAGCACTTCCCAGCCCTAGTGAGCACCACGTAGAACAGGAAGCTGCACAAGCAATGGTTCAGGGCAGTCTCTCTTGCAAGCTTCCGTATTTAGGCAGTTGGAGCCTCTCTGGAACAGACAAAAGAAATCAGTCAGTAGCCTACACGGTGTAGCTTTAAATGGCCAGTCTCACACTGATCAGACCAAAGGAGAGGAATTCCTCCCTTGGGTGGTGAGCTGAGGTACCAAGGAAAGGCTGTGAAAGAGCACTGAGGCATGATGAACACAGTCCTGCTCACACCCTTCCCAGCATTTCTATCTCCAGTCCATCTCGCTGTTTCTGACAAGGTCTGTCTAGACCAGTCATGGTCTTGGACTGCCTGGCAGTTCATATACAGACAGGAAAGATGTCAGGTTGCTCTCTCCAAGGTATATAAGGAAAGGAGAATGCAAGTGCCTTTATAAGCCCAGATGTTTTAATGGAATGCCTTATGTAGAAGACATCCTACATATTCCAGTGTTGTGAGAATGGAGATAGCTGGACAGAGAACAATCTGATTTAAAAAAAGAAAAGTTTCTCATGCCCTAGAATGTCTAAAACAGTTGAGGGACAAATACCATCTTATCATACAGTTTAAAGTAACATTCACTGGGATCTTTGTAGTCTCTGCTGAGTGTAATACAAAAGTAGCACACGTACAGCAAAGAATGTATAGAAAGAAGATATCTAAGGGAGTCACATTTTATGGTGAAATTTCTAGTTCTTCCCTGTCTGAATTTAACAGAATAAAGCTGAGTTCTTTGAGTATGAACATCCTCATGTAGGATCATAATGCTACCTAGAATGGTGAAGACTGGATCTCATGTATCAAATGCTTGCAAAACAACTATGATAAATGTAACTTTCTTTTTTCAAAGAAATTCTGCCTCTTGGTAGAAAACCTCTTTGGCTGGTTTTAGTGTGAGGTCATGCATATCTACAAAATTAATTTTATCCTGTTAAAATGAGCAGAACAGTTGTAACACAAGGGCTGGACATGACGTCTGCTGCTCATAGATAAATCTGATTGAGTCTTTTATCAGCGTGGGCTATTTGTATTAGAACAGAAGTATATTTTGAGATAAAATATCTGCCTTTCAGTCTCTTAGCATAAATATTCATGTTTTCTAACCATATGCACAGGCTATCCAGTTCTCCACTTCCCATACATGTTGAGTCTGTGTTTAGTAACTATGGACATTCTTCCTGGATATACTCTTCAAACTATATCTTACTTCTGTTCACTTTAAAATTGTTCAGTTTTTTGGGGGCAAATGTCCATTACCAGCATGGCCATCTGCCTTTAGCTATTTGTTGCCTGCCACTCTATCTAGGCAGAGGAATGGGTTGCTTGAGCAAGTCCTTCTCCCCTTTCTCTTCTAGAGAACTGAGAATAGGAGTCTCCTATTGAAAAGCCCCTTTGAGTTGAGCAGATAGGCAATTCAGGCTCTATATCCCAGTCTTTCATGAAGACAGACTGATGCTAAAGCAAATAACTTCTCCTATGCCTCTTAAAAAGAAAGAGGCAATCTTCTGCATCCAACCTTATGCCTAGGCATGTTTGATTTGCCTTCTGACTGCACTAAACCCATCTTTAAATAGTGTATAATGAGCAACAGTGTGGCTCTGCTGTCTTGTAATGCACAATTAGTTTGCTAACAACTTGTTTGAGTAGGCATGTGTGTTTGCTTCATGTCTTTAAGATTATGCCTGAGCAGGAATGGAAAAAAAATCACAATTCTCCTCCTGTTACTCCTACTCTAGCCTTTCTCTGGAGCATTCTCTCTCTCTTATGTCTGTCTTAATTAAATCATGCCAGTCCTAATTTGGGAATGCAGATTTTAAGCAGGGAGAGAGGAAGAAATCACACAAGACAATATCTTAATTTTAGACAGAGACAAATGTGTCTTTTTTCTGTGAGGGAGAGGGAAGGAAGGAAAGCAAAGAAAAAAAAGTAAAAAAAAAAACAGTGGAAGAAAATCTCTAGATGAAAATTGTACATTGTATCTGAAGTGGTGATTCTATCGAAGAGTACTAGGAAATTCAGCTGGAGAGAAGACTACAGCTGAGACAGCACACTGTTACCATTTCTGGTAACAGTGTTTCATGGCCCTCTAGCTCTTCTAGCTCAAGGTATACTACAGAACATCATTGCACATTTCCATTCAAGTACACACCAAACATTTTTATAGCACTCAGAAACCACAGGAGAAAACAGCATGCATTTAAACTCTATAGCTTCTCCCTTGCCCATCCATTCTAAAGCTCAATATTACCTGTGGCTATTGTCTTCCAAAGGATTTTTCCAGTGTAAATAGTTGTATGTGTGTGTTTAGATAAACACAAAGTTCAAGGTTGCAGACTGTGGAGATTCTTTTGTGTAAGCATGGATTTAAAGGACAATGCCTAGCAAAGATTGGATGTAAACAGCAGTTCCCCACCAAGCAGACTTATGTTCCAGCCCAGGGGAGGGAAGTAAGTGGGGAAAGCCCTCAGCTTGATAAATAAGAATTTGTCCTAGGCCTTGAATTGGTGTTGAATAAATCCATTCTGTGACTGTGTGCATGAGGAAGTATATTTAAGATATGCAGTGATTGCTGATTATTACTGTAAATTATTTATCTCTTCCTTTCTCTGTCTGTGTCCTTCTATTGACGTAAATTATACACATGTGGAATTTGGATCTGAGAAATACACAAACAAAGGGGATTGTAGTTTGGTTCCCCAAAATTATTCCTCCTTCAGATTCACTCTGCATTTTTCCAACTCATTTCTCCTCACAGAATTATCTGCTCTGAGCCAGGATATTCCATGCTGACAAGTCTGTCTGGCTGTCTGGAGATGGAGTTGCAGTTCAGCTTATTAAAAAGGGAGATGAAATTCAGGAACAATTGTAAAAGCCTATTTTCTTGCAGGTTACCTTTGCAGAATAAACTGGATTGGTGGAGGTGGGAAATGAGGCTTTGTGTCATCTAATTTCAGTGATCTGGTCCCCTATTTCTGACGGCAGTCTTGTTCTTGTCTGCAGACAAATTATCCAGACACCCACTATGATGTGTTGGGCAGGTGATATCTGCTTTTCCCCAGGTCAAAGCGGGAGTGACAAAGGGTGCAATGTGAATTTTGCTGAAATGCTGTAGTGCAGTCACGTACCAGCACAGGCAGATGGGCCACATGCAGGTGCTCTGCAGGGTGGCTATGGCCAGTGCAGAGCAGGTGGACCCAGCTCTCAGTGGTCTAAAACATAGCACTGCTTGGCTTTTCTCCAGGAATACTTCCTTGCCGTAGATGCCAGTGGGAGACTGGATGTAATTTAAGAAAAGAGATGGCTAAGGTAGAAATTGTACCTTCTATAGAACAACACGTCTAGATTTCTCTATTTAGTTTTCTCCTATTTGAGGCTGGTTTTCCTGTTCACCTCAAACTAAGCTCACACAGTGAAGAGGCAATGGAATAAAAGTGAATTTCAGCAATGTACACGCTAATTCACAAAAGCTTAGCTTTACAGTTTTTAGCTTATGGTTAAAGCACACTGCCAAGGATTCAGTGGTAGATCCTCCAGAAGCCATTGCACAGACAGGAGTTGCTGGGTCACAGCAGACCCTGCAGTGCTGTCAAATCTCTTCTTTAAGGATGTGGTTCAATTAAGCTTCTTTTTAGCTGCTGGAGTTTTGTGAAGGGGCAACAATGAAAACTGATCAAAGGTGTTCAGCTGGCTTTTCTTACACTTTGATTTGCAATTTAGCAGACTCCTCAGATTCCCAGGTAGCAGCAGTTTCTCGTGCTGTTGATAAGGAACAAGTGACCTCTCCACTGCAGACCTTGCTGCAGTTGCTGGTACCCTTATCACGTGCTGATAACAGACCAGCATAACACCCTATGCATGGGACTTCGTGTCTGAGGTCACTCCCCAACATGAATTGTCTGCTAATTAAATAAAGATAGTCACAAGTGACAACAACAGATATCAGGACTTCAAATGTAAAGGCAAGCCCAAATATCCCTACAGTTTCCTGCGAGTTTTGCAGTCTTTCTGATTGGAAAGTTGTTCTTTGCCCAGCAAGGTACAAGAATAACTTCAGTACTCTCAGCAAAGTTCACAATGAAAGCTGTTTATACACCAAATAATCCAAAAGGGAGAAAGGAAGAAGAGGAGGAAAGAGAGAAAGGGAAGGAGGGCATGAATGGAAAGGCAGTATCTAAGTTTTCCTCCTCCTTTCTTCTTGTTGTAAATTTACTGCAACTCGTTTGCAAACTCCTGCAATTTTTCTTATACCAAGACAGTTTTCTCCATACTCAAATGGTAATGCATTTAAAACAGAAAGCTTTCCCTCCCTCTGACAGAACAGTTGTCAGGAACTGCCTTCTTAAAATACCATAGAAGACTTGACAATTTAGTTGTCAAGAGGATTTTAAATAATTTAGTTTGTGTAAAATCTCTCAGGTGTATGGGGTCAGAAGAAGGGGAGAACTCAAAACTGAAATGGTAGAAGACATTAGAAAAAGGTAGATCAGAAAGGGGTTGAGGATGCAGTGTTATGGAGCCTGACAAAGAAAAACATTACAGGCGTGGTCTGTGTGGACCTGGTGTCCCAAACTGTATCTTCCATCCAGGATCAGCTGGAAGTCACTGTTCCACCGTATGGACTGCACTGTACCAGTTCCTGACTATCCCCATAGCAACAATTCTAAGCTGGCTTTTAAAAACAAATCCAAAGGAGCTGTCATGGACCTTAAGTTCCCATCCTCTAAGCACTGAAGCACTACTCCTTGACCAATTACTCTGACCTCTGAAACACTGAGAATGTTTTTTCTCCCCTCAAAGTCAGTTAGAAGAAAACCCCAAACAAATAGAACATCTTTCTGAAATGTGTCAAATCTAACTTGAAAGAGCCCAAGCAAAACCAATCCAACTTCTTTGCCCAGTAAGCTACTTTCATGTTTAGCTGACCTCATTGCTAGAAAATGGCAAAGTTACTTTCAACCTCCGAACTTAATCTATTTTAGATGGTACTTTCTATTTAGCTCCATCATGAGAACTTCTTTACATGCATGAATGCCCTTTTGCAATCATCCTAAGCACATGTCGTTGACAGGGACTCACTGTCAGCCTGTGGCATGTGAAGGAAAGAGTGGAGTAACTGGATAAACCATTATCCTTCCCCCAGTACATCACTTTAGTTTTGTGCAACAAGGTTACAGGGATTTCCCAAGTGGAGAGCTACTTCTAGATCTTTGCCTTCTCTTCACCTCCTTAAGATTCCCACTGTGTAAGTTTGTTTTTTCCTGACACTGGGTCATTTCTGTGCCTTTTGATATTCGCAGCACCCTTTCATGAGAAGCCATGTACAAAGGCAATGCTATTCCACTGTGAAATAACCTTTCGAAATAGTAGAAGAATGCTCTATGACAGACCACTAAAACACTGTCCCTGTACTCCTGAAGCTAAAACTACATCAATAATGAGGCTCTGGGACTCAGATCCTCTTGATAGCAAAGCTCTCAGCCTGGGGTTTCTCTCAAAAAGAATGTGAAATATGTTAACTTTCTGGGCCTGTCAGCTCCTCTGCTTGGAGCATGCAAGCACGATGAAAGACCCGACAATTTCTGCCAATTTAATTTCTGACAGGTACCTTCTGTAAGAGAATTGGACTCACAGTGTGTTTTCTGACTTCTATTTTGGGTGCTATTGCAAGTTCTGTGTTTCACTGTGACCTGCCTGAGTCCACATTTTACAGCTTTTAAAGCTCATTTTCCTGCTCATGCTTTTAATTTTGCCATGTACTTTTGGCTTAAAGCACGCTATGTGAAATCAAAAGAAACAAAGTGTACCTAGCAAGACTGAACTATTGCCTTAGTTTCCCTTCCAAAGATGGAAAGTGTCTTTGCATTGTATGTGGTTTGCTCTCTTTTATCCTCTTTGTAAGGAATAGGCTGCAGATAAACTTCAGACTCTTCTCCTCTGAGGTGTGCTGAAATCTGCCTCTCTTCCTAACAGCCTTTTGATTGCTCTAAACACACCAAAGCTTGGCCCCTGCTCTTCCTGACACTTTGCCAAGCCTATTACCCATGTCTGAGCAACCAGGGAAATAGAAGAATTATGATTTCCATTTGGCTTAGTCTAATTTTCACTGGCTTTGAAATACAGCAATTGTTCTTCTTGTTCTATTTTTCTTGTCATTTTGCTGTTTTCCTTTTCTTTTTCTCTCAAAAAACTGAATAATAAAAAATTCCTAAAAATCCCCTTCCCTACACAGCTCTTTTATAAAATAACAACTTATTTGTTCCAGAACAAGATTTTGTTGTCTGAAGAGAATTTTCCCTTGCAGGAAGAAATGTGCTAATGAGGTCATATATAATCAGAGCATGTGGAATTGCCTTACCATTATCTGCATTTCAACTGTTTTAGAAGGAGGGGGACAGCAGGGTATGTGTGCATGTGAAGAAACGCAGTAGCCATGGCTAGTAGAGCACTCCATGTATCTCTGAAGCAAAAGTATTTGCTTTTCAGAAGGGCTTGTGCAGAGTGGAGAGAAAAGCCAATGGGGACCTTATGAAATTCAATAAGAACAAATGCAAAGTCCTTCATCCACCAAGGAAAAACCTCTTGGAACAATACAGGCTGGGGCTGACTAGCTGGGGAGCAGCTCAGCACACATTTGGAGGGGAACATTGCTGGACACAAACAATTCAGAAATTTCTGGAATTGGTAAGGACATGTTATTCACAGATGTATTGTACAAGCCAATAGAAAAGATGGGTAGAGCACAAATGATTGGGAAAACAAAAGCAGTTTCATGATGAAAGCTGCAGTAACTATAAGAATGCAAGGTAGAGTGCATGTACCCAAGAAATGAGGGCAAGCAGCATCACCAACGTGCTCTATATGAAAGCAAACTTCAGCTTGTTCAGGGAACTGACAAAGGATTGTCTGGGATTTCCCCATCCCAGGGAAAAGGGCCCTGGCACAGTTTGCTGGTCTTCCAAGACAGCTTCTTAAAGCCCAGGACTGGTCTTTTCCAATTCACAGGAGAATGAGCAAGTATGGCAGGAGGGTGGCTTGGCTGTCGTGGGAATTTCTGACTGAGCTCAAACAAGAGAAGAAAATATTCAGAAGGTGAAAATAAGGTCAAACAATCCAGGAAGAACCCAGAACTTGCCCGAAATTTAAACTGTCAGTGTATCTGGAGAGGCCCATTTTACTCACAGATTTTTCCCTAAGACTTCCCAGATAATTGTGCCCAGGGCAGAACCTGGGGAGAAAGGAGGGGGACTAACATTATCCACAACAGAGGAAGACTGAGATAAGGACCATTTAAGCAGAGTAAACATACACAGCCTGTGGGTCATGATGGGGTACTTCCAAGGTTGCTGAACAGGCTCCTATCTCTTTGAGAGATCACACTGATCAAAGCAGTTCCTTACAATTGAAAAAAGGAAAGAAGCACTTTTTTTTTTTTTTAAGAAAAGGGTGAGAAAAGATACATGGAACTGCAGGTCTGTCCTCAGTCTCTGGAAAGATTATGGAGTAAACCTATGCCCAGATATAGGAATAACAAGGTCACTGGGAACAGCCAGCACAGATTTTCCAAGGACAAGTCATCCCAACAAAACTGGTTGATTTCTCTGATGATATATAACTGATTATGGATGAGATCTGTTGCTCACCTTGTGTTGCTCACCTTGACTATAATGAGACATTTGACAGTTTGAAATAACACCTTTATAGAGAAATACAGTTTGGATGAATGTCTTAAAAACTGTGTGAGAAACTAGCCAGGCTGCTGGGTTCAGTTTAGGTGTCAGCTGTTTAAAAACTGGTTGACAGTCACTTACCAGCTATGATCCTTGAGGGTCAATAGTGGGGCAGACACTTCGCAGTATTTTCATTAATGACCTCAGCAATGGGTCAGAATGAATTCTTGCCGAGTTTGCAGATGATGGCACTTGAAACACTGGACAACAGAGTTGTCATTCAGAAGGACCTTGATAAACTGGAGGAATGGTCAGACAGAAGTTTCCTGAAGTCCAGTAAGGGCAAATGCTCCATTCTGCATTTGGAACATGACAGTCCCATGCAATAGCACAGGCTGGGAACTGATGGCTCATATTTGTTACAGGGTTGTCCTATTACAGGGACAGATACTGCTTTTGTAGTGACCATAATTGCCGTGAGGAAGAGGTAGATACAGCATCAGAGGAAAAAAAGTCATGAAAGAAAAAAAGAGAAGAATAAATAAAGGTTCTGGTCAACGGGCCATGCTATCAGAAGCAAAGCAGATGCCAGGCATACAGCCTAATCTCACACTTAGGCTCAGGAGGGAACTGAGAAGTGCATGTTTGGGAAAGGGGTGGGACTACTGCTCTACTGTTACTGAGCAGAAGCTATATGAGGTCACCGGTGAAGGATCAGTGGCTAGGAAATTATTTGACCCCCACTGGTGCACTACAGATGGACTGTGACTGGTCTGACTTCAGGTCATTGTCAAACAGCCAAATGCACAAGTCCTCTAGAAGGAGACCAAGAATTTAAGTATCTCCTTATGGCTTCTGACATTGCTTATAATTTTATCAAGTGTGCAAGCACTCTGCAGTGATCAGGAACATAACCGGAGGCGTGCACGGACCAACGTCATGGCCCAATGTCTATATGAGATGCTCACCCATCCCTGTCACAGACAAGCTGCCCTTGGTATTTCCAACTGTCTGATGTTAATCAAGATTCAAACCACATTCTGAGATGCTTGCTGTACTGCCAGGGTGGTGCTGCTGTGCACCCTTAAGGAGGGAAAATGAATGGCTGCTGTACACCCTTAAGGAAGGAAAATGAATGTTATGTCCAAAATAACATTCCATACTAAAATAATCCTAAGTGAGATGACATCATAAAGAATTAGACAGCAATGGGGAACAAGGAACAACCATAGAGGCAACCTCTAGTACAAAGTAAACTCGTTGTTCATCTATTAGTTGCCCTCACTCCTGGTGTATTAGAATTATACTTATGTGGAGTTTGTGGCTGTTTTGTGTGTGACAGTGTTGCTGTGCAACAGCAACCACTCACCACAAATTAAAATTCACCAAACTTACATGAAAAGACGAAGTAAAAAGCAACTTGTTCTCAGGATGAATTTTTTTTCACCTGACTTCATCCTAAGCAATTAACTTCTTGTAAGAAGAGAACTGTTTTGTGCCATGGGAAAGGGAAAAATATCCATACCATAAAATATAGTGAAGGCTGAAGGAAATTGAGCTGAATTCACAAAGTACTCAAGCAAAGAGGTCAAGTGAAATTGCTCCATAAAGTGTTCATTTCTAGCCTTACTTCAGAGCTTCAACCAGCACAGCAAAAACTCTGATGCCCCATTACCCTTATTTCAAATACTTGCTTCTCAGCAGCTCAGTTCCCACTATGGTGACAGGAAGAATTTCTCAACAAAAAGAAAAGAAACCCAGCAAACAGACCAAATCCCAAAACTTGTCAACTCATCCAGTTCAATACAGCCTGTCCAAGGGCAAACTAAGTTTTTTCTGTTTCTGCCTTGCAGGGATCACCATTTCAGGACTAAAGATTTTCTCCTGTAAGAAAACAAAATAAAATAAAGGATATATTTGACGGCCCATCATCTATCTTTTTCTCCCCTGTGTTAAAAAGCAAAATCAGATCAACACACTGCACTTTCTAGATATCACAGACATACCCTGCCATGATAAGCAGCCCTTCACACATCTGAGCAAATATCATTTAACTCTCTGCAATCCAAACAGTAGAATCCAGGTTGACACTGCAAATAAGGACTTGAAATCCTTTCTTGCCTCTAAGATGGGTCACAACTGCAAGAGTGAAGTTCCTGTACCCAGTATGTAAAACCAGTGAGGGTAGAAGATGTCAGCCTGAACTGTCTTCAACACCTTTCTACACAGAAAACTGGTGACTTACCTTTGTGATTTGTTCCAGCAGTGATCTAGCTGCAGGAACTGACAGTCATCTGGTAACTGATTATTCAGAGAAGGTTTCCAATAGCCTTATCCATTTGGATTAAAGCCAAGAAAACACTATAGTTCATGTTTGTGTCTATGGATATTCTCTTTTCTCACAAGGCCCCCTTTGCAATATAGAACAAATTTATCAGCAAGCACAAATGGGCTATTCATGCAGAAAATGCTGGGGACAACGGGCCTAGGAAAGCTATCTTGTCAAGATTAGTAATTCAGGAGGAAACTATGAGGCAGGGTTGAGCTGCCTGCAACAGGAGAGATTAGAGCTGGCTGGAGTAACCTTCTTTTTTAGACCTCTGAGGGTAAAAACCTTAGCCAAAAGAAGCCTTTAGACATGGCATTATATTTTAACTGCAGCAGATTTGTTTCTTTGTTTGGATATGGCCAACGGGCCCTGTAGAATATTTATCGCAAGTTGTGTGCTCTATTATTTAATTGTGTTAGGGCACAAATGCAAGCACTTGTGCATTATTGCCAGTGTTTTAATTCAGAATACATGTTGACATGTTTTTGACCTGTGCCAGCCAGCACTGTCACATAAAAACAGGTCACATTTCAGGGGATGGCACAAGCTGCAGGCTTTTCCAGGTAGGCTGTTCAATGCAATACTACTTCAGTTTGTTCCCTCTGGAAAGGACCATTTCAGTGACCACCTGTCTTGCTGTAAGGGGCCATGCACCACCTGTTATTGCCTGCATGGCTTCAGAGGACAAGCTTCCTCCACCGTTTAACCTGAGTGTTCTGTGTTCCCTTTGACTAGCCTGAAGAGTATTCAGTCACCAGAGAAAAATTCTCAGACCTGATTTGTGGATCAATGAATTAATATTTTTGCTTCTCTTCTAGGCAGATCTACATGGTGACACCATCTCTGAGGGCTTCTTGCACTCTTCACATCTTCTTGTAGCTCTTGCTATACACAGAGCAGCTACTGAGTGTCACCCACAGTTGGAAGGCTTTTAGGTAACAGCAGGAAAAAACCCCAGAGCATGACTAAGTTAGGAGAAGAGATAATACGGTGTGAAGCAGAGCACAGACTTAGAAGTGGGGTTTTTTTTCCAAAGTATAAGAAAACACAGCGGTTTGCCACCATTCTGCTCCTTTTCATAGCACATGAGAAAGCTACAGGAGGCCCAGCAATGATTTCTCATACCATGCTTCCATATCAGACTCATCTTTCATCTTCTTATGAGCGGCCTGTGGCTTACCAGTGTAAGCAGGTCTGGATGCCACTGTCAACAGCCCACTCTGATTTCTCATGAAGACTTGAAATCTGCACCATAGATTGCCTGGTTCCAAAGCTGTTTAGAGCAGAACTACAACAAGTATCTCACATTATAAAACATTCTGCTGTGGGCCTTTTTACAGGCAGGTTCAAAGAGTGGAGAAAATTTTCACAAGGGTCCTGTCTCCTTTGGAAGTACAGAAGGGTGTCTGGCAATGCCCAGTGATGAAGAGAACATGAGGAAAATGGGTGTGGAGATACCCTTTCTGAACTGGTACCAGCAGCAGCAAGGACTGGGGTTTGAGAGCTAGGTTTTATTTGTGGATACGTGGAGATAGTCCAAGAGCTGATTTTTCAAAAGGTGGCAGATTTACATCTAAGGTCCAGTTCTGGAAGGTGGAAACCAACCTGGGGTCAGAATTTTCCTGCAGTGCTCATAGGTGACCATTAGTTAAGCTACTCTAAATGCCAAACCATAGTCTAATTAATAATGTTAATAGAATCATGGAATAACTTACATTTGAAGAGGCTTCTGGAGGCCATCTGGTCCAGTCTCCACTTAAAGCAGGGCCAACTTTGATCAGGTTGCTCAAGGTCCTGCCCAGACTAGTTCAAAGAACTTCAAGGCAGTGTAAAAAAGGAAAGGTAGACTCATGCTGGAAGAAATGAATTAGCTTTTCAGAAACTGTTTGGGAGAACCAGGGAAAGAATAGAGGGTATAAGCAAGAAAAAACCCAACATTCTTTTGCTAAAAGAAAGTCATTCATAGAAGTAAATGGTGGGGTCGATTCTGTTTTTCTCAATGGAGATGTAGCTTTTTGAAATTTGGGACACCATTTTTGTGGCAAACAGCACATCAATAAGCACAAATAAAACCTCACATTAGCATACAGCCTTATCTTTTTGCCGTTTCTTTCTAACACCATTGTCTGAGAGAAATGAGAAAGAGGATACTTCAGTAAAAGAATAGATTTTTAGTTCTTCCTATCTGTTGCCTGTTTGAATGATTTATTCTGTTGGAGCTATGGGAGGTTGGTGTAAGGTAGTGTTTTCAAATATTTTCTCCCAGAAAAATCTAAACGTAGCTAGAAAAGAGTATTACACAAGTTATTTCATTGTGGTCCTCTGATGTTTTTCTCAGGATATCAATGCTTAGTTTTTAGCTGGAGTTGGAAACATTCAAGTTCTTTAGTGCTGTCCCCTTGGAGGAAGTATTAGATACAATGCTAAATATATTAACATGAAATCTCAAACAACATGTGGTGTTGGAGGTACAGTTCAGAATCTATCCAGGAGTGTGCCAAAGCAGTCATTTAAGTTGTTTCATCCAGCAGGCAACAACTTTTTACACAGGCAATATTTTAAATTAGACTGACCTACATTTTAGCTCATTTATAGTTCAGTAGGGGGTGCAAGAAACCTCCCAAAATTTTCAGAGTTGGACTGTAGAGTTCAGCATGGCAACTACAGCTACGGAACAAAGAGTATTCAAAAGAGGGTTAAATTCAGAGGAGGTTGTAATATGGGAAAGGGGCTTTGCTTTACAAGTGCTCTCACTCATTATCAATGGAAATATCAGTCCTAACTGTTCAGCTTTCAATACAGGACTAGGCTTAAATCTTCACCACAATTTCTCTCACAGTATGCAGGCCTCTGCCATCTCCTTCTGTAACTGATCACAAATTGAAAGAATAACTCTAATACATTGACCATTTTTCATTATAAGTTGTAGGAGAAATTGAAAGGATTGGAAGTTTATACTCAGCAGTAGGTTTACCAACCTCCTGTTAAGTCATTCATGTCCAGTCTATTACCCCAGCAAGTGTTAACTACACAGATGATCCATATATGCTACAGTGCTCATTTGCTATCTTCCTTGTAGGGCATTTATTTCTGCCTGCAATCAACAGGTCTTCTGGCATTTCAAGGAACAGACACCTGGAAAACTGAGGGCAGAGGCTAGGACTGTGACCATTCAATTCATCACTTGGGAGCTTAAAACTAGAAATACAGCCCAAACATCACAAAAGTGATCCTTGGCAAAAACAGACCAAAAAAACTAGGAGGTACAAGTTCCAAACATTGGCTTAAAAATGCACATCTCTAGCTACATTCTCCTTTCATGGTTTTCTCACAAAGAAAATGTCCAAACTAGCCAGGAAGTACTGAAAACTGCCCTCCCCAGTTTATTTCCACACTAAGTCATTTGGGTATTGATGCATATTTCTACCAGCAGTTACTTGCACACCGTCCAAGATGCTACAAAGAAGAAATAAGAAGAAGGCTGATAAAATGGTAAAAATCTTACTTGGCCTACCTTGGATTTAGAAGTTAAATTTTCCCTAGTGGTAGCATGCAGTGAAAGTCCCTCTTTTCTTATGCCAACTGCACAACCAGAGGAATTGTACAGTGTTATCCAGACCTTATTCGTATCCGACGGTTGTGGTGAATTTGTCGTTTCAATTATGCATGCTCTGAGAGTAGAAAGCTGAATTCATAATGAACTTTCAATGCTATCAAGGAGAAAATCAACTTCATGTGCTGAAGTAATGTACAGAGTATTTTTGTCTTATTCCTGCTTGCAGAACTGTTTCCAAAGACAGCAGGTGGGAGATAAGTCTCATATGTATAGAAAAACAACAGCACACTTACTGCATCCCTCGTATGCATCATTGTTGCAAATTGCCTCTATAAAACCCACTCCTCCCTCTCACCAAATAGCCATCTCAGCCTTCCCTTCCTTCTCCCTGGCTAACCTCCCTAATCAACTCCCCCACTTCTTCACCCCTTGTCAGTTAATCATGATGACCCAGTAACTCCAAAATACACTCTAGAGATAAAAATTGCTTCTAGATTATGGTGTTCAAATATGTCTAGCAGAGGAATTAGTTTTAAATGTCAGATAAGACTGAGATATTTTTAAATATTGGAAAGGTGCCATCTTCTGATTATACCCTCTCCTCTTAGAGCCCCACTTTTCCTCTGCTATGGTTCCCCCTACTCCTTATTTGCCTTCAATGGCAACACAATCTCAGTAACTCCATGTCAGTAGAATTGACTAAGTGATGGTCAAGCATAAAGTAGCTGTATCAGGTTAAAGTAAAACTTGAAACCATTTCAGTTTTCAGATAAAAAGCCATTTTCACAACTGACGTTGTTGACAGCACACATAATCCACCAAAGAAAGGAATGTAAAACACAGAACAAGCTAGATAAATCTTTGCATCCACATCTCTTCTAATAGCCTTGTTTAAGGTGTTAGCTTGAAAATAACTCCTGTCTCATGTTCAAAATATGTTCCTCTTTTATTCTAGACTTTGTTCAGTGAGGTGAGAGCAGAAGGGTGAAAAAGCACTTCCAAAATGCTCTGAATTCATGAAGACAGCTCCCATATTGTCTTTCATTCAACAAGTCTTACAGTGTTTTCCTTCTTTTTACCTAGTGAAAACAAACTCATCACTTCTCATTTTTCTCTGAAAGTTTTGTTGGCCAGAAATGTGACAGTTTTATAAGGCACACTGGACTCTCAATATGCTGTGGATATAAGAAAATAATAACAGTAGCCTAAAAAAGTGAAATACCAAAACAATGTGCACTAACTAGCTAGCTTTAATTCTCACTATATACTCTTAATTTTGATAAGTATTCCCTTATTTGCCAATCTAATAGAAGAAGGAATAGCAGCACAAAAGGGATGAAACCTCCTGAACCAAAGTCACAGCAAATTTGAAATACAACTTGAATCTGAACCCAGGACTCTGATGTGACCACCAGGTTACCAAATATGTGATTCCCATAGGGAAAGGGAAAAACAATTTTAAAAAAAATCGGCTCACTTGCTCACTCTGAAATCCAGCTAAAAGGCTTCCTGGTGCCATAAGGAGAGGACTGAATAGCAATGTGTCCATAAAGCCTTTTGTTTTCACTTTGTAAGCTTTGTTTCTCAGCTTGGTCAGTCTGATGGCAAACAAAAGACCATTTCTCTTTAACAATTGCTCAGTGGCCCATACAAAATAAAAAGGTTGTTATCTCGATCTTACACGGAATGGAAATGGAAGAAGATTACCATTACAGCTCTGAGAATAAGTTACAGTGATTTATGTAGTCAGCAAGTCAAAGTGGTTTTCTCCTTCTGTAAAAGTCAGGGCTTGCGCTAAAGTGGAATCTGTTGGAATGGAACACATCCCGTTCTTTCCCAAAGGTATATCCCTTGTTTGGGTGTGTGAAGCTTTATCCTATACAATGCAGTATAAACATAAGCAATGCAAGTTTCATCTGTCTCTGCAAATGACCTTGACAGCCACTTTAGAAGGGAGCAGTGTATTTATATTAATTTCAGTAGAGACTGGCATTAGGCATCCAGCAAGAATTATTCTGATGGTGTTGCTCTTCAGTATTTCATGACTGATCAAAGATGTCGGAAGGATAAAGGGAGTCTCCTTCTGCAGATTTGTGGATAGAGTTGATTCCTTCAAGAGCATAATATTAAAGCATCAAGATTAAAGTGTCAGGTGTTTGCTTTTTAACCACAAGTTCTGCAAGGTACTTTGAAATATTTGTGCTTCCTTCCTGTAACTGGAGGTGAGATAAACTTTCAAGTCTTGAAATTTTATTTTCATGCTCTGGAGGACTTTAGAGCACCACCCATTTTTAAAACTGTAAAGAGAACATGGCTGTGTCAATCCATTTTTAATAGCTGTGATTAGTTGTGTTTCTTCATTCAACAAATACATTCATTTCGTTTGGATGGAAGGAATAAGAAAAGGTAAAGATAAGGTGCTAAGAACCTTGAAGCCTTTCATGGGCCACATGAACGTTGCCCCATGGCTTTTAGTCTCCCAGTACCTTAATTTTCCATAGGTGGAATGAAGGTGCTCAATGCTTTTACGCCATACTTCCAAAAGGAGGAATTATATGCTTCAGTGTGCAAGAAGTGTCAACATTCCCTCCTCTGTTTTTCTGCCTGACCATGGACTCTGTTGAAGAAATTCTCCTTGCTGCTTTATTAGGGCTATGTTTATAATGGTATGTTCAAGTACACCCAGAAATTTTCAAGATCTGCAGCATGGCTGTGTATGAAAATAAATGGTTAAGCAGGATATATCCTGGCGAGCCTTGGCCTGTGCTGTTAGTTTCCAGGCATGGTTGGTCTGATTTTAGCCAGATCCTTTGCAATGGGGGTAGATGCTGGAAACAATCACCTAGGAAGGTTGAGTATATCTTCTCTTGGTTGATATGGCTGAGATGCTTCAAACTGGGTAACACAATCCATGTGTGTGGGTTTGTATTCATGAACCTTGGATGTAGAAAGAGTTAGTCAATTGCTGTTTCAAGGGTGAAAAAGTTTGAGAGCTTAAACCAACAGATTAAATCCCTTTTTTTTCCAGTAACAAATAAGTCAGATGTTCTTATTCAATTTCATTTTTGCTCTTTTGAGTTAGCATTTTATAAGGGGAATGCAATAAAGAAGTGGTAAAAATTAAGCCTTGACACTTGTCTTAAAATGGTCAGACTACCATTTTACCAAAAATATATTAACTTCTTTTGAGAGACGACTGTAATAGTGTGTGAAGCCTTCAGATCAAAGAAATTCAAGACTGAAATCACCAGTTCTATTTCATTTCTCTTCATTTCTCTTCTTCATGAGAACAAATTCAGAATGTGCCAAAAGGTGCTAAATTTAGTAGCCTTGCTCATCCAAAGAGCAAACAGCTGCCACTAAACCAAATGCATTCTTTCTTATCAGTCATCAGCATGATAAAAGGAAGGATGAAACAATTTGTCTGCCAAAACAGACATACTCAGGCTTCAGGCACATGAAACACAACCAAAGAGTTAGCAATCACAGCCTGTCACTTCCACTATTCAAGAACACTCTGGTGACTATCTGTTGACAAATTGAAACAGATTCAAAGAAAAAATGCAAGTCTATTTCAATGAGAGGATATACTGCCTTCTAGTAAAAGACTTAAATAAGTTCATTGTACCTGGGTCATCGGAAGAGTTGTTGTATCATGACCTAAAACTACCTACTGGGACAATGGAAAATGTTCTGACACCAAGGAGTAAAGTCATATGTCCAAATACCTGTTTGTGCTGGTTTAGAGTTCCTTTTCTTCACAGTAGCTGGTAAGGGACTGTGATTTGGATTTGTGCTGAAAATGGTGTTGATAATTCAGGGACGTTTTAGCTACTGCTGAGCAGTGCTTACACAGAGTCGAGGCCTTTTCTGCTTCACCCCAGCGAGGAGGCTGGGGGTGCACAAGCACTTTGTAGAGGACACTACTGGAACAGCTGACTCCAACTGACCCAAGGGGTATTCTACACCACATGGCATCAGGATCAGCATATAGAGCTGGGGGAAGAAGGAAGAGGGGGACATTTGGAGTGATTTGTGTGTTTGAACACCTGCCTGCCCATGGCAAGTGGTGAATGAATTCCTTGTTTTGCTTTGCTTGCATTTGCAGCTTTTGTTTTACCTATTAAACTGTCTTTATCTCAACCCATGAGTTTTCTCACTTTTACTCTGCTGATTCTCTTCCCCATCCCACTGGGATGAGTGAGAGTGAAGCTGTTTGGGGCTTGGTTGCTGGCTGGTGTTAAAACATGACACTGACTAAAGCTGGAAAAATTCAAATTAGAAATCATTAATACTTTCAGATCATTGTGATCAATGGGACAACTTACTGAAGGATGTATTAATAATCTGTCCATTGCAGTTGAGATAATGTAGCCTTAATGATGAGAGCTTGCTCAGCCAGAAAGAATGATTCAGATGCACAAATTTCTAGGAAGAAATCAGAGAATCATTTAAGTTGCAAAGGGCCTTTAAGATCTTCAAGTCAAACCATTATCCCAGTATTCCTAAATCTACCACTAAACAGTGTTCCTAAGCACCACATCTTCATGCCTCCTAAATACCTACAAGGATGGTCACATAACCACTTCTCTGTGCTGCTCCAACATTTGACAACTGTTTTGTTGAAGAAAGTTTTCCTAATATTCAGTCTAAACCTCCTCTGGTGGAACCTGAGGCCATCTCCTCTTCTCTTTTCACTTGCTAGTTGGGAGAAGAGATGGACTCCCAACTTCATTGGAGGGATTAAGTGCAAAGAGAAGCAGTGGCTCAGGTTGTCTCTGTGAGTGCTCAAGGGACTGAATGACTGAGGGAGGAGAAGCTCTTTCAAGAGAAATCAGTGTGACTGGGGGATAATTACAGTGTCTATGAACAAAGACACACAACGTGGAACAAAGGCTTTGTTTGCATATGAAAAAATGGCCATACTTAACTCCTCCATACCCAAAATTGCTTTATTTTCCATGGACATAGTATACTGTGTCAGTCTTTGCTGAGGGAAGAACATTTGTTTGGATGTCTTTTTTGCAGATATGAACAGCAAATATTGCAATTATGAGATAGAGGTGTCTAGATAAATGTTGGGGGAGGGCAGGCAAAAAGCATACTTGATATTTGCATCAAGTTGTGCGTTCTGTGCAGTTTATCCTGCTCAAAGAATCTGTGTGATCACTACATACACATGCATACTGACTCCATTCAATATCTCCCCTGGAGCAACTGGGAAGTTTAATTCCTTATAAAAGCTTCAGGTCTCTTCATTTGGAAGACTCACTGTTTATACAGGGATAAATAACTTTCAGCTAGATGTTCCATGTCTGTAAAAAGACATAGTTGAAATACTGATGCAGAGAAATTTAATCCAAACTCGAGTAGAATTACTTGCTCTGATCAGCCTTCATGTTAGAGTGGTGATACAGCTCAGTCCCTCTTGGGCTTCTGGCTTTACCAGTGTTTAAGCAATTGCCTTATATGAATGTATGATATACCAAAAGATAACAGGCACAATGTTACCTTGAAGAGAGTAGTGTTATTCCACTTCATTCCTGGATATCAGTCTCAGTTTGGAGGCAGAAATTTCAAAACTGAATGGTTCTGGCATCACCACTTGCAGTGATAACTACAGCAACTCCTAGCTTGCCATGCATGTATCTGGAAAAGTGTTAGGAAAATTATTCAGACAACATCTGTGTCCTACTTTGAAGTAGTTTGTGTACAGCTCTGCACACATCTGTTTAGGAACCTCATCTAAAGGCATTACCATCTTTTTCTCTTCATTAGAGAAAGAAAAACTCTTCCCAGATGCTTTCTTCTCTCAGTGTTCTTGTAGCTTCCTCTATGTTTCCCTTAATATTAATTTGTCTACAGCACCATACTGAGTCATGAATATACTGTTTTTCTGAAATAAAATATGAAAATCAATTACTAGTGGTTTTGATTTTCTTGAAGAAAACCTGCAGCATGTGCGCTTTTATCCTTCAACTGACACATTCTGAACTGTAAAAAATAATAGAGCTCTTTGACCTGTGTCTGAGGTCAAAGGAACCTTGATGTAAAAAATAAATACCGAAATCTTTGCCTGCACCACTTTGGTGATGTCAAACAAAGATTTTAATGCCGGTACAGACAACTTTTTCTTGGGATTTGTGTGAAAGAGAATGATAATAGCAGGCTAAAGAAGTAAGGGAATGTTTCACTTCAGTATTCAGTGCTCATGTGCCCATTTTCAGAGCCATGGGAAAAAAACAGGTACATTCATAACAACCCCAGTTTGGTAAGGCATCTTTATTAGAAAACCAGACATCAGAAATCCAATGGGCAATTCTACCACTAGACATTTATTTAGATGCTGACAGCTATAATTTCTTGCCCTTGCCTTGCAAGCTGCCCACCTTGCAGAAGAGAGTTCCAAGACCAATAAAATGTACTACTAGAACTAAAGCAGCGTGATGACTATGGGAGGACAAATACATGCATTGCTAAATGCAGTGTCCCCTCTTCCATCAGCAGTCATCCTGAAGTGCTGACTTTGATACAAATGTCACAATCCAGAAACATCAATTGCCTCTTAACATTTAGCTTGACTGTGGCACAGATATGACCATCTTTCAGTCTATTCGATTGCTGAAAAATTTAAGTGGAATTAAGGTACTAGTAGCAATCAGTCACAGATTGAGATAGCAGGATTACAGTTTCCTAATTTTCTTCTCAGTCAAAAGCCTCCAGTCTATCTCCTGACAATTTCTGCAATGAGTTCTGTGTTATGGAGAATAAAAAACCTGCAGCTATAATGGGAAAAAATAAATGGATGCAAAATAAATTGCATTTAACATCAAAGAAAATTCAAGGGCTACTGCACAATGTGTATTATTAATTTTCATATTTAATTCATCAAACTTCATCTTTCTTTAATTTAAATAAACCTTATATGATCTATTTTGCCTGCTGGCCCAGATTATTGAAGGTATTGCAAATATGTCGTGAAACTTACGTGCACTTTGTTGCTCCATACACAGGCCCTTGCATATACACAGAGGCATAAAATATGCATATTTTCATGCATTTTAGAGACAGTGATGAAAAAGTACTGTCCCTTTATTACTTTTATTATTGCTTTTCTCTTTTAATTTCTCCCTGCTTTCCCAGACTTTCTTTCCAACAACCATCTGCTTTCTCTTTTTCTAGTTTTTTCCACAACCTCTTATATTGTTCTATACTTAAAAGAGATTACAAATTTTACAGGGTCTGAATAGCAATATCCCCTCCAGAAAAATAACTGCTCAGTCCCACAACCCCTAAGGATTCTTCCTCCTGTGTTGTTTTCCTTCACATTCATAAACCCTTCCCTGAATTTTCCCATTTGTTTCTTCCTTACCACAACTGCCCTTGATTCTTTATCAGCAGCAAAGCTTAAATCTCTAAGCCTCTACCATTGCAATTAAAAAAAGGAAAAAAAAGCTACTATCATTACCTTAGTGTGTAAGGTGTCCATGCTAAAAATAGCATTATTTGATTAAAGAAAAAGATATCTGAGATGCTCATCCATATGATTAATGTCTCAAGAGTAGGCAAGATCAACACAAGGTAGACAATAATCCATCCCTGAATTTCAGTATTACTGTTGCAGAAAATGTGATGAAGTGAGAATATATTATGTCCTTGTGACAGTACCATCAAAAAGGAGAAAGATCTGTGAAGGGAATGGTCATCTTGGAAGACAAGGTGCACCTGTGGTACTTTTTTCTCTAGTACAGGGATTAAAGGAGATATGTTGTCTCAAATTAAATCTACAAGGCTTTTTGAGAAGATGGACACCCATGCAGGTTCAGTCATCCTGTCTCTAATGTACTGCCTGTCCTGGGAGAGGAAAATCCCCACTGACACAATGGAAAGCTGGGCAAATGCTGAACACACCCTCAGTGCCAGCTTTGAATTAATGATATGGTTCAGCATTTCCTAGCTGATTTCTTGCAGCTTTTTTTTTCCATGGTTTGTTCTCAGAGCGACTCCCCACATACAGGAGGTCATGCAATCCAAGTCTTTGCCCTTCACCTGCAAAACTACAGCACAGCTTTCTCCTCCCTTTCAGAAATGGTCTAACAATACTCTAGTGGGTTGACCTTGGCTGGATGCCAGGCACTGACCAAAGCTGCTCTATCATGCAGTTTTCCCCACTGCTGTTGGTGAAGGTGTTCAATGGAGCTATATATATATTCCTGGGCAAAGGTTGCAGCCCCTTTGCCTAGGCAGCAGGCACATCTTGCATACATCTTTTTTTTTTTTTCCCCCCACTATTCATTGTTTCTCTGTAGAAGAATAAACTCTAGGCCCAAAATTACTCAGGAGAGGAAAAATTCATGAACACCCCTTGAAAGAACAGCTTTGGAAGCAGGGAGTGAGAAGACAAGCATTTTCATCACTCAGTATTCCATGGAGAAGGTCCTAAGGTGTTTTAAGGAAAACTGCCAGAGAGTGCCTCCTCCCTCTTCCTCAATGGCATCAGTTCAGTGGGGAGGGCCCCTGCACTGCCCAAAACAGGGAAGCACTGGGTTGAAAAGTGTCCTCTCATACAGAACAGTGAAAAAATCTGTTTTTCAAACACAGAAAATGCCACATGGAATAAAGCCTTTCAGGTGGCTCTCAGATTCAGTCACCCTTGGAAATAGCTGCAAATCAGCTGTTTGGCTGATACCAACCAAATAAACACAGTCATCAGCGACCTTTACCAAGTGCTTTCTAAAGGTACCATTACCACAGCTTGTGACCCTTTAGCAATGATATCCAGATCTTTGAACAAGTCACAACAGTTTTCATTGTAGCATCCATTGTGATCCATAGGAAAAAAAAATACAAAAAGCTGTTCAATAAATCAGTGATCACAAGCATCATAAGAAAGGGCTGGGGTTAGAAATAAGGGCAAGCCTTCCATACATCCTGAGCAGTGAGTTAGGAGAAGCAAATTGTTTTGCTGTCTTACTGTTTTCTACTGACTTTTTTAAGGAGAGGGGTTTGTTGGCTCTGGAGAGTTTTGGAAAATTCTAGACTGGAGGTCTCAGAAGGACAGGAAAGCTCTGCTTCTGTTAGAGAGGTAGGGAAGTGCAAGAGGCTCTTTGGACAGGACCCTCTTAGCAAGAACTTCTCTTTAGCAAGGTTAAGGGAAAAGCTCTCATTCTGCAAGTACAGAATTTATTACCACCTATTTTTTTCCTTTGTGTTTATAACCATGAGCTGCAATAGGTCTTGCACTTGGGACATTCAGATCTGTCCCACAGCACTTCTGAGGCCAGGTTATGCCTGACCTCCAAGCCTTCCTGCAGAAAAGAGCTTCCAAGGTCTGCTGCAAGCGTGTTTTCAAAAGGAGATGTGGAACTAGTTCTTTATGACCTCTGGACGTACCAGAGCTGGTGACACCTGTCAACATGTATCCAAAATTATCGTGTAGGGACACACCTGAAGGCATATCCTAATATAACCCTTTAATATTATCTCAAGAGCAAACCAGGATTAAAAACAACTCAGAGAAGAGAAGAACCATATGGCTTTAGTTCCTACCATCCATGTTGTTGCTTGTTCCCTCCTTTATGACACACAAATCAATCTGCACTGAGTATGGCATATTTACTTAAAATACCCTCTTCAGTTTTTGATTATCCACAGGCTATACAGAACCCAGGAGCTGAAGACCACCCAGAGGCCCAAGCCCAAGCCATTTGTCTGCATCTCTAGCTTATCAGAGGAAAATTGCTGCAATTGCTCTCCTCTCAGCTCTTTGAGGATTCTAGTTATCTAGACCACAGACATTTCATCTTCCACTTCTCTATAAATCATCACTTTGTAGTGCACTAAAAATGATGGAAATCACATTTGTTTTCTCATTCATTTCTCTATTCACACAGGAGGAAGGCACCATCAGTTTGAAGTTCATATTGTCTGTTTGAAGAGTTAGGGAAGCTGAGACATGAGATATATTCCAGAATTCACTCTCAATTAAAATCTAAGAGGGTTTCCCCTGCTCTTCCAGAGAATTATCATTGCCATAAAGAAAATTTATCCTTATGGCTCCCTACAACAGCCTGCTTTTCAGCTACCAGTTAACTTTCAAAAGCTGTCTTAACATTAAAAAAAAACCAAACCAAAAACAAATCACAAAAAAAAAACAGCCACAAACAAACCCCTAAGAAACAAAATATTCTCTGATAGCTTCCTTTCTGCTATCAATACCCTACAATCCCTCATGCAATACATAATCTGTCTACCCATAAAATACCCTTAGAGGTCAGCAGCTGCTTTTATAGCATGTCTCGGTGTTCCTGTGACCATCAAATTCCACCTGGCTTGGAATAAAGACACCTGTAGTTGCAGGATACCTCATCAGGGACTGCAGTCTTTGTATGCTGAGGCTGCTACTGGTCTTCTCTTTCTCTTGAAATAGCCTTACCTCACTGTGATGATTTTTTTTTTAGCTTTGGCTTTGTTTTTAATATGCTCACAAGTGTCTCTTAGTGAGGTAGAAACCTGAGCAACAAATCCTTTAAAAAAAAAAATCTCGTAAGAAACTGGCTTTTTGTGTCATGTACTACATCTGTCAGATGACATGATGAATTGACTGAAATTAATGTAAAGTTTAGCGCAGGGCACTGGACTGGAGATCCAGAACTTTTTTATCAGTTTTGGTCTGATGAAAGAAGTTGTACTCATTACTGTCACCTCCAGGCCTCAGTTTCCCCATATATAAAACAGTAATGAGCTATTAAACTCACAAAGAATTTTGAAAGCATTAGTGAAGAAACTTACCATAAAAAAGCTTGGTATTACTGAAGGAATGGGAATTTTTAAAATTGAGAGGTTGTGTTTAAAGGCTTGTGAAGAATTAAAAGGTGCTGAAATTCCTTCCATTTGTGTGGATCTCATTTGCTAGATGATGAAAGAGACAAAGGAGTAATCAGGCATATACTGTAGATTGGGCTGTGAAAGTGGAGGGGACCGGGTACCTGCATTTCCTTTCCAATTGCATGAGGATTATGGGCAAATTTTGACGTATATCAGGTTATCTAAGCAGAGGAAAATGCAGTGAATATCTTACAGCTGACATGATCTCCTATCAACCATGTGCTCCACTACATTCCAAACCCAAATTCCCACAGTATTTATGTACCTAAAAATACCCACCTCTGCCTAATGGTGCTCTCAAAAGTGCAAATGAAGTGCTTACACCCCACTGCAATCACCTTTAGTCTCTTTAGCTGCTTTACAAAAACCTAAGTAAGGGCCTACCTTCACCTGTGAGCACCTAAAAGAGCTTAGAAAATGAAGCATTAAGTGAGTCAGGAGTTTAAATGCCATCAAATCATCAGGAGTATAGGAGCCATATTCAGACTGATGAAAGTAATGGTCAAAGATGGATTGAGATGACAGCTCTGAGCCTTTGCTAGAAGCAGGAGTAGGGCAGGGGCTGCTCCCAGACTTCTCACTGTCCTCCTCACTGTACAGCTGTGGTTGTTGCCGTCCCTGCAGCACAGCCAGGGCTCTCACAGTCCGGGATCTCCTGGCACCGTCCCGCTGATCACTGCCACTGTTTGGAGCAGCAAACGAGGTCTGCAATAGGCTAGGTTTGCAGCAGACAAACCAGACACACCTGGCAATGCAACATGGGTCTGGACACCTCTGAACATGGAGCGTGGCCCGTTTTTAGGGCAGAAGAGCCAGACAAAGAGGAAGAACCAGTTCTGTGGGAAATTATCCTGCTCCAGCTCTGTGTGGAAGTGTTCCTGTGGAGGTCCACTGAATCTCTGTTGTCACTTAACTACTTTTGAAGGCATCATGCAGGATGCTCTTTAGACTGGGTGGCTTTTCTTCAGCTGCCTTTTCACAGACAGGCTTGTCCTTTACACGTCTTCACACCCCTCCCACCGTCTTTCATGTCCCTCCACCAGTTCTGTTGATTTCTTTGTGGAATTTAGGAACTTTCTAGAAAGAAAAAGCTGCTTTTTCTAAATTCCATGCTTTATGCAGCTGAAATCAGTGTCCATTCAGAGCATGTTTATGAAGAATTTTTGTTTGATTTGCAGCTTGTGTAAGCAAGCATCAGCCTTGCAAAATAGAAAAGATTGCTTATTGTTCTACATGTGTAGAGCAAGATTTCAAGACAACTTCATCCTGTGCATGTACAAAAAGGTATATGGGCCAAATTCATTTTCTTTCTTTCTGTATTATTTTCTAGTCTTTGTGTTGTGCTGCTTTTGAAAATAAAGTAAGCAGTTTCCAGGCCTCTTCCAGAAAATTTCATTTCTCTTCCAGCCTGTTTGTGTTGTTTGTTTATTTTTGACAGTTTTCTCTGTTGAGACAGTGCAAATAGTCTCAGCAGTTTCAAGTTTAATTTATATATCATTATAGAACTTTCCTAGGCAATCTAACAGGAAATCATAATTTTCCTGTATGTCTTGGGATCACCCTGTAGAAGATGCTAATGCACAGTTGCTCTGCTGTGATAGATTTAGTCTGTTGGATGACTGAAACAACTTTCATAAATAAGAGTTTATATCAATGCAAAGGGGGCTTTATGCCAATTTTGCAGCTTTCTGCTTCTTGGGACATTCAGTTGATGGGAAAATTCTTCTTGGAAAGTTAAAACTGCAAATGACCAACCCATTCACAGCAGCCTTCCATCCTCTCTTTCTGTGGGGTAAAAAATGAAATTTGCAAGTGACATGGGTGCAACAGCTGGTTGTTCACAGAAAGGATGAGTAAGCAGTGGGATTCTTTATAAGAGTTAATAACGGATGCTCAAAGTTTATACAGGCTGAGAAAGCAATGAGATCCTGGGAACTGAGAGCATATGCTGAGGATAGGTACTGAAGTGGTTGTTACAACCCCCCCTTGGGACCCTCAGCTAGTGTCTTTTCAGTGGCAATATAGCTCTTGATATGACTTGACATGGATGCTCTCATAAAGGAAAACTTCCTAAAAGAAATTCTGAAATAACTTGCAGAAGGAGCTGCAAGCTTTTGTGAGTTCAATGGAGCAGAGCCCAGTGGGAGGAAATACGGCATCTTACTAATTAATGGGCTGAATTGTCAGGCAACTTTCAGCTCTCAATGGGCTAGTCAACTCCATTAATCAGCTCGACCCTGCATGGGTCTCCTCTAATAATGCTGTTAGTGCCGCATTGTATTAATAATCAAAATTCCAATTAAATGACACTCTGCATGCCTGTCTTTCCCATGTGTAAATGAAACCTGAAATCACAGTGGTTGTTTTCTGTCTTTTATGGGATTTTGTGGTTATTGTTCTTTAACACCTGTTTTGGAGTGGAGTTTATTTGCTCAAAATCTCATTATAAACCACAACATTCAGCAAACACAGTAGTCCTATTGTTTTGTTTTCATTTATTTTTATAATGAATATAAAATTTAAAAAGGCACCATTTTGATGAGCATCCAGACCTCTCTGAACATCCATGGATTTAAACTCCAGGAGTTGTCAGAATGTTTTTTTAAGCACAAGTCCTTCCTTTCCGTGCCTTTTGATTAACTTGGAACCTGAAATTCAAAATGGCGCTTTAATTATTTAAAAATAGCACAGTCAGCCTGGATTGTAAATTGTGCAAACAGCTTTCAGGAAATGGGGAAAACAAAGAGGAATAGAGGAGTGAAGGGCTAGGTTCATTCCCAGACTGCAAAGATATTTGATTACAGGCCACCAGCTGAAACCTGGCCAATGTCTGTAAGTCCAGAGCACACCTTATGTTTTTGATTTATTTGCAGTAGGGGTGAGATTTTGCTGGGAGTATCTTAATCAAAGCCCTGTAACACATCCTTCAGGAGAAGTTAATCCTTAGCTGAATCTCAGTCTCTCAAATAATCTTTGCATCTATAAGAAGATATATTAAGAGCCTCATGCTGCCCTGTTGCACCCCAAAATCTTTCCAACAAGACTTCTTTGACCAGTTCACAGACCCACATCCTGGCATGCAAGAAGGCAAGGCATTCACATCTTAGACTATTCTTCTCAGGATCTTTCCTGTAATAGTCTGTGATTAACTGTTGAATTTTAAAGTTCTATCTTAATTATGAGTTCTGGCTCAGACTACTCAGTAACTAAACTTTATGATGTTGGATTTAAGAAATACAGTAATTGTCTATTGCTGAGACTAAAAATTATAGTCACTGATTTTTTTTTTTTTTTTTACTATGTCTTCATGCTCTTTCACTGGATCTGATTTGTTATGTGAATTCTTTAGCTGTGAGCTGCCTGGGACTGAGAATATTCTTTGCCATTTGTATCTAAAGGGTTCTCCACCAAGCAATTTGTATACATCACAGGAAAGCTGGGGTATACATCCATGAAATCTCTGGGGAACTTATCATGAATATCAGTTTCATTTTGGAAATGTTGTTTCTTTTGTGGTCATATAATCTCTCACTCAACTGTCCAGGGTCATGTCCTCAGTCAGCAAAGGTCTCTGAAGCCAGTCAGCTAGGCAGAGAGGTCTGGGCCAGGTATTCTCACAGTACCAACCAGACCTGCTTGTCCCCTAATGTGGAAACCACAGAATTTGCAGGTGTATCCATCTGAGTTCAGGACTGATCACTGCACCAGGGGAAATGCTTTCATAGAGCCAAAACAGAGGAAGAATGCAAAGAATGCAATCAGCAGTACATGAGAACAAATTGTTGGGTCAGTCTGACCAGCTCTGTAGTGTAGCTGCCACAGGCAAGTCATAGATCTCTTGCTGATATTGAAAACACAGAATGAGGCATTTCCTGCTTTCCTAAGGCCACGTGAGAAAGAAAGAAACCTGCAATAACCACGGGGATGCTGCAACTGCATGAAGTCCTTAAATTCCATATAGATTGCTTCATAAGGAGAGGCAAGAGCTGAAGCCATCCTTTATCCATCACACTGACAACCACAGTGACCAGGTGTTTGCATTAGCCTTGCCTCTTGTGCCTCTTGACATGCCATCACTGTCAGTCCAGAAGCAGCCCAAAGCTCTTCCCAAGGTCACCCACTACCCACACTGTCTGTTTACCAGCTTGCCCTCTCACCTGTCCTCTCGCCAAGCTACAGACATCAAGGTGGGGCAGAATCAGGAGTTTTCCCTCAAACCTACTGAGGGAAAGTACCTCTGAGCAATTTGGGACCACAGGACAAAAATCTTTAATCCACTTTACCAGTAAGTTTCTCAAACCTGTTTTTAGTGTTTCTCAAGCACAGTGTGACTTTGAGATCCAACTTCAGGTTAGTAATGGCAGCAGGGCCAGAAAATAGATCAGCCATGGAGTACTTGTGTAGACATGGCCCTTGGTGCAGAGGTGGAGGAAGCAAAAAGTAGTAAATGAATATCACTAAAACCTAGGGATTGCAGGTAGGAAAGAAGACACCCTTGCAGAACATCCCACAAAACTGTTCACAACTTTACACCCTGCGGAAGTCTGGTTCAACCTGCAGCCCTTAACCACATCTAGTTCCTCTGATCATCTTGGGCTCTCCAAAGACCTTCAGTCATTGCAAGGTGAAAAGGAGCAAGTAAGGTATTGAAGTCTGATAAACCATCTAATACTGCCCTGAAATAAATCAGGTTTGAGGCAGAACACATCTTTAAGAAGACACCGGTTTTGATTTAGAAATAGGATCCTACCAGCCCAAAATACATAGGAGTCAAAGCAGAATATTAGCTCCAAATGGGAAAAAGAATTATGGAGTGGAATAAAGAACTTCGCATATAATGTGTCACATTTTCAACAAATGTTAAACAACTCAACCTCTGAAGCCAGAAGAACTACACTGATTTATGTCATTGTAAGGATCCGAGTCCAGAGTTTTGGTTTGTTTTTTTTCTAAGGAAAGCTTTGCATTTCATTGAAATGCCACTGTTGGAAGAAGAGGTAGGGGTTTACATTTCTGGAATTTGATGAAGTGTCCTGTACGTTGTACCTGATAAGAATAATATGCTTGTTTATTTATTAGGTGGGCAGAAGAGAAGATTTATGTCCTTAATGATGCATTTCCCTTGCTTTTATGTATTTGGTGTTGCAAATGACAACTTTGGAAGTAATGCAACTTTGTTTAATTACAGCCCATTTTCTTCAAAACAAGTAGGGACATGAATTTTCAAGAGGACTTGCCTTCACAGAAAACCTGAAGGGATAAAAATGGACTGCTGCATAACTAAAAGGACAAAGAAATGGTAATAAGAACCAAATTGAAATAAAGCTAGATGTCAAGTCAGCTGGTGATTTTACTGTAGAGAGACCCATTCCCCTCAATGATTCTGAAGGAGTAAGGATTATTCATGCAATGAATGCAGGCTTTTGGTTTTTTTAAATTTAAAAATCGAGCTAAAGATTCCCATCCCTGCAAGTCATCAAGGCCAGGTTGGATGGGGCTCTGAGCAATGTAATCTAGTGAAAGGTGTCCCTTCCCCCAGCAGGGAGGTTGGAACTAGGTGATCTTTATGGTCCCTTCAAGCTCAAACCTTTCTGTAATTCAAAAATAGTAACCATGATAATTTGGATTAAATGTGTGTTTTCTGTAGGATTCATGGTAAGACAGATACATTCAAAATGTGAATGGACAGTGCAGAAGCACTGAACAAACCTGCTCGTTGGGCAGAGTTAACAAGCCAACTGCATTAGCACAGGTGACCCAGGAATACCCAGAGCCCAGAGTAATGTCTGGTGGCTGGAACATGCTTTACTGCTCAGATGCCTAAAATGGTTACTTAAAAGTGAGCCTAATGGTCTCCACAGGACTGGCTCAGAGTTTTGTATTGCAGAGAAATCAGCCTCCATAAAAAGCAGGCAGTCCAAGGATGCAAAGGGAAATATGCAAGGAGACATAAAAGAAATCTGAGCCATGCTCAAGTAAACTTGATTCACTGTAAATGTCACTGCAGATGAAGCTCTTCAAGTGGGGTGCAAGAGCAGGCAGAATGTGGTGGACGAATTTTGTGCAGGCAGGATGCATCATTTGAAGAAACATACTGTGATGATTTCAAGTGGTGTTCATGGTGAGTTGCTATCAAGACAGAGAGGTCATGTGGCTTTCTCACAGAAGAGGAAGGGTTCTCATGTTGCGCCACCCAGTTGAAGAATTTCATCCCTAAAGCCACAGACAGCATGTGCAGGTGTCAATTCTTTTGTTCTCCTTCCCTCCTTTGGCAGAAACAGTTAGAAGGTGTTTTTCTTGACATTACTCTTTGTCAAAAATAAAAAAATCCTATGGAAAACACTCTGTATCATTTTGGACATTGAAATACAGTGACAAGGCTTGATAAAAAAACATCTACTGGTCCATGATTAAATTATGACAATCTATCATGTTAAGGGGTCTGAGACAGTGTTGCCAATCTGATGCATGTCAATACAGAGTGGAGTTTTTTTTTTTTATTAACATGAAGGTCCCCCTTCGCTCTCCTGGCAGCATCAAGTAACACAGCATTGACAGTGTAGGGAAGGTCTACACGGGGTCTGGGGTCTGTCCCTCTAGCAGAGGTGCTCCAATACTCCTGGTCAGTGAGGCTTTTAAATTTTCTGATGCAGTTTTTGTAAAACCTTCCTGGTTTCAGCTGTGATTGTGTTCCTGAAATTCATTTGTCACGTTAAGTTTTCCATTCTTTGACCAAAGACAAATAATCATCTGGTGTCTAAAAAGTATTACAGCGTTCTCAAATTTAGTACTTTTACTCAACATTAAAGATATTTGGTTACTTTAATTAAAAACTGTTGTTATGTAGCACTTAGGTATTTAGCTAGAGCACTACACTTCATCATGCTGGAGTGATTACTCAGAGTTGTCATCCAGGGTGTCTATGATAGGAATTGTATTATTCATATTATAGCTAATCACCTCCTGGTAAGTATAAAACCTCACATTTGCTAGCACTGTGATGCTAACACTTGACAAGCAGTTCCTACTAGACAGTCTCCTTTTGACAACAAAATTCTCAGGAGTCACAGGGGAAAACAAGGCAGTGAGGTTTTGTCTAGGCTACTGTGTAGTAGAGGACTGCCTGCTGTGGAGGCAGACACTGACATTTGCCCATAAGCTGAACTAGGAAGATGCAAGGTCAAGATGATACACAAACTGGGAGTGTGTTTCCAGGGAGTGTGTGCCCCAGACCTGAGGTGACATTGCAGGCCTCTTGAAAAGCTGTGTTAGTTGGAGGGCAGGAGCCTGCTAAGCTGTTGTGGTTATGAGCAATTTAATCCTTATGTCACTTCTGCTGGATGGAGTTATTCTGATCCCTCAAAGATCAAAGTTTCACATCGGGCACAAGTGAAAAAAGGTATGGACAATACCAGGGAGTTGATGTCAGCTCTCCAGGAACCCTCTCTGAACCTGAGGGAATTGTTGAAATCCTGGGGAACCCCTAGTCAGACTGACAGCTCTGGCTAGAAGTCAGGCACTGCTGCCTAAGAATGAAAAATCCATGAGAGGCATGGAGAGGAAAAGTCAATGTAATATTAAAACTAGAAATATCCATTCTGTCAAATGAAATGCGCTGCTGTTTGATCCCATTTACTGGAGTAAGACTTGGTTTTTAAATTACATGTCAGATATAATTTTGCACTGTGGACATGAAATGTGGGACTGTTCTTTAAGCGAAGAAAAGATCAACTCAGCTCCAAGTGGCTGACTAATAGTGAGCTCTCTTGCATAACGGTTCCAAATCTGGCAGCTGGCCGCAGCTTCAAATGAGGGTTTGGAAAGGGGCCATGGACACTGACAGCAATGTCCAGAGGTGACTCAGGTATCTCCACCTCCCTTGGAGGCATCCCTGTTTTGCAGTGGATTCTGCCAGATAGACCTAGAAAGCAGAGCACCTCCTCACTTTCTTTAGGATTCCATGGCAGCACCTGCAATGAGCTCATTTCAGGGAAAAGCTGCAGTGTTTGTACAGGAAAGGACAGAGGAATAAGAATAGGAATCAAGTGACCACATCTCTTTGTGCGTTTTCTGAGTTACACCAAGAGCCACTGCCCTGTGAGCATAATAGCACAAAACCAAGCTTCCTTTCCTTTTTTTTTTGTGGAACAACACTTCTGAATCCATATTCAAACTTACTTCAAGAGGTTGTCTTCCTCTTACAAGCCATTTCGCTGCCTTATTTTATTATCCAGTCTTATTGTATCTTTGCTAAGTGTGCCTGTTGGGATGTGAAGACAGCATTAGTGCCTGTGTTTCTATTCACTTTCTGTCTTTCTCTGCCTGAATTTTCATGCCAGAAGAAATTTTAAGGGTGATTATCTACCTTACTGATGTGATGGGAAGATTCAATCATTCTGTTCTTTAAATTAAAAGCCTTGAACACCTAGAATAGAAGGCAATCCCCATGGGCAATTTTTAATTAAGTTTTCCCTCACTGATTATAATCCGTACTAATGTCTACAGGTCTCAAGGCAGATCTGGGCTACATTGTGCAAGGTGCTGTATGAATCTGGGGAAAGGAATTCATCTCAGCTCATTTCAGCCATCCAAAAGGGAAGCACCTATGCTCTGCTTGTTGAAAGGGTTCTCTCTGCAGTGGAAAAGACAACAGCAAACCAGCCCATTCTGTGATACATGTTTTAGAAAGGTGGTATCAGTCTTCTTCTGGGGGTGCCTCTGTCCATTAGCTAAATAAGAAGCTTGTTTTGGTGTTTAGGTCTAAGGATGCTCAGATGAGAATCAACCCTGGTGTGTGGTCTTTTTCACCACAGGAGGAAAGAGCCCTTATCCCATCTGAATTCCAATTTCTGCAGCAAACCATGCGGCAAGAGAAATTAGAAAAACAGTACCAAATGGTGAAAGTACTTGCATGTTTCAAAGTAGAGAGGGAAGAAGAGCTCAGACCTTCTGCCCCCTTGCCCCAGTGCTGAGTCACCAACACACCTGGAGGATCAAACAGTATCTCCCTGGCTCAGCGATGATTAAAATTAGTTTACTCAGGATGAGGTGGGATCCCAAAGGGCACTATTTGCAAAGGTTTATATGCAATTTTTTCTATCTTTCCCCACGAAGGAGACAAAACTTGAGGAAGCCTAGCAGATCTTTGATAAGATCTCTGATTTTTGCCCTACAGGAAGCTCTTCACACCAAAATTAGGTTTTGGCATATTGCTCTCCATGTGATTTTCCAAATGAAGTCTCTGATTTTGTCACAGTCTGATATCTGCACCAGGTACTCCACCCTCAAGAGCCTGTCCTTGACAGCTTTTTAATCACATGAATGTACAATTACAGAATTGGAGTGAGTTGAGCATAATGGATTTTTTTTTTCATTTTTACTCTCTCTATTTACAGATTTTTCTGGGAATAGACAAGGATTTCCTCTAATGTCTTTGTTATTTGAAAAGATTAATGCATTCTGCTAGGAAATAATTCTTAGCCTGTAGATTGTTCACCAGTAATTTGTTGAGGATATTTGGAATGCACGCAATGTTGGTTAGATACATAATTCACTTCATATTGTTACTGTGCCCTGATTGTGTAATTTATATAATAAAATACAGGGCAAATTATGAATTTCACAATTGCTTGAACAACGGGAAATTTACTCTCAGTGAATATTTGCAGATTCAGTCTCAACATTCATTTTTCATGAGCATTCATTCTGGCAAAGATGCTCTGCTACAATATTTCTGAAAAGCAAACACCAAAAAGATCTTAAATACAGAAAAAACAGTTGGGGAAACAAACTTGCATTCAATGGAAAGTGCTTACTGGATTCATCCAGGACTGCTGCTGTGTTATTTTGCCTATTGCTTCATCTTATGGCTGGTCTGAAGTCTGAAAGTCTCTGTCAGTGGAAAGAAGAGTGAGAAAAACTGAAAGTCACTGTGCCACCACCACTGGCTCAGTGATTCAGCACTCCAAGTCATGCACTGGATAGCTGACACAGAGACTGCCTCCAGCTATCTTCTCTGCCTTTTCTGGGAGATGTTCCCTCCACAGTAACTATGCTTTCCTACCCATTTACCCAACATAGATGTTCACCCTCTTCTCTTTTTTTCTGTAATTACTCCCCCTGCACCCTGTAGAGTAGTGACAGCGGGGCCCAGGTCACTGCAGGGATTTCCCGGCTGCCTTTGGGCTCCCCAAGGGTGCAGGTGACACTCCTCTGCCTACACAGACCCCGTGCTTGGGAAGGCTTCAAGAAGAAAGGGAAAGGTATCTGTCTCCCTGCTGTGGTTGAGCGAACATCTGAGCATGATGGGACAGGCAGCAAACCAGACTTGGGACACGCTGCCAAGTGAAGTGCAGAGCTGACAGCTTTGGAGCAATTCCCTGAGAAATTGGAGGTTGCTGGCTTGGGATTTGTTGTTTTGTTGGTTTTTTTTTTGGTTTTTTTTGTTTTTTTGTTTTTTTAAAATATCTTTCGCAGTTGAGCTCTACTAAGTCACTCAAGCAAAGTGTGACAAAGCTTGAAAGCCCTGAAGACATTATTTATTTATTTTTACAAATCCTGCAATAAGTCAGTGTAGTTGTTCTGATGTTGTTTTACAATTTTGGATATTTTTGTTTGTTTGTTTGTTTTGTTTTGTTTTTTTTCCCCATTCCTTTTAGCTGGAGAGTCTTTTGGTTCTAAGCCTCAGAGTGGCCTAGGTAACATGGTGGATAAAAATCATGGCTGTCACTCAAAAGGCTAAGTTGTCCCACCTGCTGCTGGTCTTCTGTTGACCCATAGAGACCCAGAATGAAAAGGCTGGGAGAGCTATTATATTGATCCACCAGTAAACTAGAGCCAATATTTGTAATCAAACTTTGCCATTTGTCTAGATGTGCCCATGTATGACCAGGAAAAGCAGTGGTCCAATGTTGAACTCCTAGAAAAAAGCAGCCCATATCCTCCACCTGTAGTTAGACCTCAGTGGTGCTAATTCTGAGCACTATTTCACAAGCCTCTTCCTAGTGCCCATGAAACCCAGTTCTGCCCTGCTTCTTCCTCTGGTTCTGGAGAATTTATTCTTTCTGGATTCTTTTCTTCTGGAAAACTGGTGGTAGGAGTGCAGTCAATTTTCACTGTGAGCAATGGAGCCTTATTTGACCCTATCTGCAGATAACTGGGGCTAAATTTTTCCTTACTGTAACAGTCTTGAAACTGGAGGAAATGCATAAACATTGCAGTTGGCCATGGTTATCCATGTGGACAAATGAAAAACATACCATGTGCCTTTCTGGGCTTGGCACTTCACCCAGGGCTTCACAGCTGCATGGTGCCCGTGCATCAGTGGCACTCCGTCCATGTCACAATGCACAGCACAGCACATGCCACCAGGGATGAGGCAACTGACACAGAGACGGACAGCCATCTCCTTGGTGGATGTGTAGGAACATGTCTGCTCCAGACACAGAAGTGAAAGAGGACAGAATCTCCTCTGCCAGCCTGCAGGAAGAGCAGCAGCCTCTCCATGCAGTGGCTGCTCGCTCTGTACACACCCGGCTGCAGACTTTAATTAACTCCCTGGCTGAGCAGAACCGTCACTAATGAAGCAGCTAATTCTGAGAGCAGGAGGCATGTTCCATCATTTAGTGCATGCCTGTGATTCCAGAATCCCATTATACCCTGTTTTCCTCATCAGTTAACGTCTTTTGTATTTTTTGTATTTATAACTCTACTTCTCTACTTTCCCACATGGAAGTCTGTGCTCTGGCTTCAATTACATTTCTGCAAAAATCTATCTGAGCAGGGTACAAAGCTTCAGGTCAAGATTTACCAATATCTAATCTCAGGAGAAAAGTGCCATGTGAAGTACAAACCCCAAACTGGATTTATGTGCTCACTTGGAATTAACACAAGCTTCTGAATGCAATTTCTTTCTTTCCTCAGAATGAATTCTGTCCATAACTACTCTGACAAAAATAAAATAAACTAGATTTTTTTCTTGTTGTCGTTCACCATTTGCTATTGTCAAAACACCATATTTTCGCCAGGGATCAAAGGTGGTGCACACAACTGCATGTTTAATATCTGATACAGCCTCTAGCTGGGCCTCCAAATAGAGGTAAACCTTACCAATGTGCCATCCTGAATTTTTTTTTCACTGCTTTGTAGTTTTTTTAACTGCATCTTATTCTCAAGACAGCTTGTCCTAGAAACTTCAGATGAAGTTTAGTAGAAAGGTCTTGGAATCAATTTTGAGAGAAGGAAAAGCTCAGAGGGAACATACCTCTTGGAAACTCAAAAACTTCAAAATAACACAAACTCCAGGAGATACTGAAATATGAGCAATGACTGAAGCAAGCCCGTGGTTCCAGCTGAACAAACATAATTAAGGTGGTGTCTCTCACTCAAATTTTGTCAGGTAATCCCAACACCTCTGTTGCTGCTTATTCCTCTGAGTCGTGGCCTCCCTAAGGCTGCTCTGAGAAACTCCTCTCTGTTATTGGTGAGGTGGGAACATCCAGATTTTGGGATGTTGGGCAAAAGGGAGGGATCACAGGCAAAACAGACAGAAGGGACCAAGTCAGGAGAACTGATTCCATGGCACCCAGCAGCAGGCATTAGATGCCTCTTGGAAGCCACATGACTGCAAAACCTTTTGTGGGAACTTTATGAGCCATAGTCTGGAGAAAAACTTCTACAGACCCCTCACCCTCCCTCATCACTGTGCTCCCTTTCAGCTGGGGTAGAGAGCAAGGAGAAGAAGGCTTCTGCTGAGTGAAGAGAATAGAAAATGTTTGGGCCAGCAAGGAAAAGAAATGACAGAAGCTGCAGCTGGTTGTGGTGAACAGGCTGGATCCCAAGGCGAGAACAGAAGAGCTGGAGAAGATCCACAGGCAGCAAGAAGAGAGGCAGTAATAGAGCTAGCTATTTGCTCAATTAATTGTCATTTGTTTAATTTGTAATTTAGAAATGAAATGATTTCTTATGATTCATTCAGAGGAAATTTCCTGAGGTGCTGTGAGCAGTTTTCTAAAATGAAAGATGATATTCTGTGATTAGCAAGATGATTATTGCACTCTGGGCTGAAGGGGTTGTTGTGGCAAGGCACAGCTTAGCAGCACATCCCTCTAGTCTTAAACCTGTTAAGGAAACTTCACTGTCCAACCCTCCAGGAGCCACTCTGGCAGTCACACTCGCACCACCTGAGCTGGAACTGAGGCCTCTTCACAGCCACACACTCCACACTCACACGTCACACCAGGTGTCCTCACCAGTTCAACCCCAGGCTACCTACAGCAGAGTCTGAGGCATCCAGGTCCTTAAAATAATTTAATTGTGGTGCAATAACAAAATAACAGATCGAGCTGGTGCCTCCAAGGAAGGACCCCGAACTCTGAGCTTTTATTCCCTCTGTGGGCTGGGAGTCCTTTGCTCCTACTGTGTCTCTGAGTGTCTGGTCACCTGGGCTCAATGCCAGTATTATTGTTGGTTTTGTTGTTGTCAATAAGAAAGGAGGAAGACTTAACACAGGAGATTATAATGATCTTTCATCAAAAATTGAGGGAGACTTGAGAAGCACATGAAGCTACACAACAGCTGAAAAAGCCATATCCTTAAAGCTTAGAGATGTTAAAGGAATAAAAATTAAGGGTCAACAATGAAGTGCAAAGAAACGTGAAATGCAGTGTAATCTTATTAACTATTACTAAAACTGTTTTTTTTCCTTTTAATTCTGTAGTGACTCTATTGATTCCAGCCTTCTTTGAAACAGTAGTCTGTTCAAAGACACTTGTGTCTTTACCGTTTTCTAATCAGAGGAACAACAGACTGAAAGCAAATATTTACTCTGGTATATGAAAGTTAAAATGCGTATTGCAGGCTTGTGGTTTGTCCTGTATGTTTAATGTAGAGGGAGAAGTATTGCTGCTAAGCCAGAAACAGGAGATATTTTTAGCTGCTGAATATTAATAAATCAAAAAGTTCCCTATCTGTCATGAAGGCATGAAGAATATAGAAATATTGGGAGATATCTATTAAAAATAATTGTAGGAATACAAAACACCAATAGATCCTACAAGGCTTGAGCTTCAGCTTTGTCTCACTTGTAGACCAGGGATATTTATGAGCTGGTCTGCACACAGTCCTCTAGTGACAGAATGATATACTGAAAATTCATATAGGATCCTGAGGGATTTGAAAATCATTCCAGATCAAAAACCAGCAGGGTCATGATGATTATAAAAGAGAGAGGCTGGTCAATAACTTTCAGGAATGGATGGACATCCCTAGGCACAATTCTGGGTTCCCAAATTGTACCTGGGATAAAGAATCATTTGGTGGCAACAGTGTTGCACTCTGTGTATCAGAGCATCATTTACACCTGGACAGAAAAAGAATTTACTCTAATTTTAAGTGGATTTAGGGCAGACCAGAAACTACATAGGGGAAAGGGAGAGACAAGCTGAAGCCATTATTATTTACTATTAACATCATTACACTTCAAAGCTGCAGTAAACTGAGAGATCAGGGTTCCACCTGGTTAGGCATGGGGCAAACACAAGCAACAAGGTAGTATGTGTGCCTATTCCCCCTTTTTTCCTTCCCTCTCAGTGCCCATTCTGGGAAATACACAAGGCAATAACCAAAAGCCCTGTCTTTAACCTCTCTGAAGTCATGATTTTTTAATCTTACAAAAGGCCACTAATACTTGAAGGCCACTAAAAGGCCACAAAAGTCCACTAAACCTGAAGCTCTGGATTTCACCAAATGAAGTGAGGTAAAAGTGTCTGTGCATACATTACCCACAGCATGAGCAAAATAGTGTAAGGTTTGTGAAGGAATGTGCATCTACCTGTGCCAGTGATTTCTAGCTGGAAGGGATGAGCACTGCGGCTACTGTCACCCACTTGGAGCTACAGCTTCCACTTTTACCAGTGCTGATGCTTTTAAATCCCAAATATGTTCTCAATCACTCCCCGCACTAAAGGACAAAAATTGTTCTTCAAGGTAACTGTAGAAGCCATAAGAAAGAAAGTTCTCAGAGACCAAACACACACTTCACATTATGTAAAAACATCTCAGAGGAATGAAAAAAAAAGCTGGGCTGGCTCTGAATAATGCTGAGCCTGACTGAGCCTCCTTTTTCTGATATGCTCAAGAGGGGATGCCCAGAATAAAAGAAACGGAGCTAGCACACTGGGATGCCAAATACATCAGTGAATGTGTTGAGACTTCCTAAGGCAGAAGTCACACTCAGATCATTGTCTTAAGTAGCCATTAGTGCACCTGCACTACCCAGAGGATGCATGGATTTATTATTGTCCAAATTTCACTTCCTCTGCTAGGCAAAGTTTTCTCTCTTTCACTGTACTTGTTGCCTCTGAAAACTTTTCTTAACACTCAAGATAAATGTGAGACAATAAAGCTCAACTTCTACAGCACTTTTTATGCAAAATGGACCCTTAAGTAATTTGCTGAGTTAAATCATACAGTTACAGAATAAAATAATGTAAATTTAATTTTTTCAGCTTTAATGCATTAGTCTTTGTTTTATTGCTACTGTCCAATTTGAATAATTATTTCCCTTATTTTTAGTGCTATTATTTAATATTTATATAACAGTGCTGATTAGAGGTCTCAGTAAGACTGATCTAAATATTGTGCAGACTGAGTAGTCACATGTTATGCTCCTCAAGAGCAGATCCTGAAAGATGGCATGCCATCCAAAGGGACATGGACAAGCTCGAGAAGTGGGCTGTCGTGGTTTGAAAAGTTTGGGGGGGTCTAGCTTTTTGGGTGTGGTAGTGGCCGAAAGATGGCTCCTGTAAGGAGCTTCCAGAAGCTCCCACAGCTGTCCAGTCAGGGCCTATCTCTGATGGCTCCTGGAAGATTGATGTGCTGTTTTCCACAGTTGGGCCAATTAGGAAGGACAGAAACGCCTCTGCGACAGTACATTTAAGAAGCAATCTCTGTAGTACGCATGCACGCGCCATGTAACCCCGTCGTCATGTAGTTAGTAGATTAGGCAGGGGAGAAGGAGTACAGCAAATAACTAGGAAAAACAACTGAAACATCAGATATGAAAGCCAGCAAA
>VZRZ01007688.1:1205848-1217237 GCA_013398175.1 Climacteris rufus
GGCTTTGGCCGTTGGCCAGGGCTAAACCGCTACATGGGCCCATGGGAATCTCATGGGGTTTAATAAGACCAAGTCCAAAGTGCTGCACCTGGGTCAGGGCAACCCTTGCTATCAACACAGCCTGGGGATGAGCAGATTGAAAGCAGCCCTGCCCAGAAGGACTTGGGGTGTTGGTGGGTGAGAGGTTGGACATGACCCAGCTATGTGAGCTCACTGTCCAGAAAGCCAAACGTGTCCTGGGCTGCATCCAATGATGTAGCATGGCCAGCAAGGTGAGGGAGGGCATTCTGCCCCTCTGCTCTGCTCTAGTGAGACCCCACCTGCAGTGCTGCATCCAACTCTGGGGTCCCCAGCACAGGAAGGACATGGAGCTGTTGGAGTGAGTCCAGAGGAGGGCCATGAAGATGACTGGAGGAAGGGAGCAGCTCTCCTATGAGGAAAGGCTGAGAAAATTTGGTTTGTTCAGCCTGGACAAGAGAAGGCTTTGATGTGATCTAACTGTGGACTTCCAGTACCTGAAAGGGAGTCTATAAGAAAGATGGAGAGAGACTGTTTACAACAGCATCGAGTGACAAGGCACAATGGCTTCAAATTGAGAGAGAGTAAATTTAGATTAGATATTAAGAAGAAATTCTTTGCTGTGAGGGTGGTGAGGCACTGGAACAGGTTTCCCAGAGAAGTTGTGGATGCCCCATCCCTGGAAATGTTCAAGACCAGGCTGGATAAGGCTCTGAGACACATGGTCTGGTGGAAGATCTCCTTGCCCATGGCTGGGGGTTTGGAAGCAGATAATCTCTAAGATCCAATCCAAGACATTCTATGATTCCATGGTTCCATGAACCTTCAGAGTTGAATTTTGATTTTACTGATATCACAGTGGTAAAACTTAATTGGTTTTGCTGAAGCCCTTAGGGAGATATCATGCAATTACGGATACCTGATGATCCAGTCATCCCTAGTCGGATTGCAGGTGGGACACTCATGGTTTTAAAGGTCCAAAGATGATTTTCTGGATGTTGTACCTGGAGTTCAATCCTCAACTCGTGCTCAAGGCACAAGTTAGGTCTTTGGTGTGCGTTATGCCTGTGAGCAGAAGTCTGGTGAAAACCTAGCTGAGGTGAGAGAGATGAACTCTTTGAAAGTCTGGTCAGGGTGATGTGTGCAAAGTAGTATTAAAAACTGCAGTCTCATTGATTGCTAAGCCATGGCGAAAAGCTGTCAGAAAACAAATAACGAGCACTGTCAAGTGGCCACAGACACGGAGAAATGTGGAGGTCTTCTTGCCAGGGGATAGGGCACCAGTGTGTGGTGGAGAGGAGTGAATAGCTCTGGTTCAGACATGAGATTTGCTGAGGCTACAGGCACATGCACAAGCCTCAGTGCTTGAATCAAGCCCATGCTTTAATTCCATGACTATTTCTAGAGTGGTAACTTTTGGGTCCCTGCAGCTTGCTGTCAGAGCTGCAGGCTCCTGAAAAATTGCTTCAAGTGTACTGACCTTTCTATTCTGAGCCGGCTTTCACCAGTCCCTTAGAAACAGCAGTGAGCCCCAGGGGAGCACAGCCTGCAGGCTGCAAACTGCTGTCCTAAATACTCCTCCGGCTGCTCTGAAGTGCCAACTTCCCCAAGGATGCAGAAAACCCGACCTTAGCCCAAACTTTGTGGAGAGGCAGACCCAGAGAGAAAAGAAACACTCCAGTGAAGTAATCTTTCATGGGCAGTTGGCTGCGGCCAGGAGACAATATACTGAGCACCAGATCCAATTCCTTACAGTAGAAGCTCATCTCTGTTTATTTCGTATCACATGCTGAGTAGCAGCCAAATCTCATGCCCAGTGGCCTTTCACAGACCTTTATCTGCATCTTCTTCCTCACGTCCTTCACCAAAATCTGGCTGGAAGTTTTTCAACAGAAGATTAGTTATGTATTTCCTTTTGCCAATTAATGAACAAAGAGTGTGCCAGGAGACTGTATTGATTTTCTAACAATCTGAGAAAAAACAGGTTTCCTGTCAACTTCCTTTTCTTCTGGCCACCCACCCATGAAACACTGTGGGTTCAACCATCTGCTATCTCTGGGAATTTCAAAGGGAAAGTGCTTGGACCAGGCAGAACTCTCCAGAACAAGCACCCCAAAATCTGATGTTCAAGTGACTTGGGAAGCACTACTATTTTACTACAAAAAATTGTAATACAGTAAAATTTCAGGAGTCCCGTGCCACAGTAGCTACGGGGCTTTAACTCCAGGGATTTCTCTGTCCTGATAATCTTCACCACATGATGCTCACGTAACAACTGACCTTTCCTGTGCCACAATTGTACTCATCTTTTTGTTCTTTCATAGCTTGCGCCCCCTTTCATTGCAAGGAATATCCCCTTCTTCCTCATCATTGTCCTGCCCAGGCAGAATTTTAGTGAAGCCCTCTCAGATCACTATTCTGCTCTTCTCCCTAAAAATTGTTTTCAAAAAGATCTGTGCCAGAATAACATTTTCAGCATGCTCATTTCCCCACAGTGCTCCTGACAAACCTTTGAGACACACCAAGATGCTGTAGAAAATCAGCAGAATGAAGGTACAATTTTCTGTGAGAACTCTTGCCCTTGCTGCTCTTTGCAAATCCTCTGTTGCTGTCTATTGCATTTCCCTGGAGGCTGCTGTCTGAATGACAAACAAGTGAAGGGACAAGATGCATTTGAAAAGAACAAAAGCTCCCAGAAAACCCTGAAGGGCCTTTCCACTGCTGCAGAGAAGTACCCTCCAGGAGTCAAAAGGAAACCTCTGAACGTCCAAACAGAAGTGCCCTCTGAGGCTTTCAAACCAAGCAAGGCAACCCTTAGATTTAACGCTCCCTTTAACCTTGCTTGATTTGGTGCAAGCCCGAGGGGTCTTTGTGCTCCAGCCATCAAAAGACAATTTAGTGGCTTGTGCCCATGAGCTGCCTCACTTCCCTAGTGAGGGAAATACAGGGAGTCCTTTCCCTGGGCATTTTAAGCAGCTTTGTCCAAGGGAGCCTTTTTCAAATGACTTTGCTTCGGGTCCATGCTCAATGCAGCACTTCAACAGGGTACCAAAATATTATGTGTGTGTTGGAAGTCCTAAAGAACTCAGGATCGTTCAGTTCAGACATTCATGGCTGTGGGAGACTTGGATGTGATTGGTTTTACAGAAAGCCATACTTAGTGGCTTTGAGACAAAGCTAACTGACTGAGATTGAAGTCACACTCTGAAATTAAAGTTCTGTATATTTGTTAGGTTTTTCTAACGTGGATCCATAAATGAAATTTCAAACTGCAGCAAGTAAATGGAAGAAATTGTGGAGAGGTTGTGTTGAACTGGCCCTCGGCCCTTCTGGACCACGCCTTTATTTCAAGTGACTTCTCAGGAGACCAGAAGAGACCCAGATGAACTATTTCTAATAGTTCTTGGTGCTGTTGCTCTGACTGTTAAGTCAAGCAATGTCTTTATATCTAATTTTCTTTCCATTATAATCTGTAATAGGGCAATATCATGGTTCCTTATGTCACATTCTCAGGCTCATATAGTATCTGGTATACAGGAAATAAAGACATAATATCATCTCTGACTTGGTTACCTTCCTTTCTTAATACTTTAATAGATGCCTAATGTAGCTTTTATGTTTGAAGAGTTCATTAGTTTACAAATTAGCAGCCTGAAGTGAATTTTGCTACCACTAAGTGACTTTCATTCTAGCAATACATCTGTTTGGATTTTTGTTTTAAAAGACTGGTGTTTATGAAATACAAGTGACATTAATGACTCAGCCACATAAAATTTTGAGGCATGCATGATCATTTCTTCCTCTTATAGTCTGTTTTTCCACCCATACTTCCTACTTCAAAACTTAAAATCCACCCCACCATTTTCCCTTCAGCCAGAGGAAAATGTGTCTTTTCTTCTAGGAAATCTGTTGGGCTTGGGAGAACAAATCACTTGTGACAACACACACTTTGCTTTGAGAGATGCTCAGCAGCTATATCTTAGAGTCTGCATAATTGCTGTGAGCCTTGAGTGACTTGTAACATGTGAGGCTAAAAGATGGAGGATTCCAGCACCCTTAGGTGTGAAAAGATACCCTAGCCACCCTAAAAACTGAATTTCTAGGAAAAACTTAAAGGAAGTAGATTCATTGAAAAAAAAATGTAAAAATCTAGTGAGACAAATCTGTGCATTTGCCTGAGATTATGGACACCAGTTTGATATCACTGACAGCTCATGTTCAGGTTCCATTCATGTCCTGAGAGTTTAATTAGTGGAGTTTAACTCCATTTCTATCCACATGAGAAGCTTTCAGGCATGTATGACAAAGTATGAAAAGTGCTCTGTGAAAAGAAATAGGAAAGTTTCACTGAACTTCAGCAATTTGATCACATTGCGTTCTGAGTAATTTATTTTTTTCCTGGGTAATAAAATGAAGCAAGTGAGGCAGAAGAACAATGCAAGGCAGCACAGGGTTAAGAGCAAAAGGTGCACTGCTTAGTGGAGTCAGCCCAGAACTGCTGCGGTGCCACCCCACATCAGCAGGTTGCTATGAAAAAGCCAGTGGGAACCAGGAACCTCCAGTACATCAGCACTCCATGGGGTTGGATTGTCTCTCACACAGCTTCTGAAGCATAGCTTGACTCTTCTGCTGGCTAGAATCACAACAAATATAATCCTCCCTCCAACAGTTGAGAGAAATCACCTGCAGCAGTGCCTCTTTGGTTGGGGGAAATGAGCCTTCATGGCACAGGCTCCACACCAGCCTTGGAGATTTGTGCTGTGTATTTCCATTAAATGTGCTTTGGCAATCCCGGGAAACAGAAGAGACAGAGGGACTATTTGGAATGCCTAGAATTTTCTCTCATGTTTAGCCATCTGAAAGGCATCTGGTAGAGGTGTCAATCATTCTGCAGTCAGCAGAGAGCGACCACCACCTCCCACCACTTGCCATATCCTTCCCTGTGCCCCCCACAGTTGTTGCACCCAGGGATGAACTGCCTTCAGGAAGCTGGAGCACTGTAATGTGTCACTGGAGGGTACTGGGTATCTTCATGAAACAGAAACGTGAGTAGGTTGAAGAACCATCGAGAAACAGATCTGAATTCTTTCTATGGCGAAAATACATATGAAGATGCTGTAGTCATTAGGGTGCCAGAAAAAAATATTGTAGAAATCCATAGTGGAGTCTGGCTCTGCGTTTGGTCTTCATAAATACGTTGATGTCACTGGAGGCAGAGGGTTAAGCAACATATTAGCTAAAACTATAAAAGCTTGAGTGTGTAATGCAATTTCAATAAAACTGCTGCCTCTGAAAAAAAATCAAAAGTGGTAAGAAGTCTCAAAATCATACAAAAGGATTACTCCCCTTTTAAATACTTAGAGAACCTGCCCCAACATTTGCTGGAGTGTGCCTGAGTGTGACTTTGTAGCTCTGCATGCCTCAGGAATTTTGCAGGCAGGAAACGAAAGGTGACATAACTTCAATCGAGTAACAGTTCCCTGAAAATTCACAGTTTATTAATCCTTCTTGCTTCGAGATTAGCAAAAGGGAGGTTGGTTGTTCGTTTGTTCTTTCTGTTCAAAAGTCAAAGTGTAGATCTGTACTGGCAACTAAGAAGAAAATTAACTCTATTCCAGCTGAAAGCAGAACAGAAAAGACCTCAGTCAGGTGGCACTCTGTTGTAGGCATTTCTATGGGTAGCCCCTGAGTTTGACTGAGTTAGTAGCTAGAATGATGTTAAGCAAAGTACAAATACTGGTGCCTGGCTCTTAGAGTTTCCCTGATAATCACTTCTAGGCGCTCTGACATGCAGCATATATACTAAACAATCTTGTCCCAACAAGTAGAGCCATGTTTAGGTGTAGATACATCCAGCAATTAATGTGTGCATGTTCTTGCTGCATATTTACCGCAAAAAGTCAAATAAAAGCCATTTCTTTCCTGGCTATACCATCTTCTCTTAGGAAATCTTCAAACCTTGGGTGCAGCACCTCATTAACATGGCTCTATGACTCTCTAATCAGGCCTGTTTTGTTTGCAGCCAAACTAAGGGGAACACACATGACTACACAAATTGCTACAGGCATACCTTACAATAATCAACATTAACATTTTTGGATTTCTTTTACTTGGAAGTTTTATTCAAAACAGACAATGACAAGTAAATGTGACATATGCTATACATTAGGAAGCATTTTCTCCCAGTAAAACCAGCAAGCAATGTGCTAGTGAGTGGTGGAAACAAAAAACCTTTTGAGGCTGTGTGGTGATCAATGCTGGGCATTTTGAAAGCAAAGTAGATGACATCTGTGGCAGTGTATGTGGCAAGTCACAGCCCCTCAGGCTTAAGACTGGTGGACTCAGCCCCTGTCTGAGCCACACTCCATTGTCAGGGTGAGCTTTCTGGCTCACCCCCAGCATTGTTTACATGTTTCAGTTTACTGGTTAATTAAGGCATTATGTAATGTTCTGTGTAAGGTTATGTTCTAGAAGCTTCATGGCTGTTCAGTTTCCCATTGGTTCCATGTAAATTCCTGTACCCCAATTGGTTGCTCTCCCCTGCTTGTATCCCGATAAATCCCCTGCTTTCCCCATGCTCGCTGCCTGGTCCCTGAAGCCTTCAGCTCTTCCTGATCCTCGTGCCACCTCTCCCGGGCCCCGGACCCCCCCTGCGCCGCCTCTCCTGGACCTCGGACCCTCTCCTGCCTTCTCTGCTGCCTCTCCCCAGGAAATAAAAGAGCTGGAAATCACACCAGAGCCCTTCTCTCAGGTCTTTGTCCTCACCTGCGCCCGTAACATCAGCCCGGACTCGCTCTCCCCAGAGGAGCCAGCACCAAACGAAGCTGCCGGAGGACGCCCTGCTTCTAGGGAAGCTGTGAGCCGCAGCCCCTGGGAAATCGGGGACACTCCCAGACTAACGCTGAGTGGCCTCGAGCAGCCACCTGGGAACAGCGTAAGACATCCATCAAAAATTACTTCAATCCTAAGGGCAGGTCATGAATGGGCAAGATGACTTTCAGAGGCTCCTCCTAAGCTTATTATCTCTGGACGTGTTATAAATTGTTATTTTGTAAGTTATATATTTGCTATAAAATGATTGAGTGTTGTCTATTCAGTGGTGGGTCAGGCTCTACTTGTAATTTTCAGTAACATCTGGGATGTATTGGAATGCAACAATAAGGGACACACCTGCTTGTCTTGGGGCTAGCACCAAGAAAATAGAGTTGCAAGCATCCTGAAGAACAGGGATGCAATGCTAAAGGTGCTGACAAACTTAAAAGCTGGTATGAAATCGCTAAGCGCAAATCAGTAAAGGCACAGCAAAGGAAAGCTAATGGATGGTGAAACAAAACCGAGAGCAACTGGGTAGGCAGCAGGACAGCAAGGAAATATGAGAGCCATTTAGTCGCTCTTAAACCAACTGTAAGTCTAGAGCCTTGTGCATTTGATCCACCCTCCATTCCATCTCCCTCAGCAAGTGCTTACTGTTGTATCAGGAATCATCATGGAGTATGCCAGTCGTGTTTCATCCAGGGAATAGCAGCTGTATTTTATCCTATAATTTCTGTACTGTTATAATTTCTGTTAGGATGTGAATATAACTTCTCAGTTTCCTCTAATTTTACCCCCAGCCATCTTTCCACAGAAGAGATGATGCAGTTGGAGATGGGGAAATGCATAAATCTTTCAGCATGCAGAAAGCTGTTAAAAAGGTGATATGAGGGAAGGACAGCTCAGAGAATTATCAGAGAGTGAATGGCAAAAATTTTTTTCCCTTTATATTGCACACATTCTTAGTTGCTTGGTTCCTACCACGGGAGCTGTGTACTGTTGTCTCCCTAGAAGCTTTCTTATGTTCTCACAGTGCAATAAAGCATCTTAATATGCTGCAAATATGACGAGAAGGGACTCTACAGTTCCATTTAGGAAGCTTAATTATCAAGCAGGACCCTGGAAATATTGAACCTGTATTTTCTCTATGCTGCTTACTCTCTGGCATCTCTGAAGGGATGCGAGGAACAGATGGTGGCAGTCAGGAGCAGGCAACATTGTGGTGTCCAGAGCTGACCACCCACACACCAGAAAGATGAGATGAAGAGATGGGGAGCTCAGTCTCTCATCCTGCCTCAGAGGAGTCGTTGTCTCCCCCCGCAGTCTTCACTAGTGGGGTAAACTGGGCTGCCAGGATACAGCTGTGGAGAACTGTATTTAGTGGCACGTACCACAGTGGGGCAGCTATTTATAAGGGGGTGTCTGAGTACTATGGGTAAAACACAAAACTGGAAATGCTTTCCAAGATCTGCCCATTGCTCAGAAAGCTGATGGAGTTCAAGTTGCCTTGCTTTTCCTCCTGGAGGCATATCAGGCATGCTTCAAGGCATCATTGTTGTGAGCAAATGCGCAACACTTGTGTGACTTAGGCACAACCTCAGTATGCAGTTTTCCTCCCTCTGATCTATTCTTCTCTGCTGATTATTTCCCCATGCAAACTTCCTGGTTCCTACAGCAGCACCTGGTCTGGTTTTTATCCAGCTCAAGCAGTGAGCAATAGTAGCACAAAGCAACCCGTGTGCATCTCCTTCCTCTGATGCAATTGGAGTGCAGGCTAGCAAGAAAGGGAAAGTGGGACTTTCTCCTTCAGATCTCTTCAGCAGAGATAAGCCATTGAAGCAGTCTCTCCTGCTGAGCATTTGCAGCAGCCTTGCTGTCTGCGTGTCTGTTTCTCGTGGGGAGGGAGAGTGAGGACCAGGATCCCAGCATGTACCCAGCTGCAGTGCTGAAGAAATCCCCTCTCTCCCAATTCTAAAAGAATACCTCATGTATAATGAGAAGTATTTAAAGATGCCATTTTAAGGGCATTAAAATCTTAATTCATCCTCCTCTTAAGACCATGGTAGAAAGATGAATATTGTAACTGGCAGATTTTATAGCTGGCGGACGTATCATCAGCAGATGATCTCACAGCTAAGACTCAAGTTTTAGGCAGTTAAACTGGTCTGACCGTACAAGGGTAACTCAGCACACAGCAGCTGGTATCCAGCCCGAGGGTACAAAGTGCCATGTCACTGGAACTGCTGCTTTTAGGAAGATGAAAGCATGGAGCAGTACATAACTGAACATAGGAATAACATGTTGTTGTGAGAGTAAGTATGAATATATGTGTACTGGAAATGGTAGGTATCTTTCTTTCACTCTCAAGGCTTCCAAGGTCTGATGTATCTCTCTTTAGTTGATTGTCTTGCTCTTCTACCCACTGAGTCAACCACATAAACAGTCTGTGTTTGTTGGCTGCCACAATTGAGGAATACTCAGGTTTGTTGCTGCTCAAATCTAGGACACTGTCCCTAAAACTTCCCACCCCTTCCTTTCCTGAAGGGGCCTGGGAGGCTTCTCCCCAGCTTGATCAGAGTGTGTCGGTGTCACATCCGTGTGGGACACAGCACCAAAGCAAGTGTTCAGGTCCGAGTCTGGTGGCACCGGGCTGCTCCCGGTGGCAGGGCTACTTGCTTCAGGGCATGCCTGGGTGTCTCTGCTTTGTGTGCATCATGTCAGGTACATCTGTGTAAGGAAGGATGGCTTAATCCTCAATCCTCCATTTGGCTGTCGATGTGTAGTTGCCTGTGTGTCAAAGGCTGGCATGTGGTAGCCATTAACACTTCCCAAAAATACAGTAACACCTTCCGCCTTTTAAACAGCACCTTTCTGAGACCGATTAAATGTGTTCATGAGAGGGTGAAAACTGTCAGCCCTTTGCCAGGCAGACAGCATTACCTCTGCTGCACAGAGAAGCAAGAGCAAAGGGAAATGAAAAGTCAGGTCTTCAGAGGCATTAGGTTGTCTAAAGTGCATTTAAGCACAATTTCTCATTCACTGCAGCTGGAGATAGGTGTGAAAATCCCAGTGACTATTGATTACCCTTAGACATCTTGACACCCTTGAAAGTCTGGCTCTTGACTTCCAGGTGACTTTACTATTCACACATAAGGTAAGTGGCAACTCCAGACATAAAACTGGGGTGAGAGAATGCCTGGCTCTGTACTTCAGCCCTCTGCAGCACTCTCTCCTTACACGTAGGGATGGCAATTCCCTGCAGCAATGGTGCTCATTAGGCCTGGTGTCCTGCCTGAGGTTCACCTTGGGGAAATTATGTTCTGGCTAGTCAGAATACCCTCCCTCTTCTTTAACAAATGGATGCAGTATTGTTATGTTGTTATTATATACTGATTTATAAAGCCCCTTTCACATACATCACAGTGTTGTATGATCTAATTACAAAACACCTGAGATAGAATAATAAGTATTCAGGCAAGAAAATTGCTTGAAACCTGACCTTTAATGTACTAAAAAGAACCAGAGGTTTGGAGTGAGTGGGAGGCTCAGGATGAAGAAATCCATCAATCCTGACTATATATAGGAGCAAGAGCCTACATACTATCAAAACTGTACAATTAGGAAGTGGCCAGGTGGAAGAATTATGAATAAAATGGAGAAGCTTTCATTAATCACTGCCTCCTCCTTACCTCAAAGGGGAGAGGAGAGAAAAGGGGAGCTGTGCTCTTGGCTTTGCTGGGCCCTCTGATGTCCCAAAACTGAGTAACATGGGTTGCTGGCACCAAAGCCCTGCTGCGTCACATCCCAAATTCAGTGTGTGTGCAATGATCGCTACCCATGTACCTTCTCAACCAGTCTGAGGAAAAATACAAAGTATAATTAAAGTACTTCATTTTAAAATTTTTATTCTGTCTAGATTTTTATTTCTGCCTTACTTCGGAAGATTGCAATTCACTTTCCTGAAATCATCTCCTCAATCTGTATAATTAAACCTTATTTAAATATTTTGGTCACTTTCATGAACTAATTACAGTGACTTATGATTGAGAAGGTACTTTTATCTCAAGCTTCTATTTGCAGATGCTTGAAACTTCTAGAAAATAATATTCTTTTGGCTTTAAACTTATGTTTACAGAGATCAAAGCTGACCTGGGTGTGAAAACAATTGTGTATGAGGCCTTTCCACCTCTTTTCTGGCATGCAAAAAAATTATTAAATAGCAATTTTTTTCCTGCTCCTTTCTTAATTACCTTTACAATTACTGGGACTCTATCACATTATTTCTACTGGGATTTAGGGATGGCCTCCCAGAAGACTGAAGAGGTGAGGAGGACCCTATGTCTTCAGTAATAAATGTGCTGTGCTTTTGGTCTTTTTAATACAGGTTTTTTTTTTTCTGAGAGTTTGAGGCTTTTAAACAATAACAAACCTATAACACAACAAAAAGAAGATTTTATGCCAGATGACTGGAAGGGTTGCCTTCTTCACCACAAAAAGTTTCATTGTTTTGTTCTTGAACCAAAGACTATTAATCCTGTGCTTTTTTCTTTTTTTTTTT
>VZRZ01007688.1:1217286-1332130 GCA_013398175.1 Climacteris rufus
GGTTTTTTTTTTTTTGTTTTTTTTTTTTTTTTTTTTTTTTTTTTTTTGGTTAATTTCAGCAAACCTTAAGTCCTATGTTATGAATAGACTGCTTAACCTGAATTCTTTGTCTATACACAGAGGTTAAAACATCTGTCTTTTAGGTCATAGTAGAAGTTCAAAGCCATCTTTGTATTAGTCCTCAATTTTGAGAGAGATCTCCAGCAAAAGCAAGGAGGAAGGTTGGCTGGAATCCCATCTCATCTATGCAATCTGATGTTGTCCAGCAGAAGGACCTGGCTCTCTGACTTTTATTTCACTGAATCTAGACAGTTGCTTAATACATCTGGAGGATGAAGCCTGCCAGTAAAGTAATGAGTGTGCACATGGTTTCAGTTCCAACAGGATTCAGAAAATACCTTTTTGGTCAGTGAAACAAAACTGCAGTCTGTATTCCAGGCCTTTCAACAGCCTCTGCTCAGCTCCAGGGCTGCAGCCTCCGACCAGGTTATCCCAGATGTCCTATCCATTTCCTTCACTTCCCAGCAAGAGTGGCTCTTTCAACTACAGGTGATTTATTGCAGTGCCTCTTTCCTGGTGCCAAAACTTTGTAGCATCTCAGCCAAATTGAGGAGCTGTCTTGGGTACCTGTCTTTTTTCTTGAGTTGGCTGACCTATCCTTACATGTGCCTTTTAATTAAATAACACTTGACTTGGTTTAGTAGAGATAATAAAAGGTGATGAGGATAGTACAAGGTAACTTTACCTTGCCAGGATGATTTGGGAAAGCTGAAAATCCAATCTGTGTGTCTGAAAAACACTTGTGTTTAGGGGCTGGAGGGGAAAAAGCATCTTTGTCTTTCCTAACATTCTCCTCTAGGGAAAATTAAAGGTGTCTAGGGTTTTCTTTGTTCTCCCTCTGCCATCCCATTTTTCACTTTCTGGGTTCTTTAACTTTCAATCTCCCTTAAATTGCGTTAAAGAAATAGGAGAAACCATTTCTTTTCTCTTTTCACCTTGGAGCTAAAAGCTTTCTCTTTTCTTCACACTGCTTGTTAAATGCGATAGACAGAGTGAAAGCTTCATAAATCATAAAGAAGCAGAGGACCTAAATAAAAGTGCAAACTGCAAACTGAGGAAAAGAGATACCCCAGTGTGTACATTAGGGTTAGAATCAAACACACAGTACTTACTTTAAACTACACTAGCAGGAGGCAGAGGGCATGCCAGCTTTGCATCTAAACCAGGAACCAAAACAAAAGCCAGTGGGCCATGAAAATCAGTTAAGACATAGCTCTGCATTGTTATGGCCACAGATAGATGCAGATTTTCACTCTCTAGTTCTGTTCATCCCTCTGTAATGACCACCTCCTTTTCCTTCTGTGCCTCCTTACAGCATGATAAAGCTTCTCTATTTTTTATGAAGTTGTAATTTGCTCTGGGCTCCCCCGAGTGCAGCAGCAGCAACCTCCAGAGCACTCCAGCAGTGAAAAATGCTGGACTGTGATGCTAGTGGATCAGCCTGTGCTCAGGGTTAGATGTTGGGGTTCTGATTGTTTCAAGATATCCTGATTTTCCTCATGCCTGCTTACAATGCTATGACCTGTATGAGTGGGTGATACAGCTGAAAAAAAATGGAAAAGCAGCCCACATTTCCTCAGACTTAAGCATTCATTGGTGGTAAGTTAATGCAAGACTCAGGACACTCGCTCCCACTCATCCTGCTGGTGGGGCCCAGCATTCCCATGATCAGTCTTTGTCCTGAGACAAGCTGGTCTCTGCTTCTCCATCTCCCAGAGCAAGTCTGCACAGAGAAGGGAGAAGCCAGCTCCAGTAGGGCTGGCATACCTTGTCAATCAAGAATGTGTGTAATGAACAGGCTGATGTCCTCACCTCTGTCTTAAGAATGCAGGTGTTACTGACCACGTTTTTCTGAAAAAAAGTCTCTTTGTCAGGAACTCTCCTTGGCATCAGCAGAGCACATTTCTCTCTCAGAACACAAAAATTCAGTTTTGGTTTGTACTCACAATGCTGTGGTCCTTCTCTGGGCTCTGAAGTTGTGGCTTTGTTTTTTAGTTCCCACCTCTTGGAGGTGGAAACTTTTCAGCATTGGGTCAAGAAAATACCTTGCCAGGTACTGGCACTACAGACGTCTCAGCAATAACACAATATACTGTCCACCTGTTCCAACTTAATACCCCCATAATTAGCCTTTAAATCTATGACAGGAGTTTTGTCTTCATGGTGTGGTTATCAACCTTCTCGAATAACCCTTCCACGAGCAGTCTTATCCTTTGCAGAGGAATGATTTATATCTGTTTATCAACCCACCACTATCCATGATATTGTTCATTCTTACACAGTATTATAGTAAGTTAAATAGGATGGATCTACATTGACATAGACACATTGCTTCATTCTACTGTCCTTATATAGGCATATTTATATTTTAACTTCAGTAATTAAGCTGTTATATACTGTATTGGAGTACAGTCTAATTTTACTGCCCAAAATTATTTGGATCCCATTGAGTTGTTTTTAAGAAAACAAATCTGAAATTGAAGATTGTCTATCTGTTGATTTTCTAGAGTTCAGAAAGGTAATTGTTTTTAAGAAAATGGTACTCTTCATCTGCACATGAACCAACATCATTTTGTGTTCCTTCAGCAGTGTTAGAGTTATACTAAGTTAATTCAGTACAATTTAAAATAATGGGTTAACTGATTAGATTATTTTGGTTTGGCTTTGCATTCCTCTTCCTGATAACTTTTTCTGCTGGTGCTTTGCTTTTACCACTTAAAAAGAGGCACCACAGGGCAGCTCTCTTTTCCTGTCACATCCCTAGGCAATGGTGGGAAAAGAAACATTTAGTCCTTTGTAGCCAGTTTTCCTTTGTCTTCCTTCTTCATCCTTTTGCAATTTTAACAAACCTGCTTTCTTCCCCACAGGCTGCATATTTCAGGTACACTCTGAAAATTGTGTGTCTCAATTTTGCTCCTAGAAATCTTGACTTGACAAATGCTGCTCCTTCCTGGCATCCAATACAACCTTTAATAACTGGCAAGAGGGGTTAACCTTTTGTTTGGGGAGTAAAAAAAAAAGTTATAAATCAGTTGCTGTTCCAAAGGGCTGAGTTTGCGTCAGGTGTTTCACTTTTTTCTTTTAGAGGAAAAAAAAAAAAAAAGAAAACCCAAAACCAGAACAGATAATCTAATACAGCTGTGGCTGGGAGGAAACAAGACATTTGTAACAGCTTTTAAAGCATTAAAAAGGAAGCATGCTAGGAACAAATACTGTGTTTGTGTTCTGAGGCTAAAACATGACAGTTCTGAAAGAAGAGATTTACTGAATCAGGTTTGATGCCTTAAAATAATGAGAGGGTAGGAGCTTCCAGGGGAGGAGGGGGAACAGAGTTAGGGTATGTGGCCTCATTTAGAGAAAACATAAATGTGCACAGAGCAGAAAGGAATTGAAGATTTAAGCCTTGGCTTATTTTCATGGAAGAAAAAGCTCTGTAATGTTAAACATTTATCAAGATGGTTCTTACTGATGTGGTCGTGCTGTGCCCAGAAGCTGCTTAGGTTGAGAGGTTTGAGTCATGACAATAGAATGCTGAATTGTTCCCTGTAGGAAGTGAGGCCACAACCTCCCAGGTAAGGACAGGAGAAAGAGGTGGAAGAGGATGAGAAGGAGGGCTTTGTGCTCAGTGCCAGTAGAGGCAGAAACTCTAACTGGAGCTTGTCCTGGGTGCAAGACAGCTCTGATAAATCCATTTATGTGTCTTGGATCCTACAATCCAGTCAGGCCAGGCAAAGGCTCTGCACCCAATCTTTAGGCTATACAGACCTTTTTATTTGAAATAAATAGCTGTCTGTAGCCAAGTTAGTGGTGTCCTCAGCTTCCTGGAGATCCCCATCAACAAACTGGGGAAAGCAGCTGTGTCACTGCATGAGAAAACCTGCATCTGGGCTGAGTCTTTCTGGAAATGAAAGACTGTTGGTATTTTTTTTTTAAGAGAGAGATTTTAATTATTCTGTTTTAATCACTGAACACTTCTTTTGCATTGATCTGCAATCCCCACGAGACAAAATGCACCCATGGCTCTACACAAAATTTAGTAGTATGTGTTCACTTTTCTTGTTTGGCACTGATAGTCTCCTTTGGTGCTATCACATCAGCACAGCATCTTTTTGCCTTTGCCACCAGGGATATTTGAGGAGGTGAGAAGAGGCAAAGAGCTGGCCAAGGTTGTTTTTCAGATGTCCCAGCTCAGTCATGGCACACACAATATTTGTGCATTTCATAAGGCCACAAAATAGCTGTAGTCTGGAAGGAAAGGGAAATTGCTGAAAGGAATAGTGGATAAGCACTGACAGACTCTGGTTCTGCAGAAGCAGAGAGCCATTCAACCATGGATAATGACCATGGCACAGATGACAGGATAAACACAGTATATGAGATCGACGTAGACATGTAGCATTTAAAAACATCCTCCCAACAGTGTTAGCTGTTACATTCATTCATTAAACAGTGACAAAAATGCTATTTAAGGAGGGCAAAAAGGAAATTGGAGTTAAATGGTCATATACAGCTTCCTCACGTGTCCACATGAAATCACGTGCTGATACATTTATCATATATTATCATATTTAACATATTACCACATATGTTATTCACTACTTGCTGTTGTTCAGCTAGAGGCATACTTTGCACACACACATTCTCCCACAGAACTTCGTTCAGTGCTGTAGTGCATAGCACACTTTTATGTTCAAGACACATAGGCTAAAACTTGTCATTTCTGGGTGAAGTTGAGGCAGTGGGAACTAAACTCACAATTGTAAACTACTTAATACTCAAAGTAGTTTTATGCAAATTGTATTCCTAGAGCCAGAGGTGATTCAGCCAAGCCAGGGAAGTCCTGTGATCAGAGATAGTTCGGGCAAACTTTTTATTATCTACTGTCAAGTCAATGTTCACTGATTGTGTGAAAAATATCCTGGAGGAATTGTGTTCCACTCCTGTTTTGCATGGAAGTAGACAACTTATTGTTGTTTCTATATAAACACTATATACTTCTCACCCTTGGAACAGTCATGCAGTTCATATTCCATCTCTGTAACAGAATTTTCATTATGTCATAGTGATGATGCCAAGACATCCTATAGTACCCTTTCCAAGAAACATATGCCAGGTCTTCCGTTTAGTATTCTAGGCCAAAAATACTTACAACTCTTATATTACCTTTACATGTTAGATACATAAGTGATCTGATGGCTCCTGTCAAATAATTATATTGAATATCACTGTTCCTCTGGCTTATTTTTGGAACAACTTTGCCCAGAATGGGATAACTGATTTTGTTTTCCACTGTTGGTACTTGAGTGATGACAGCAGAAAGGAGGATAGCTTGGGTAGCTAAACATTCATCACAGCCTGCTCCAGTGCTCAGACAGTAGTACTTTGAGGAGAAAAGCAGTTCCAGAACACAGTCTGGAGAAGGAGATTGGTGTGGGGGGAACAAACAAACCAAAACCCAGCAGCATTTCTTCTTCTGATAGCAAGGGATGAACTTAGATGCCAGATAACCTGAATATAGCTTGAAGTCTAATAGAATGTGGAAAGGTTCAGCTTGCTTATTATCCCAAGCTGCTAAATCCTACATAGTCACAGCTGAGCAGCTGGGATTGCACTCCTTTTTGACAACTCCACTAAGTGCCTTTTGCCATTTGTGTTATGGCAGCATATTGCCACATCAAAGAATGTTATAGCTCAGCTGGTTGCTGTTTGACTTAATATTATTTAGTTTACTACAAGAAAGACAAGGTCAAAACAGATTTCTCTTGGCTGTATCCATTCAGGTCTTCAGAACCTCCAAGGATGGGAAATTGAAGGCACAGTCCCTCTGGATAGTCTGTCTGTCTTCAGTGTGAGAAATTTTTCCTCATATCTGATACGAACCTCTCTTGTTCCAGTTTATGTCCACTGTGTCTCTTCCTTTCATGCACCACTGTAAAGAGGCTGGTTCTGTCTTCTTGATATGTAGGAATACTGGTAAAAAATACTTGGCTACATTTTATTTTCATGGCAGACATAAATAAGCAGAGAGTAAAGCTGAACTGTGGAAAATACAATCAAAAAGCTCTGATGTTTTTGTATCAATTGCAGATTACATTAGAAGCTGCGAGTATAAGACTTTCAGCTGTTGTTTCTTAGGAAAACTATATGTACTTATATAGCCCATCAAAAACATGCCATGAGCTTTGTGCAATGCAGCAGAGATGATGCAGTTATATATTTCAGAGCATAAAGACAATATATTCTATATATTGCATTACTGCAGTAATACCAATTAAGAAAAAAAATCACTGCATGCTTTACTCTGTCTTTTTTAAAGGCAATTTGGGTACCTCAAACTTTTTACTTCCTTTGAAAGCTGTCCTGCCAAAGATAATTTGTTCAGAGTTAATCTAATGGAAAGCAGAGACATGTTGTTTGTGTCATGATACACAGTATTTTGTAAGATGCCCTGGACAGAGAATGCATTGTCATCTAGCTCGACACATACTGCAGATAGTACTACTTCAAGAGCAAAATGGGCCTGAGTCTTCCTGAACAAAGAAACTGCTCTTGCAGTTTTTCTCATTGCTCCTGGATGAAGGACCTCTTTGAGTGAAATGCCTAAACCCACTCAGTGGAGAAAGGCTTATTGCCTCTGAGAAGTGGTCTGGAGGATCTACGGAAGACACTGACGGGGGAGCAGCCTAAAGGCACTCAAACAAAGCACTAGTTGCAGGACCTGAGTGAATATATTAGGACGTAGGAATGCAGCCTTCAATCTATATTTGTCCACTCAAATGAGTGGCTTGAAGACTCAATTATTTTCTGTATGAACAATATTAATGTTCATAAGAGAGAAAGGAGTACCGAGGCAAAGTGCATACCTTGATCATGGAATGTTTTCTGCCAGCTAGAAAGCAACTAAGGGGAGGGATAAACACGGTATCTTTTGGATCCGTGCTTGACAGACAAGTTTGTTGTCCTCTAATTGCTGTTTGCAGCAGTACAGACACCTGAGGCAGCTGTGGAAAATCACAAGGACAAGAAAGGCTTTTATGTTTTACAAGGGCATTCAGGGAAGCATTCAGCTTGTTGGTTTAGGTACAAAGTCTAAAATAAATAAGAACCTTATTTTGAACACGTTAGGTGGGCAGCATGAGTCCAAAAAAGGAGCTGTAATTTCCAGTCTGTTTGTGAGTGACAGCTCAGGTGAGGGCCAGACACACAGCGTGACATAGGTGTGACACAGAGCATGTTTTCAGCATCCATGACAAAGGCAATGTGTGTACTTTCTCTTTAAGCCAATCCAAACAACTGCTATGGCAGCTTGAATCAAGAAAATAGGTTTCTTTACTTAGATCAGCTTTAATTTTTTGGACTTTCACCAGTTTCCAGGTTAAGGGTGAGGCAAATGCAACTGTTCCTTGCTCTAGGTAATGCTGTGCCCAACTGCTAAAGTGTTCTGTGCGTTATTTTCTCAATCTGTAAAAGGGGGAATGCTAGTGAATAAAATCTATGATTAAAGAGAGCTATGGTGGAGGCAATTTTTATTCTTTGATTTTGCAATGCTTTAGAGCAGTCTCGTTTTCTTTACTTTTCCAGATGTCACTCAGGTTTGAGCAGCAACAGAGCTGCTCAATGCCTTTACTGAGCCTCATGGATTAAAGGCTACTGACTCATTCAACCTTTGTCTGGCACATCCATAGGACATTCCCAGGACTGCTTAGAGTAGAGAGATGAGTTTTCTATGCTCACCTTCCATTCCTCAGAGGAGCTGGGCTGGGCCTCATGCAGTATAAAAGAAGGCTCCAAGACGATCCAGGTGAATAGCTTCTTCATTCAACTGCTCAGAGCACCAGGTTGTCTGGAATTGCAGGTCAGAGGCCTGCCAATTTGCCAGGATGGAGATTGCACAGTCTCTCAGGGAAATCTATTCTGGTGCTTAACCACCCTAATTGTTAACTCTTTTTATTTCGTTACGTCTACTTGCACACTTTCTTGGTTTAAAGTAACATAGGGTGAACATGACAGCACTGCCAGTTATGTATGAATGTCAGGAATTAAGCAATGTTTTCTTCCTCCCTCCTCAAATGTTTGTGCACCCAGGCTGTGTCCTGTGTCTGGGATGTTATATGGCAGTGGCATGGCATGGCACTGGATGTACAGGGCAGAAGAGTGTTCCAATGAGCTGGAGCTGATCAGGCACCAGGACAAGATTCATGGATTCATCACTGAGGTACTCTGGAGCTGGTAGTGGACACTGTGTCTTGTACAAAAAGAGTGAGAGAAAAGATGATGAGTTACCTTGACCTACAACAAGCTCTCTCTTAATCTGCCTGCATTCTGTGAAGCTCCTGTGTCACTCTTGAGTCTTATTCCCAACCTGTCTCCTCTTGTGCCATTAGAGAAATAGGTTTTCTCTCTCTTTTCTCCTCTGCTTTTGTTTTTTCCAGCTTTTTGACACAAACCATTTTTTTAGAAACACCTGATTTTTGATACTTCTCTGTAATATTTTCAAACCATCAGTTGAAGCATTTTAAATTCATTCAGTTTCAAAGGTTGAATGCTAGAAGTTTTCAAGATTTTGTTTGGTAATTTGCAACCAGATGTGGAGGAAGGAAAAGGAAAGGATCAGCATAGGAAAAGGAAAGGATCATACTGTGGCATCCCTGAACACAGGTAAAATCAGGCTGCACTCATCCCAGCCTAGTCGTGAGGGAATGAGCAAAAACTCTGACAGGAAAATGAAATATACCTCATACTTCTGTGATTGTTTGTACACAATCTGCACTCACCGCTTCAATAATCTCCAGAAGATTTCAGTTGATTCTCTAATCAACTGTGTTAGCTTTAGCTTTGCATATACCATTTTCCTACATTACCAAGGCCCTGATTTTTGAAACAAGCTCCCTTCCCCGTAATAAAATGTGAAAACGAAATTGCAATGATAAAAGGGTTTGTATATGCAGAGCTTTTGCTCTTAAGGGTTTAACTGTGGGCTTAATGCTATGACAACCAGAAGGTTAGAGTCAAGGAAACAACAAAATTAGGAAAAGTGCAAGAATATGGTAACAGAGTTTATTAAAGTACATGCCACTTGGACTTAATCAGGAGATTTGTTTATTCAGGACATCTCTGGTATCAAACCTAATTTAAGCCTAATGACATTTAATAGTGATAACTCTGGCTTGGTGAAGATGATAATTCCATTTAATTGGGATGCCTCCAGGTGATGCAATGGTGTTTGTGTGTGTCTGTGACAACTGCAGGCTGGCTCTGACTGTTTATATACCCAGCAGCAGTCTTCAGTCTCTGTCTAGCTGCCAGGCACCAAGGTAGCCCAAGAAAAAAAGATTTGAAAGTCCTTCACTGCAGCTTGAATTTGGTAAAAAATACAACGTGTTCAGTTGCTGCCAGCAGTGTTAGTTGGTCTCTTGGCTTCTGTCTCTCTATGTGCTTCTCCCCAGGAGAGCTGTATTCCTGGCCACCTTCACAGCATCCTCCCCTAAGCTCCCAGGACTCATTCCGTGTGTGTAAGTTTGCTGCACAGCTTCCTAAAGAGTGACATGAATATTGCAATAGTATCCAGTGTCAGATGGAAATTCAGGCTCATCAGGATGAAGGCCACCCGCAGGGGTATCCAAGAGAAGCGACTTTGAAGGCAGATTGCCAGCAGATCTGTTTTAGTAATAGAGACTTTAACCTTCATAGCTCTTTTGGAGCCATTGCTATTGAAATAACAGCCTCTATGTTTGTCTATGCTCTCTCTGTAGCACCAGCATCCATTTTAATACTGAAAAGCTCTTTGGAATATCTTGAATAGGAAAGGGTCCAAGAAAGCCAAATTCCAATTTTTTAAAACTCCTTTCTCAGTCCCAGGGAATGTAATTGTGAGAAAAATTGGCCATTTCAGTTCCTTCTGTAGGACTCACTACATCCACAAAGCATAACACTTAGATCTTGTCTGCACACAAAAGTGGCATTGATTTAAATAATCAGGTTTTAAATTAATTTAACTGAACTGGAAGTCCTTTTTATGTGGACTTTAAGTCAGTTTAAAAAGAGCTTTTTATCCTTATTGCTCAAGGGTAGAGTCAGATAATCATAAGTGATTGAGTTAAAGTGTGTCAAGAAGTTATTGTCTCATCAGATGAAGGCTACTCTCTGCTGGAAATGTCATACTCCACCTCCCCACTTCACGTCAGCTGGAACTGAGCCTCTCACACATTGCACCCTGTGACTTTGCAGGTGTTCTCACTTCCCTGTGCTGCAATTAAAAATTAAGACTGGTGGCTCTTCCACCTTGGCTTTCTGGCCTTCATGGTGAAGCTATATAATAAAAAAACAGAGGGAATGGTCTCACTCCAGAAAATCTGGATGGCAGCAGTAGGAAGAGGCACCTGAAAAAAAAAACCAAACAACAGAAAAAATTCTTTGCTGAGAGAAAGAACTGCAGATGTCTTGATTGCAATGTACTTTAACTCATTTGTATCAGTAGAAAATTTTGTATTAAGACCTTCAACATAACATTCATGAGGTACACAAGAAGAGGAAGCCAAGAGAAGATGACATACATCCAAAGATGTATGTGCACATTCTGTTTCTTTCCTCAGTACATGGGTACCTTTTAAAAGGAGGTACAATGTTTACGCTGTTTAATTAGTGCTGGAAATGTCACTGCATACAATGCAGAACTTCTGCTGAGAGGAAGGAAACAGGCAGAAGAGTATTGTCACTGGAGAGACGTGCAGTTGAATAAGGAAAGAATTTTAATAACATAATGAAAACTGGTAGGAGTGGTTACAAAGAATCCCACCTCAAGTGAGACAGATGCTGGTATTTCAATTTTCCACATGTTCAGTTGGATGAGTGAATGGATCTCTCCTGAACTTTTCCAAACACTGCATTTTTAAATAGATGTGTTAATTTTTCTCATTTTTAAACTGTAATTTACTTTCTATTCTAAAACAGAAAGGTCATCTTGACCTCTTAAATAAAACATTTTAATTGAAAAGAAGCTGACATGTAGTGCCAAAGGAAAATGCCAGAGGAGCTAGCCTTTTTCTGCAAAAAGCTTCATTTTGATGAATCAGCATGTTCTGACAAGAATTTATACAAAATATTCCTGCTTCAGGCCTGAATGCTGGTTCTTTACTGCAGCTTCTCCAATGCTAATAAGGCAGATCATATTCAGCTTGCTGGATGTATTTGGCTGATGGCTAAGAGTGTGCTCCTGTAATAAGTCACATAAAAGTAGGGGGCTTACACAACCTGCAGCATGGTGGGACATTAATACGAAATATAAGAGGACATAGGATCTTAGTCATATATATGTATATGTACACACATATGCGTATGTACACCTGCCTCACTATTGGTATATATGGATGGATTGGGCTGTTTCTGGATTTGTAGCACAGTCTCTACAAGAATAATGGAACTACCTTCATTCTTCTCTTTAATTTACCTGAAAAAAAGGAACACCTGCATTCTCACCCCAGGCTAGGAGACCACGGAACTACTAAAGACTGTCTCTCCCAGCCTCTAAAGAAGACCCTTCTAACACAAAAGGACTTCTCACTGGATGTGATGTTCCTGACACTCAGCAGCTCTGTCAGAGCAATATTTCATTGGTACATTGTTATGCACAGAAGTGCACACTCAAGCCATTTCTGTTTACTCAGAATAGTGTTTACTAAAATATGTTCTGCAGTTTGCCATTCCTTATGGAAGATAATATTGTATATACAAGAGCAAATTGAATATATGTAGTGCAGTAATTGCCATCATGCCCAGCAAGTTGATGTGTTTGAATACTCAAGATAGATAAGGTTTCTCTAAGGATTACCCCTCAGCACATTCACCAAATTTAGTTTTGTATTGTTACTTACAATTTCTTCTAGCGTATTACTCATAAAAGAGGAAAAAAATGCTGTGAATACATTCTTTGAAAAAATGTTGCACATGCTTCTCACAGTCTCCACCCTCGGGATCTTTGGAAAGCAGTTTTATTTTTCCTCCATGCAGTAATGGGTTCTGTCACTGAAGAACAATCCAGGGCCATTATTCTAGAATGGGGCTTGGAGGAAACTGAATGCTGACTATGCAAATCCATAGCTCTCATGTACTTCAAATACCCTGATGTATTTGTTCAGTATTTGGTAACAGAATTAGGTGTTAAAAAACTGACCTAGTTACCAGATACTGCTGGGAAAGAGTTTGAAGAGCAGTAAGCATTTAAATGAAGATATGAAGGAGTATCTATGTGAAAGGAAAGGCTTAGAGGAAAAAAAAAAAAAAAGAAGAGACAGGGCTTCTCCTGTAATTCACGTGGGATTCTGATACATCATGGTGGGAACCAGAGGCTAGAACAAAACACAATGAAGAAAACAGAAGCAAGTTTGTCTGGGGAAGGGTTGTGTTCCAGCCCTGGTGTGAGAGCACTTAATATGCATGCACACGTACTGATCCCCCCAGCATCACTCACTGTTTCCCCATGGTCCTACACATACTCCTCCCTCAGTACTCCTCATACATTGCTAGGATTCCAATTCTGTTGCTTCCTCCTTTTCACACAGCCTTCCATCTCTCTGTCTCTTCACCCTGAAGCCCCAGTGTTACCTGACGAGTTAGCACTATGAATGAGTACCTGTTACAGTGTGATATCTATTAAATAATTTTTGTTTTATCTGAAAGCTAGCTGAATACAGCAGTGTAGATGTCAGTCTTTGTAAAGCACAAAATGTAGTGACTCAACAGAAATATTTCAAAATAACATGGTGTACTCAGTATTCATGATTTCATTCTGTGAGAAGAGCACACTGCAGATCACAGGCATACAACATGTCATCTCATGGGCCACCAGGAAGGATTTGTATATCATGATTCAGAGGGATGTAAGAACTCTATGAACTGGAAAGCAAAAGGAAGTGCCACTTGCTCAGTTTTCAGTAGTCTCCATGTCCCTCGTGTTTTGACCCACTGTTCTTGCACCACTGCTTCATTATCAGGGCATCCTGCTTGGGCCTGCTCCATCCAGGGTGTTAGGGCAACATGAGAGTTTCTCTCTCTTGCCCTCCCTTCCTTTCCTGATTCAAGCAAATCGACTTTCATGTTCCCTCTGGTTCTGGCTACTGCCTTTGAAATCCCCTTCTTTCTCTTCCTCCCTCCCCTTTTTCTCCTTCTGAACCTTTCTGACAAGCAGAAGAGAAGGCGGCTTTTACAATAAACAGCAAGAGAGTTTTGTGGCACTAATCAGCATTTGCAAATGAAGATTAACAAAAAGTGCAAACAAGCCTATGTGATAACTCCACAGTCTGACCTAATCTTAATGAAATCTACAAGATCTATTTATATAAATAAAAATGAATTTTCTTGCTTTCAACATGGTGCAATTTGCGCATGTGGATTACAAGTGACACACACAATTGTTTTCCCTGTATAAGTTCCCCAACTTTAAAGAGCCTAGTGACAGCTCTCTGCAAACTGAAGACATGCAGCTGACAGAGCTGTCTCAACTTTATTCAGCTCCAGCAGGAGGGCTCCCTTGCTTTTCTTTTAAAAATACATTCCATTTAATTCCTTGCTTCCCTGAGGACATCAGGCAAGACTGATTGCTGAGAAGAGAGGGATCTCTGTAAGCTGGCCTGATGGCATGCAATGGAGTAAGGGCACAGAGGGATAATACTGTCTGAAGAGCTGTGGGATTCCCCATTGGGAAGTGTGACTTGACCTCACAGTTTTTGCATATTACCAACAAGGGCTGAGCACATAGAAATGAATATTTAACTTAAAAACATTCAGATGGGACAATGTAGCAAAGCTCTGACACACTAGCCATACACGGGGCAGCAGGACCACAAAGGAGGAGCTAGTAGCTAATCGGGAGACATCACCTTGAGGGAAGGTTCAGTTGCCTTGAGCACAAAACAGTTCCCATCTCATGTTGTAGGAAACTTGCACATTATACATGTCCATGTACATAAACTAATATACAATAAGGTGAATGGAGAACAAGGGTTCCAAACTGAGGACAGGGAGGTCTCTGAAGACCAGCATGTATATGTAACTGCACAATTCTTTACATCACTCTTCCCCGCAGGCACTCCACAGGCATATGAAAATCAGACTTCTGTGGTTACTTTATCTCGATTCCACACGTTGTATTGCAACTTCAACCATAGTTCGCTTATCAGAGTCTGAGAACACTGCTTAAAAGTGTTCTTTAAGTTCTACAGAGGAAAGAAAGGCCCCTAACCTTTTCTCAGGCATATCATGACTGACAGGTACCAGCAAATTAAGTAGGAAAGACACTGAGTAGTAAATAAGGTGGTTGTAACCTTCCCCAGTAGTTGCTTTTGACTGCTGACACCTTAATGTCTTATGAATTAGTGAATGGGGGTCAAGGGGAAGGAGACAGTGGTAAGAATACCATGGAAGGCAATGATTTCACTGCAGACATTTTAGTATCTTGCCTGCTGTTCTGCCTGCTCATACGTGGCAGACTTCTGCTAATTTGGTTTGACAATAAACTTTGAGAACTGTCAAGTGCTGAGATATCCCCGCATGTCTGCATTCATGTTTGCTTATTGTAGCCTGTCAGATAACTTTCCATCCTACAGGTTAAGAAGAAAAGAAGTAGTGCCTGATAGTTTTCTACTCGGTATTGCCCTTGCATCATTCATGATGGACTTTCATGGCAAATTAAATTTTGAAGAGTCACAAGTTATTTACCACTGCACTTGCCTATCTTTCATAGACAGCTACTGCTTATTGCTGTGGGCTATCCATCTGTTTCTCTAGAGAGCTGCCTGCCATATATTTTCCCCATATCTACATCTGCAATATTTATGCTTACCATTTTTGTTTATCTCTTTCTATTCCCTGTGTCTTTTCTCATGTATGTGCATTTATGTAAGGAAACAGTAGCAAGACTAGTATCTGTCTTCATGCACCAACAAAACCAACTCAGTTCCTTGAGAAGAGAAACATGAAGAACACAAGAAGTCTCAGAAATCATAGATACACATACAGCATGTTCAAACACTCATTACAGAGACCAACTGTGGCCCTCAAGGGGAACCAGGTGTCTAGGTAGCATTGTGTTCCCATGAAAACCTGTTCCAGGGTCTCTGACTCTTCCTCTGAAGACACCAGGGGCCTTAAAGCCTCTGTCAGTGAAGAAAAATGGGAGCATCTGCCTGCCTGTCTGCTCCATGTGAAGATGGAAGTAAAAGAGCCAGTCAGACAGGGCTACCCAGTACAGCAAGGTGCAGAGCAGACACTTGGGTTCAGGTCTTTTGTGAGAAATCTTTCATGTATCTTTTGCCTATGGGAATTATAAAGCAAGCAAAAAGCTAATTTTGGTACTGACGTCAGCTGCCCCTAAAAATCCAAGGTCAGTCCTAAGACTTCAAGTCAACAGAAGGAAAAAAATGAAAACAAGCCACTGGCAAGGATTAAGCTGGTCACTAACAGCATGAAGCAGCTCTCTTTTAACCAGCTCTGATGAGCATTGCTGCTTTATGTTTATTTGCTGTGATGGCTTTAATCATATGCTGGCTGTTTACAGACATAGTGGAGGTAGTATTTCTGCTGGAGGTGTGTAGTACAAAATAGAGAGAAAGGAGAAAATTTGAGCTGTCATTCAAAGAAGTCCCATAGCAGAAGATGACATTTATGAGGGGAATTAGAAAAAATAAGCTATGGTCTTTGGAAGACAGAAGGTAAGTCATTTGGTTGTATTGGCCTCCTCAAATGAAAGCAGAGAATGAGGCAAATTAGTGGGTAGCAGAAGAAAAGGGAAGATGCATGAGCTTTCATCCTGGTTTGCATCCTTGAGCATATGAAGCTCATATGAAGCTGTTTAGACCTACAGATGGCAAATTCTACACATTTGTTTCCTTGGACACTGTGGTTTTAAAGCTCTAGATCTCTCATCCCTAACAAATATAGTTAATGTCTCAGGTACAGGGAATGTAAGAGTTGCTTATACACCTAAAAACACGCCAGACATCACAGACTACAGATTGAGAGCTACTGCGCTAATACATACTTACATGTAATGTTCACCATCACTGCTTTGTAGAAATAAAGGTTATATTAAGCCTCCTGCCTGACATCTGTGCAGAGTAAAAAGAAATAATTTAATTCTTGCTTTCAAGATTTCAAGAAATGGAAGGTAGATTTAGAAGACATAGTAAGCAGCTATTTCAGTGCAAACCCAGAAGAAATCTGTTATGGGAAAATTGTAAGTTACTGCCTAGGGCACAAGAATCTGATGTGTCAGTCTCCAGAAATTAAAACACACTCCTGAGCATTCAAGCTTTTCATGAAACATACATAGTGAGATTTTATCTAGTATTAACAACATTTTTTTAAGCTCAATATGTAACAGAAATAATGATTTGCCTTGTAAAGACAATTTGTACTAATTCACTTCTAGGTTATTTCTCGCTAATTCAGTACCATGGATGCTGCTTTGTATCAGTTAACACTAAATGGGATAAAAATATATAACATCAATGCAAAATGAGCGATTAACTGCTCCAAATAGCACTTACTGCCAATTTCTACAGAGTATTGGCTGTATTTTCACTTAACAATGGGTGTGTAATTTGAGGCTTTCAAAACCTACCTGCACACCATTAGATTCGCAGAACCATTAAGTGGGACAAAAAAAGCACAACTACCGCCCTTTCTTTCATTGAAGAGTAGAAAAATATAACTCCAATTTTGTTTATTTAAGGGCAGTTTTCAACAGCTACAGGTTGCTGGATGGAAGTGGAAAAATGAGTCAAGGTGCAAAGGTGGGGCACAAAGGGTTATAGTGAAGACTGACATCAGACGGGGGACCTGTCACTTGTGGGGTTCCACAGGGCTCCATCCTTGCCCCTGCACTCTTCAACATCTTCATAAATGACTTGGACACATGGCTTGAAGGGATACTAAGCAAGTTTGCAGACAATACAAAACTGGGGAGAGTTGCTGACTCCCTCAAAGGCAGGGACGCCCTGCAGAAAGACCTGTATAGTTTAGAGGGCTGGGCAATCACCAACAGTATGAAGGTACATAAGGGCCAGATTCTGCACCTGGAACCACCCTAGGTGTAGAGACAGACTGGGGAATGAGATGCTGGAAAGCAGCACTGTGGAAAGGGACCTGGGGGCTCCTGGTCTATGGCCAACTGAATATGAGCCAGCAGTGCCCTGCCCGCCAGGGGGGCCAAAAGTGTCCTGGGGGGCATCAGGCACAGAATGGCCAGCCAGGCAAGGGAGGGGATCGTCCTGCTCTGCTCTGCACTGGGGTGACCTCACCTTGAGTGCTGGGGGCAGTTTTGGGTGCCACAATACAAGAAAGACATTGAGCTATTAAACAGTGTCCAAAGGAGGACAATGAAGATGGGGAAGGGTCTAGAGAAGAACCTGTTTGAGGAGCAGCTGACGTCACTTGGTCTGTTCAGCCTGGAGAAGAAGTGACTGAGGGGAGGCCTCATTGCAGTTACAAATTCCTTGAGGGGAAGAGGAGGGGCAGGCACTGATCTCTTCTCTGTGGTGCCCACTGACAGGACATGAGGGAACAGCCTGAAGTTGTGTCAGGGGAGGTTTAGGCTGAATATCAGGAAAAGGTTTTTCACCCAAAGGGTGTTTGGGCACTGGAACAGGCTTCCCAGGGAAGTGGTCACAGCTCCATGCCTGAGAGAGTTCAAGAAACATTTGGAAAATGCTCTCGGGCACATGGTGTGACTCCTGGGGATGGTGCTGTGCAGGGCTAAGAGCTGTAGTTGATGATCTTTGTGGATCCTTTCCAAATCAGCACATTCTTGATTCTGTGATTCTGTGAAGATTGATGTTTTGTCTTCTATTCAAAACTCACATCAAATAAAAGGCTTCGGAAAACTTCTTTCTGCCTCTCATGCCTTCAAGACTTTCTTGTAAAAATTCAAAGGGGAAAAAGTCCTCATGTTTTTCTTTAGGGGAAAGAAAAAAGTCAAAGACCAAGTACTTTGACACAAGACCAAACAATATGACACAAAAATAGTATTTTTACCAAGTCATCTAAGATTTGGTTTAAATCCCTGATATCTCCAGCTTCTGTGTAGCAAGTTCACTCTTTGAACCACATTTCCTAGCATCCATTTATCTAACGTCTGTGGTTGTGGAAGTGGGGGAGCAAATTTCTTTTATGAATTAAATAATGACAAAAGGAAACCAACTACAGCATGAAATATCACAGCAGACTATCCAAGCAAAATGCAAGAGAAGTCAGGCTTAAAGTTATTTTATAGACACACCTGGCACAATCCCAGAGGCAAATGTGGATATTCTCATAATTGAAGGTCCCATTTTTCTGCTGAAAAAACCCCAATCACTTTGCAATACAATTTCTGACCATCGGTTTCAGCCTTTGAGATGAGTCATCCTCCTCATCCACAGTGATCTATTCATATTTAAATTGATATAAGGACAATTTTAAATGTTAATTAGCTGGGATACTTGTAACAAGCTTGTATTTACTTCTGTGGAGATCTAGCTTTATGGGTATCACATTCTTCTACTGTTTTTTTTCTGAGTGGGAAGGGAGTAAATTTTGCTTTAACACTGTCCTGAACCCCAGGTATTTTTAGTATAACATTTGCTGTTGAAATTTTTTTAAAAAGCAAATTTTCAAAAATAAGTAAATGAAGTTTCTTGTTGTAATGACTTTTTTTTTTTAATAAACATCACATGGAATTCACATATACAGACTACAGCACAAAGCTCTGTATTTATCTGACAGCTACTTTGTGGATTTTACTGTGTAGTCCTTCTTGCTAAAGCCACAATTGCTTATTATCACTGCTGTGCTGTTGAGTGAGCTTTTCAACCCTGGGTGGCATTAACATGGTGATGGTACAAGATACATCATAATGAGAAACTGCTTTTCTTCACTTCTAAATGACTTTTGAGTGCTCCCATGAGGGTATGAGACTGGGAGACCAACAAGAATCAAGGAGAAAATTATTGTGTATGTCAGAGCACAGTGGTTTGTGGAGTTAACAGAGGGGTCACAGAAGGAGAAGCTCCATGCAATGGTGCAGTTTGTATACCATGGTGATTAATAATAGTCCCTATATATTAAGGCTTGGTGCTGGCTTGTGACTAAAAGAACAGCTGGCTGCAAGGAAACCAAAGCTCCCTCTCCAACAGGACTACAGACTGTTGCTGTCTGTTCTCATATTTTGTGAGTACAGAAGCCTACAGTATCAGTGACAACCACAATAAGCTATTTCAGAGCCCATCAGGCAGCTCTGCTGTTTCCACATTTCCAGGAGATAGCTTCCAAGTTCACCAGCCCTCTCCTCTTTTTATGCAGAGTGGGAGGGATGAAGACCTTTTGAATAAATCATATTTGAAGTTTCTAGGCCAAACCATTCATGAGCTACTGCATGACAGTAGAGCAAGGATTATTTCAAATTGTTCCAGATATGATTGACACCAAAAATTTCAAACTCCCTATTTTACAAGCTGTTTCTCTGCTTTTCTTACAGTGAACCCACAAATAAATTATCCCCCTCTTGGAGACTGTACATGTGAGAAACTCTTCAGAATATGAAGTGAGACAAACTGTAAATTCTCAGTGAGTGCTATGTGAGGTGCCTTCATATACTATCGAATTAATGGACTTTTACTTTTAAATTGAACTGGCTCAGAATAAATAAATTCTGGCTACAATCTTAATTATGCAGAGGTTACTTCTTCTCACTAATCAAAATCTTGACTGAAGCCCAAGTATTCACAATAGGTCATCATGATCTGAATCAGTGAGTTGTCACAGGTGAGATGCTAAATTGTCCTTCCTTCATTACATTTAATGAAAATGTGTGTGCCAAGGAAATTGCTTTGAATAGAGATGAACAATTAAGAGGACCGAATGCATATAGGGAAAGTAGGAGGGAAAAACATTACTGCTGAATGGGTTGGATGTGTTTAGGCAAACTTCTCATTTCAAAGCAAAATTCCTTTTGCTGTGTTTTCTAGATTGTAGCCTAGGACAGAATCAAATCTGCTGAGACACAAATCTTTGGGGAGATAAGGATAAGAAAGACATTCCCAAGAGAAAAGTAGCAGTAAGAACAGGGGGAAAGAGTTGCAACTGTGAAACAGAGAATTAGAGGAGGGAGGGAGCCCAGCAAATTTATGAGGAGGGAAGATGAGTGGAAAGAATGATGAAGAGTCACAGAATGACTGTAGTTTCAGCTGCCTAACTGGGAACTTCTTTATTTTATTCTTTTTCTTTATTACACAGAATGCACATAGTCAGTCTGTCTGTGTGATTAGAATACCTTCCCCCCAATCACTGTTGAACTGACTGACTGATTTCAACCCAATTTAATAAAAAGGAAAGAGACATAGATGATAATTAAGTTCCTAATATTTAATGCAAATAGCTGCATAGGAAGAAGAGACTGTGAGAGCCATAAATGGGACAAAAACTACAAGAGAAGTCAACCTTTTACTGGAGACAAGAGAATCCATGCATACTCCATCATGGATCGATTACCCAAACACAGGCAGCACTTCAATCAGAAATTATATTTCCCTGGAAGTTGCAGCAGAGCACAACGCACAAATCCATGTCATAGATTCTGGTATTCACTTCTTTGTTACCATCAAAGAAAGTTGATGGTAAAGCCTGCCTGGATTTTCAAAATTATGTTGATAGGAGGACCACGTTTTTCAGTGTTGTGGGCCCTGTAATTAGTGTGTAGCCCAGGAATTCTCCCACAGACATAGAAATCACCTTTTGGATGTGATTACTACTGAAAATGTACAAACAGTTTCCACATACCTGTGTTTAGGACTGCCATGGCAAATATCTACTGAAAAATGCAAAATATGTTGACAGCAAAATTAGCTCTGAAGTAGCTGACACTTAAAACGCTAGATATAAAGGAATACATAGCTTAATACAAAACCAAGGTCAGGTGTTTATCATCATACCTGTACAGATACACTCCGTATTAATTCCAAGTAAGATTACATTACAAATATTTGCAAAAAAGCTTCCAATTTTCAACCAACTGTTACCCGATCATAACAGACACAAACCTTGAACTAATTTGGTTTACGTTGCTAGAAGAGATTTAAGTACTCTGGACGAGATTCTCAGGTAGTGAAAACTACTGATTCAGTGCTGATTTTCATTAATGATGCAAATTAACATTAGCAGAGAAGCTACCTTCTTTTGTTGATTTACCATGCCTCTCATTATCCCTCATCACAGCTCCTAATGTGGATACAGCCTAATAGAAAATATTCAGTTTATACAAAACGAGAAACCCACATACCCACCAGCTGCATTTCTTTACCTCTGTCCTCTATACAGTTTTACTTTTCATAAAGAAAATAAACTATGAAACCCTGAAAGGAGTCGGAGAATTCTGCAAAGAAAACATTGCTACAAGCACACTGTATGATTGCTAGATAATTCATATAAACTTTCAAGGCCGCAAAAGTATATCGGTCCTTTAGCTCCAAAAAACATAGTTCATCATTCTCTCCTTCCTCAATTTACAATGCCCTGAATCCAATTTTTTCCCTCTGTAGGTTTCAAAATATGCTTGTAATTACTATTCAAGTCCCTTTCCTATTTCTAGAATATTGTGTCTGGGGTTTCAAAGACATAAGGGAGTTAGATGCATGACTCTCTGAGGCTGCTTTGAAACTTCAGCCCATAGCACTCAGAGGTTATTTATTAGGCAGTGTGTGCATACATCCCATATAGGCTCATAAACCACGTTGTTAAACACAAACTTCCATACATGAACTCTCCCTAGATTATATCTGCTATACATTTCATAATTCAAATGGATTGATCACTCTGAGTCTAATAGATAAAGCATTCTGCTGCTTCACCACATAATACTGGTACAAGATTTTACCATCCTCTGATACAACCAAAATAATCCTGTGATTATAGTCCTTTACAGCATGTTTGAGCAAAACCTGCAATCTAAGTCCAATAGTGTACTTCTATCAGAACCAAAGTGCAGAGGAAAGTTTATAAAAGAAAAATAAATTAAGAAACTCTGATGGTGAATGATGGTGGGTTATGTAGTGATGGGGAATATGTTGGCAGACTGCTAACTGTTCATCTTCAGCTATTCTGACTTTTTGAGCAGTAGAACTTTTTTAAAGAAAGCAGAATAATGGTTTTCTGATCATTAGCTGGACTGTAGCAAAATGCATAACAGCCATAACTCTCTTCTAACAAAGCTTTTTGTTTGGGAATAATGCAAATTATCCTCATTACAATCAGATGGGATGGTTGTTAATATCTTTGCATAATTAGAAGCTATTTTCCTTAAATACAGTTTATGCATGAACTTTCCAAGGAGATTTATCTACTGGGGTAACACCGAGTCATTTTCATCTGGAGGGACACACTGAAGGTTACACAATTCAACATTTTAATTTAGTTTAAAAGATGAACCAACTCACCCCCTATATATGGTACAAATTTTGGTCCCAATCCAGTTATGTGCTAAGGGCACTTTGCTAAATTCAATTGCACGAGTGGTCCCAAGGGCAAACATGCCGAAATGAATTTCAAAGCCATAAATGATCAGCACCCAGCAGGAATTATGCCCCTTCACTGCAATATCGAAGTGCTTCCTATGCAATTGAGTTTGCATAACGAGGTGTCAGATGGAGGCATTTTCTTACTTTGCAGATAAGCCCCCCCTTTGCCTTCAGAATAAATCATTTTTATGACTAACTATGAAGAATTAGAATTCATTGATGAGAAGGTATCTTAGGAGATCCGATCTCGGTTAAAATATTCCTGTGCCATGTATTGTGTCCACTCTAGTCCCAGCAAAGCCAGTGACACTAAAATAGTTTCAAGGATCTGTCTGTAAGTTACTGCCCCATTCTGCATTCAAGCAAGACTTAGGATCAGAATTTGCACATTCCACTTCTCTGCCTCTCTTGGCTATTAAATTTTGAGCAGAAAAGCACAGTTCTGCCCGGGATCAGAGAGATGCTGGGACAAAGCAGTAGGTCTACACCCAAGCAGTTTTATCAATCTCAGTGATGCTTCTAAATATAACACAGGAGGGTAGCAAAGTTTTGGATTGAAATGGGCAATGTGGGTTTAGTATAAAACAACAAATCTCTTAGTATAGCCTAGATGCAAAGAAAAACTCTTCAGGACAATGCATGCTGTGAGCAGAAAGTCCATCAAGGGACAACAGACAAGGCTGGGGAGAAACTTCAATTGCTCCTACTACTGGTCTTGAATTCCAGAATCACCACTGTTCAGCCACATTAGTGAATCCCGTCACAGTCAGAACTGACAAAATCAGCATGGTTTTATTTCATTTTGCATTTGTTTTGTGGTTCTTGGTTTTTTCTTTCTCTTACAAATGGCTTCAGCTTTTCATCAGACCATAGTTATTGTTTATTATCCCTGCACAGATTGTGCCTAAGTACTTTTAAGGACAAAAGAATGTCTACCATAAGGCAGGAAGATAAAACAAAATGGTGTTCACTGGTCTATAAAATAACCAAAAAGGCTTGAAATAGGGCTTGAGATCTCCTGTGAAAGCATTGACCTAAACTGTGAACCTTGCAATGAAGTGAGCTCCTGATAAAAGTGGCAAGCATGATGTACGGCAGTAAAGGAGGGACAGTCTGCCTGCTTCCCACATGGTGCCTTGGGTGGGGCAACAAGCTGCTGCAGACAAGTACCAAATGCTATTTCAAAGTGACAGCTCACCATTTCAGGGAAATAAAATGTCCCTACTTAAGCCCCAGAGGAAGAGGCTTCCTTTTGTAACAGACCAAGAAAAGGCAACGAAGTTGAAAATTATAAATACAATAGGGAAGTCACAGCAGTTAAGGTCATACTGCTTCAGGACTGTAGAGGGAGGGGAATATTAATTCAGGGAAAATTAGCTGAAGGGGTGTGGGACCCTGAACATAGCACCTACCTCAGGAATGACTGACTGCAAACCTTTCAAGCAGCTTTTTATGACATGGTTTTCCCAGTAATTTTCTTGATCTCACTGATCAAGATTTGGCAGCATAGTGGCAAGTAGAATATGTGCTGCTTTCATTCCAAGGAACAAGAAATTTTGCCACTGCCTATCTGCTGCTGAAGGGAGGTAGACTTTGTCACTGTCAGTTTTCCCAAAAGGATCTTTGTAGGAGAACTGTGATATGGAGATTTCTGCCACAGGGAGCATGCCATGTCCTATCCTTTCCTCTGCCTGGGTGCTGGTTGGGATGAGACATTTCTTGGTAGCAAGAGCCTCCAAAGATATGACAGGACCCTTGAAAGCGCTACGAGCTCCTGCCTTTCCTTTAAGTTCCTGAAGGCACAAAAAGGGCCTCCAGAGATGAGAAAGGAAAGGATCCCTCTCACAGAGTTCGCAAACTGGTTTTCCCAGTGGCCCTAAAGGGGAGTTTGAACCTCTGAGCTGGAGCATTAATTGCCAGAGCTGAGACTTGGTAAGATAAAGAAAGAAGTGACATTGCATATTAAAACCTGTCTTTTCATATCTCTCTGGACATAATGTGACTTGACATTGTATCATTATCGAACAGAGCATCCAGAGATGGCAATGGAAATAGCTTGTGCAAGCACTTGGAGATGCTGAAACCCCTAAGTACATCAGGGACTCAGCAAACTAATGAACAACTCAAGTTCCCAGCACAAGAGTTGCTCACAGCTGAAGTGAGATGAAGAGGCTACCTGCTGAGGATGTCATCCAGGGTCACGAAGTGTCACTCACACAGAAATCAAAAGGCCTTGAAAAAGTTTCCTGCTGTGACCAAAAGCATGGGGCTTAGTTCAAACCCTTTAGGAGCCAGCCATGGCTTTTTGGGACACAAGTCATTGGAGGTGCTGGCAGCTGCCCTGCCCAGCTACCTGTGGTATCGCAGGAGTTGGAGTTGGGGCCAGACAACAAGGCCAGGATTTGTGTCACCTGGCACCATATCTCCAGTCTGCCCAGTGCTGGTGGGACCTCAGGCAGCCTTGCTCAGTCACCTTCTTATCTCACAGAGAGCACTGTAGGGGTCACAAAGTCCCCACAAAAGAGGGGAAAAAATAAATTATTTTGTTCCCGACATGAGAATGGGTAAGGAATCAGGAGGATCACACTTTTGTGAGTTTATCCCTCAGCACTGTATGTGTGTAATTCGTCTGTCCTGTGAGTGTAGTGTATGGTTGTAGCTTTCATGTGTCTGCAAAAATGGACAACTGTATAATTGGTATTGAAGGGGAAAACTGCACAGTTCATGTTTTTTGAACTAGATTGGTACTGAAGCAGACTATCATTTTGCTTAATGGCATGTAATTACTTGCCAATCAGTCAACTATTTATTCAGGATCAATATCATCAATACAATGAGTAAGTAAGATCAGACACTTAAAAAATTATTACTGTACAAACCAGATTTTGCAACATCCTTTTACTACAAGTCCAAATTTTCAAGCTACACATTCACATGGAGGATCCCACACCGCGTGAGGGACATGCAAATTTCCCTTATCCCTCCCTACAACTTGCTAATGCCTGTGCAAAAGTGCCCCATGAGGCCACACACCTATGGACCCCTCTGTACCAGGCTGCTCCAGGGGTGCTGTGGGGATGCAGCTCTCTCCTACATGGGTTTAGATCATGATCCCACAAGGACAACTCCTTGCAGAGTCAGTCCCAGTTGTTTTTCTATCAACTGCAACTTGTATTAGCTATTTTGGTATGGTGAATATGTAAAGTGGTTTAATGTGTTTTACTTGCTGACTTGTTTCTTTTAACTAGTCAACAAATGTTTGCATTTCATTGTTTTGGAGATTCAGTTGTAAAATTTAATAGGGAAAAGCTCACTTGGCTAAGTCATATTTGTGGTCTTTCCTGGTCTCTGGCTAAGAGTGAAGTGTGCATGTGAGGAGAAGAATTCATGTGGGAAAGAAAAAGCTTATTTCTTTTGCAGTAGAGGGGGTATTCTCTAAATCATAGTTGTATTTTCCATGTCTGGGAAAAAAGATGCTTCTTGCTGTTGCAGTTCTTACATATGAATGTAAAGACTTAATTCCTCAAAAGCTCAGTACCTGTTTTTTAAAATGTGACCTTAATAAAAAGGTATTTTCCTTCAAGTGGGTAGTTTAATCTTTAGTGGGAAATTGAATGGATGTAATACAGAATATAGTAGAGTAATGATTTTAAAATAGCCCCATCAAACTAGTTATTGCCCTGAGGTGTTACAAATAAATGAAATGAACTGACTGTGTAATGATTGTATTTACTGTCTTCTTACTGTAACTGCTAAAGGTTCCTGTGACTCTGTGGTCTTCCTTCTCTGTTACCTATGGTCTTCATGTAATTCTTTTTGGCCCCTGACTCAAGAAAGCCAATATATGCCTGCTTACTCAAAAAGCCGAAAGCAGGGAAGTTTTGTGAACAGAAGAAAAAGGCAAGGGGATCTAGTGACAGTAGGGATCAAGCACTGTGGGCTTATGACAGACTTCAGGTGAAACGTGCTGTTCCTCCCATTTCCAGGACATGCTCCACCACCAAGTCCCACATCAAAGTCTGGTTTCACACATACACATGGAATGCTAGACAAAGTGGGAACAAGCACTGTTAGAAATACCACGTCTCTTGAGCCATCAGGCCAAAGCTATCAAAGCTACCTCTTAGCTATTCAAGGGGATAGTTACAGATGCAGCTCATGGAATGGTTCTGCTGCTTATAGTGCTGCTCTGAGCCCAGGGACTGGGGCATGTGTTGAATAGACTTGCAATAGGCATCTCTGAAAGCCAAGATGCAATCACTTTGTGAAATTAAAGCTAATTTCCTCCACTGTTAAAGACAATGTACACGATCACTGCCACCAAGTGATTATATTTAAAGTCAAAGGATGCAGAGGGAATGCCAATTCTTTTGGTCTGTATTCAGTCACAGCTGCAAGGGATTAAGGGTTGTTTAAAAATCTCTTAAAAGCCTGCCAAAAGTTGCCAATCATTAAAACCAATAGGTGCTTATCATTCCAGGCATTGTTCAAGATATTAGAGATTACACAGCCGCAGTTGACCACATTCTTCACACAAAAAGAGTGTGTGAGAACTTCAGGAGAAAGGATTCGAGCTCCTTCCATCGACTTTCAGTATGTTCATTGCTGGAAACCTTTTCACCTACATCTTCAAGCATCTCCAAAGAAGCAAATATCAACCCAAATCATTCAGTTGCTAGACCCAGCAAGCCTGTAGAGCCTGAGGGTTTAACCTGGAAAAACCTACAGAGATAGTGAAAGTAGACACTCGTGTTCCTTTCCCTTCACTCCCGTATATACTTGTGTGTGCGTGTGTGTGTGTGTGTGTGGAGAGAGAGCGGGCTGCGGAGCTTCCTATTTTCTTCAGAACCTGTCTTCCAAAATGTGCAGTTTTCAAGCAGACCATCACTTTCTTTTGCAAAACTTTGCGAAACGTAAGTTTCTTCTTTTCGGCAAGATGAAGTGAAAATTGGTAGTTTTGCAAAGAAGATTAGCAAAGTAAAGGTACACGGCACTGGAGTAACTGGCAGTGCTGGGGAGAAATTACAGGGTCCTTCTAGCCTTGTCCTGGCTAGAAGCCAACTAGCAGACTTCAGGACTGGAAAGAGTTTCCGTTTCAGCCCTCTCTTTTCACTTGGTTAGCCCTTTCCATGACAAGCTGGATTTTCAGGTGAAGATGCTTTTCCACGTCATTGTTAGCTGACAGGTGTATTTTTGTGAGAACATTTGAGGAAAATCTGTTCATTTTTCTGTGCTACGGGAGAAGAGCCCTATTTACTCATCTCCCTGGGTTTTGTGTCACTTCCTGCAGCAGACTGAAAAGAACTCCCCTCAGCACGAAAAGAAAATCATCGCAGTTTCTTTCCCCCCTTACACACAGATAATTAAAAAGCTCCTAAATCTGCAGCTCAGGGTGTCTGTTGTGAGGTTGCATAAGGTGCACGTCCATGCTCAGCCTGCAGAGAATGGGCTAGATAAGGAAGTCTGAAAGACTTAAATGTCGCTCACAGTCAATCAGCATCAACCAGGAATTTCGGCAGACCTAATCGACCTTTTGTGACACCACAATGAATATACGCTCTGCCCAAAATAGCTGCCTCTGGGACAATTTGCATGAGAGATATGCATGCATTCACATCAAACTGAGAAGCTTCAGATGGAGAAGCTTAAAAGCTCAAGTGGTGAAACTTTTAATAACTCATTTCAGCTCCCTGCCCCCAACTTCCCCATTAATATTCCCACATTCTCTCCCCTTTAAATAGGAACGTTAAGTGCAAATAAATAAAACATTAGGCTGATAAAATTACTTATATTGTGGCAGCAGCTGGAGGCCCTGATAAATACCTCGTGATTCTAGGACCTGTATGAACGGAGATAGTGCTGGCTCCAGAGACAAAAAGCTGAAGTTTCTGACAAGATGCAAACAGCCAATGGAAGGGAGGTGAGGAAAAACAGAACAGAACAGGCAACTGTATTTTCTTCCATTAGTAAACATGGAACACTTCAGGAGTTTTCACTCTGTGTTCTTTATTTGTGTAAGTAGACATAAGCTATTATTTATTGCACTACATATTGCAATCGAAGGTTCTTTGAACATGCTTGGTGTTATGAAAAATGACTTTTCAGAATTACAGTGTGGGCGCCAGAAGCTTGATACTACTTTGGACTCCTGTTTGTTATTTGTCAACAGGGAAAGCTTAAAAGTGAAGCTGTTCAGAAAGGCTATTAACATAATTTTTGGACTGTTTTTTTAATTATCCAAGCAAAATTTGTGTAAACAAGCTGGACAGTCAGTGAAAGAATTGTCACAGTAACATGGGTCACAGCATTGCTGCAGAAGGCACAGTTGCAAGTGTTCCATGATGCTGGGAGCATGCAGACAGTGCTGGTCACAGAACCTGACAAATTGTATGTGTGACCCCAGATTCTGTTGGAAAACACATAGAGAAAAGATAACATTTGAATTTTATGCAACATAATGCTTCTGGATGAAGAATTCTAGTCTTTGTGATCTCTATTAACCACACAAGTTCCATGAGGAAATTCCAGTACATGGTCACTGAGAAAAATACATACAGGCTGGTGATTGGAGCAGAGGAGAAAGACAGACAGACTAAATGGAGTAATATATTATAATTACTGGTACCTGGCAATTGCTATTCCTATGTGTCCAATATTAACTTGCGAAAAAACTTGCACCAATTTTTGGCCTGCTTTCTTCAATAAAATAAACATCTCTGATCACTCTGTCAGTCCATTCATACCCAAAAATTTCAGAGCCGTTTTCTCTAAATGCATCTAACTTTGAAAGAGGTCTCAGCTATGTTTTGATCCTTCAAGCGTCATGAAAATACCTGCTCAGAAAGTACTTTTCAATGTTTCCTATGAGCAAATCTGCCATGGGAGCGTTATGCAAAGAAACACACCCTTACTCATTCCCTCCGGGGCAACAAAGGATTCAACTGGAGTTTCACCTTCTAAAATTGCTGGAAATCCAGTCACAAGACACAAATCGGTGAAAACCCAGGTTTTGTTAGTACTACTGCTCACAGGGCCAACTTGATTTTTGATATGAGGATGAAAAAAAGCTATTAAAAGCCTAACTTTATACTCTGAAATTGGTTCTTTTCTGTGCTGTGTGAAAATTTGCATGTGGTGTGCTAATCTGGGCTTCCCAGCATGGGAGCTGCATATCCTGCTTAATGGTAACCATACTTAAGAACGAGACTCTGAATGTGATCTGCCCAGTGCTGAACTCTTTTGAAAAACTGCAGACCTTTATTTTGGGAACCTAATAAAAACTTAGAAGTCCATCTACTGCTCTTCTTTGTGCAGATCTTTGTCCCTGGTGTCAATTACAGTGGTACTCAGGGCTCTGTGCCTGTGCTGTCAGGGTATCGCAGGTACACACTGCAGGTGGCTTTTTGTGCATGGTCCCCTTGATGCAGTTCCTCCAGAAGGAATTTCAGGGCTTGGCTAGAAGAAAATACAGGTACTTTAGAGCAATGTGTCTGCCTCAGGGAAGAGCGCTGAACTTCTGCTCCTTAACAAGCAGCTTCTGCAGGGACCCTGCCTGCCCAGGCTGTGACTTCTCAGCCAGACAAAGCCCACACAGCATGAACTCGCTCAGCCCTTCTGGCTGGATTTCACTTTTTCCCACAGCCATTTCTGAACTGATCTTTCTGCATTAGCATGCTCCAAGCAACGAGTGGCAGCTGAGCTACTGATCTGCCACGAAGGACCTCTTAGGGAAACTGGCCCCTCTTTCCCTCCGCTTCTTTCCAACCAGAGAGACAGTCATTAGTTCAACTGATGCTGTGAACTTTGTCACTTCAATGTATTGCCTCCTCTTTAAGTTGCAGTAGAGAAAATGATGCTATCATTATAAGCCTATCCATTAAAAGAACTGCAAAAGGATCACTTTGGAAAACTAAAGAGAAAAAAAAAAAAAAAGAGAGAGAGAATCTATTCCTTTTTAGATGAGTTAAATTGTGATTCTGAAATATTAGTAGAAAGCTGAGGCACAGAGAGAGCATTAGAGTTCATTGCTGAAGTTGAAAACAACTGTTAGGAGCATAAAGCCTTTTCTGCCTGCAAAGCTAATCCTGTCTCTTACTTAGTACATCTAACAACGGCATTATTTTCTGTGGGGTGGCAGAATAGCAGGGTGAATCCTAAAGTTCCTATTGAAACCCTGTGACATTGCTTACAGCAGTGTTTTGGGCTGGTTTGCAAGCCTTTTTATTGAAGTAGTATAGTGACAAGGGGTAAGAAGTTGCATCACCACCTCTTATGGTATGTTCATGAATGGTCGCTCACAAAGTAAGGAACAGCCTGAATGCTCCATGAATGAATCTTTCAGGCATTCAACAACGGTGTAGGGCATTGTAAGGACTGGTGCCACAGCAGCAGATACTGGGCAAGTGTCATTTTAAAGGTGTTACACCCAGGAGTGCCAAGGACTGCCACCCTAAGAAAGGATAGCTCTGATTTTAATCCAGTTCTGAGAAGCTTGCTCAACCTTGAAAGTCAGCCATATCAGAAGAGAGCAATAAGCTTGGAGAGGGGACAGAAAACATTGAGATTTCTGCTACTTGCAATTCTCTTATAAATAATGAGGAACAGGGAGTGTGAAGTCCTTCCCCTGCGATAAATCTTGAATTGTGGATGGGTGAAAAAAATTTGGAAAGTAATAAGAAAAAAACAATATTTGCAAGCACACTATATTATAAAGAGAAAGACCCCAACAACTTAGTGGTAGAGGAAAGGACCAAAAAAAGCAATTTTATGGAATCAAGATTAACTCCTGTGTTTAGAACTGGTGTTTCCTTCAGTCCCTAATATGCCAAAACTTGGTCTTTCTTGAGCACCAGTTTAGAAAGCCCCTCCTTCATGAACTATGCCATGAAAGCGAACAAGTGGAGAAGCCACTGTATTTTACATCCTGCTCAGGTATCCAAGCCAAATGGTCTTCATGCTTCATAGAAGGATGTCCAACAGGTCCATCATTCATTTATGTACTGCTAACAATGTAACATAAAGGCAAATTCAGCAACTAGTTTCTTCTTTCCACAGGGTTCTCTGGAACCTGTCTTAACAGAAAAGTAATCCATAGAAAGTTGATGTAGATCAGAAATCAGGAGTAAGGGGACTGGAAACTGTTATCCTAGAGAGGGTAGGAAACATAAATGTCACAAGATGTGTCTTGAGAGGTTTATGAATGGGATTATTTAATATGGTGCCTGTGATACCTGGCAATAGGGCTCTCAATGAAAATACTCTGGTGGTGATCTCTCACTTATTTCTCTTCCTCTCATTTCTCTCCCTCTCTGCATTTTGGAAAACAGGAGGCACATCAGGTCACAAGAACACTTCCAAGAGATATTTTCCCTAAAATAGAGATTCTTCCTTAAAGCACTCGGTGCTTTAGCTGGAAGATGGCTTTTACCAGAGAGCACTCTGTATTGAAAAAAATACTGAGTTTCTAATACATGATCCTGATGGAGGGAAGCTGTAACTCAGCTGACACAGAGCAGATTACAATATGTTGTTCCAGATTGTTCCAGCACAAAATTAACTCTGCCTTTCACAGTAATTAATTGCTTTTCTACAGGGGAAAAAACTTTGTCGCTTGGTTTTGAGTGAGTTTTATCAGGTGTACTCTCCCCATCACTGTCTCCATGGCAAAGACTGAGCTGTTCTGCAGTTATGCCTTCCTCCATCATGATCTCAGTGAAACATTCAACTGAAAGCAACTGAAGCTGAAGCAACAACTTAAAGTAGACAAACCTAAATTACCACACATTTTCTTCCCCTGATCATCATTCATGTCAATGACTGTCTCCAGAAGTCAGAGAGGAAACTTAAGTGATGAGAAGGCTAAGAGAATGAATTGGAGGAGTAAAGGCAACAAGATTTAAATTTTGGAAAGAAGAAAGTTGTTATTCAAAGGAGCTGATAACTCGTCTCTTCCACATTTCACACTTATGTGCTGCTTTAAAGAAAGATGTAAAGTGCTTTTAAGCTATTTTACAAGCACTAAGCTGACAGCACTCGAGGCCAAGGCTTTCTCTTTAACCTCTCAATGCAGAACAGGCTGTGGCAGCCTGTCCCTTATTGTGCCAAATAGTCTTTTCAAGTCCCCCCATAATGTTTATTGATGGCTTGAAAATGTAATGTTTGGCTACTGTGGAATTTGTGTCTAGTTGGCAGCTTCTCTTTTCCTGGCTTTTTCTGCTGAAACAGTGGCTGTTATGACCATTTGTGGTGTTAGTAAATATAAAACTTCAAACAAATGAGATGTGGAGCTTTTCAATTTTTCAATGAAAAATCTGTTTTCCAGAACTCTGCATGCCATCTTATACATTCTCTCTTCTGAATAGGAGAATAAGAAAAAGTGCAGGTATTCTGAAGATTTTAAGTGAAGACAGACTATTTCAACTCCAAAACAACCATGTGGTGAGCTGAGGTACAGTAGTTCAGGAGCTCAGTCTACATTGTTTTTCTAGGCTGGGCTTATGTTCCCATTTCCCACTAAGTTCCATTTCCCACTAAGATGATGCAACTGGCATGTGGCATCACCAGTGTCTACCAAGCTGGAGATCATGATGCATGAAATCATGAGATTCCATTCCTGCGACTGTGGGAAACTTGGTGTAAAGTGAGAACTAGGGAGCAGAAGGCACCTGAACTACAGTTTCAGTAGCATTTCATAAAGATAAGATTTGAATTTTGGAAATAAATACTTCATGTCTAGATTTGTTGGAGGGCAAAGGGCTAAATCTCTATATGTTTTTGACAAGGCAGACTTGTTTGCACTCATGTCAAAATTTTTTTGTGCTGTGTTTTCCACTCAAGGCAAGCCATGAGCTCTTTTCATGTATGCTAATAAAATCACAGAATCTCTGAAGAAATAGCTGGCAGGCCAACTGACCAAAGCAGACAGCTGGCTTTTCTTGTCCTTAGTAAAGTTGCCATTGAAAATGGTATTAAGTAATTACCACAATCAAGAAAAGGTCACTTTTTTCCCCAAAAAAAGATTACCTGCAATGGAACAGATGCAAGAGACTTAATCTAGGAATACCTATTAAGGCAATTTGCTGAGAGCTCTTTCAGCAGAGAATGGTAATTCAAAACACTACACTTTTGGCTTTTCCTTATCCTTCACACTTTAATTCTTGCTCACATGTGTACAAGCATATGCACACTCACAAACTTTCCTTAGATGTGGACACACTTTTATCTTGGGCCTGATTCACTTCCCAGCATGAAACTGATTTAAAAAAAAACCAAGGATGTGGAAACGATGAGCAAAATGAAGGAGTGGGGCTTTTCCCATTGTTAAAGTGCCTTGCCTTCACTCTGTGACAAGTCTTTGCTTTTAAGAAGTATTGCCCAAGCCAGGAGCCCTGAAGCAGGATTTCAGTTCCTGTTCTTCCATGGAACACAAGTGGTAAGCTTGATCTGAACCAGAGACCTGAGGAAAGTGTAGGGTCTTCCCCTAAAGACAAAAGAAAAATGGCAGAGCTTCCAGCTACTCCTTGACCTTTCTCTCTCATGGGCAATGTGCCATTATTCACATGGCTAGGGACAAGAGGGGGCTTGGGACTCATTTTCAGAATGAGCTTGTTGTTCACATGTTCAGTTACAGGGCACCTTCCCTACCTGCTAGGAGTGTGAAATCAGTGGGGGAATCACATGAGGGTGCAACAATCTGCAGGATCAGATCTATGATAGAAGGTCAGATTCCAAAACCTTATACCTTAGGGCATTTGGGAAAAATGGTGAGTAAAAGACATGGGGTGCCTGTCGGGAGCAAAACCCAATGCGTGGTATATGCCCTGTACTAAGCATGTCAAAATAATTGTATTAGCACACTCGCTTTTCCTCCATTTCTTCCTCCTGAAACAGTGAGGATCAGACCTCTGGATTGCCCATTGACCTGGCATCAGTGGAAGAAGTGGTCAATCTATCTCAATTCAGAATGGTCCAGAGTCTGGCAGTTAGCAATCTCTCAAGAAAGAAAGATTCAATTCCCGTCTCTTAACAAGTGCCTCACTCGAAGGAATCCAGTGAGATTGAAAAGGTTATGAGAAAGTTACCTCCATTGACATAGATGTAAAGAGAGAGGCAAATTTTAGGATGTGCCTGTCCCCAGTATTTCCTGTCTAAGTCCAAGTCTCAACAATCTGGTCTTAGCTGGAATCATGGCCAGCAAACCAGGTCTTCCATCTCTTTCTCTGCACATGCTGTTTGGGATCTGAGGCTCAGATGTCTAAAGGTCAGACTTTTCAAAACCAAATCCCTGAATCCTTCCATAAAATATATGGGGAATTATGTTTCTCTTTCTTTTTTTTGCCAATACACAAGAAAACCTTGTTTCAAAATTCACTTGGTGCACTATGAATAAAGTGGGACATTAGAAATCATGAACTTCAAAATTCAGATGGAGGCTTCAGAATTGCACATGTGGGCAACGAGTCTGCACTGGCCAAAGGGAAATACCATGCCTTTGTCTTCTTGTTCTCATGAGCTAGGAATTAGGATCCTTGAATAAACCACACCAGAATTATGAGTCACCAGTGCAGCATGACAATGCAGGCATAGTCTCTGACAAATTTGCTTGCTCTCTGGCAACCAGAATTAAACAAGATGCAGCACTGGGGAGGAATTATTGTTTTGTGCCTTTCTTTAAAGTGAGGTTGTGCTGGGGAAAGTGTTGATAAAAATGGCATTTTATGCACTAGGTCTCCCTGCCTTAATGGCAGCCCTTATTTTTACTGACAAAAATAAAATCTTACTACTGTCAGCACTGTAGTCAGGCAAAAGTGAGTTCTGTTCCATGTTGCCACATCCATCATGAAAACACACCTTCCTCCTCCTTTTTGACCCCAGATTCATTGTTGTTAGTGATGATGTATGAAACAAAAAGAACATAACTTGATTGTGAGAAATTGCTTTGAACTTATATTTGCTGGCAGGTGAAAGCCTTATTTTTGAGTTTTAAATGAAGCATGTTTCGTATGGAAGTCACTGAGAGGGAATAAATAGGGAACACTAAGAATTCATTTTACAGACTCACTTTTCAGACCGTAACCATACTTTAAAAAGGAAAATGGGCTGAATTTAAACGCTGATGAAAGGCCCTGGACTGACAGTCCTGTGGAATAATTTTCTCAAGACACTGTGTTCATAATTCCTGCCACAGTGGGAGTTTCTTGCGAATTACCAGTCAAAGGGCTATGTTTCCCCTCTCTTCAGACTCCCATCTCATGTCAGAATGCCATCCTCAGCACCGTGAAGTCCAGAAGTGGTGGCAGGCAAGGCCAAATGCCTGTAAATGGGCGTGTTAACCTATCTGCCACATGTACTTGTAGTGTAGTGGCTGCAGGTAATAACAATAGCAATCTGTGCCTCTCCCTAATGGCCATTTGAGCTGGCAGGTATGCTCAGTGATGATGCTTGCTCTCATCAGCAACCTATCAGGTTGTTGGTCCAGCAACTATGTCTTGGGATAAGCAGGGCAACTGCATTTTCATCCTGTCTCCTTGTCCTGATTGCTTTCTGTAGAGCCCAAGACAAAGGCAGCTGAAATTGTGACATTTCTGAAACCTCTGTCCACAAAGAAATTAATCTGAGACAATCAACTTGCTCAGGACTGATGCTGAAATGATTTACAATGATCTTGCCCTCAGTTTGCTAGGGCTACTGGGGGAAAGGGGAACAAATGCAAAGCTTCTCAGAGTTTACAGGGAGCAGTGTCTCCAAGAACGGTATTGCTGCCAACCCTTGTGGATGAGTTGAAGGACATCTATATTTGTTGACTACTTGGAGATAACCTCTGCTTGCATGAGTCATGCAAGTGACACCCTTTACATTAACTGAAAGGACAACATGTAGCTAGAATCATCAAGGTGTCACTATTAGAACAAGCAAAAGTCTACAGAATAAAATGTGCACCTGCATGAGAAAGGGAACCAGGGAAGTTAATTTTCAGTAGAATTTGCTTTCACTGGGTGATTTAATTTTTTTTAAGATTACTTTCTATTAGCTTCACTTATACCTGAAGTACTTATTTTCTCCTTCTTTTCACCCAAATGATCACATTAACCTTATTTCCATTGGAAATATTCATAATATGTGGCATTTCTTCTGCCCTGTGAACCACTGCAAGTCACTGCCAGATGCCACAGTGAAACAGTGATATGAAACTAGAGACATGCCTAAAATTCCACCACATTAATTTGTGACTTCACTGTTCTGACTGCTGTTAGATGAAACAGCAGTGACATGGTACCCTTGCATGTGTGCACATAACCTTTTTAAACCTGAAAAGGGACAGGTTCCTGAGGGAGCTATCAAAGGTGTGGGGTATGTGGTTCTTCCAAGGCAGGCAGTCAGCAGCCCTTCTGGGACATAATCCTTCTGACCCTTCAGATGTAATTTTATGTTGCTGCATAGTACTGCTCTTTTTACTTTCTTTTTTTTTTTAATTCTGTTTCCCCCAAGGTTTAACAAATACTGTTTGTGACTTTTGGGTAACAGATATTTCACTTATTCTCTCCTAGTCCGAGGAAGTAAAATCTTCATGCATTTTCACATCCTGAATACTGCTGGGGGGAAAAAAATCACTTCTTCCATTTTTTCCCCCATGATTTATATGGCTTGTCTCCTCTGGGTTCTAGCGGTGATTATGCCTCTCATTTTCCACCTTTAGTTTATGACCACTGAGTCTGTCTGGTAAGTGTATGTCTTACATTTGTATATTGTAGCACACAGAGGTCTGCTGCCGTTATGAATCTGCATGGAGATCTGTGGCATTCTCCAATCTTTTACAGTGTTTAATGCGCCCTTCTCAAAGATTTGCATTTTTGTTTGATGCCTGGGCATCATGTGTGTTTTTCAGCACTGTTGATATTCTGACCTGCTGTACCATGCTGTCATAGATGTGAGTAGATTATGTCTCCTACGTAACCCTTGGTACCACAGACCAACGACTCCCCAAAGATCAGCTGTGAGATTTTGCATGTGGTTTTGGAAGATGAAAAATTTGGGCTAATCTGGAAGAACAAAGTGCAGCGTTGTCTAGGGTACGCTCAGAGTCAGTGTAGCACCACGAGGCAAGGGTCCTGCTCTAAGGCTTTGACGTAAAAAATCTGCTTCTCTCCTTGCCATGGGAGCCCAAACATATTTTTCCTTCAATATATTCAGTATCTCAGGAGACTGAATCAGTTCAACAGCATAAGTGTCCTAGCAGTTTAACACTAGACCTAAGCTTTCTGGTGTTTTCACTGGGGACTTCAGAATACACAGGTTGTTTTCCTCATAAACCGTGCAGGCAAAAACTTGGTACTGTTTGAAAACTAGGACTGAATTATCCTGGTTTTCATCAGGGAGACATGATGAACTCTGACACAGGTGATTGTACTTAAGAGCAAATGGCAGAACTTTTGGTTTTAGGGTAAGAGATGTTCAAGGGTAGCTACTAAGATGTTCATAGCTAGGTCCAAGTGATTTGAGTTGAAATTACATGTTGATCTCAATTTTTAATAAGCTTTAAGGCTTCCATTTTTATTTTACTTGTGTTTCCTACTATTGATTCAAACACCATCCCAGTTCTGCCCACTAGTTTGACTTTCTAGCAGAAAGAAGGACCAGATGGAGCCTATTTAAGAAAGTCTGTGAAGGGGAAATCAACTTCTTCATTTTGTGGTAAGTGGGGGAAGGTTAAAACTTTTGTTAATGGTATCTGTAAGGTGAAGATGTTGTCCGTGGTTCATTTTTCAGAAGGGAAACTAATCTGGCTTTTATTAATTATGTTGTTAGTGGCCACAGACGGTTTCATTCTTTATCAGAGAAATAGTCTAGGGGAACAGGTTTTTGAAGGAAAAGGACAGGATTGTCTGCTCATGTAGCTATTAATACAAGTATCTGTGCAATCACTTTGCTTGAGAGTATCTCTGCTTGCATATATTGGGCAAATTAATGTGCTGCACTGTATTTCTGAAACATGTTAGGACTGAAGGTTTAGAATAAATAAATCCCGTGTTTATTCAGACCCACGTTTCAAAAGCTCATTTCAGATGTTGCCGACATCACATAATTTTAAGAGTTTTAATTTGTAGAAGTTGCCCTTTTGTTCCTGTAATACATCAGCAGTTTCAAAGATGACATGACAGTCATTACTGGTCTTTTCAAGTTTGCTTTTTTTTGTTAGGAAGCTGGGTATTTTTCTTTGTTGTTGGAATTTTAGTTTCACAATTGTCCTTCAGGTATTCTGGATTTTTCTCCATTTAAACTCTTCATAGCTCATGCCAATTTATGCTGCTGCAGTATGTTCAGTGTTGCTAGCTTGATAATATAGGGTTCTATCTAATTAGACTTTTGGAAAAAAATATTCAGGCAGAATATAATTGCTCATATTGGATTTGAAGCATCATGTTAAGCTATTTTTCACTTGCAAAACAGGTATTCTCAGTAACAATATATTTTTCATTGGAAAGAAATGTCACCAGATGCTACTGAGAAACACCATAAAAACAGCTTGAAGACCTGTTTTTTAAACTTCCATATAGCGATTTTAGAAGTTCCTGAATTGAACAGGTTTAAAAGGGTGAGAAATATTCTTAAAAATCACAGTAAACTTTTCAGATATGCATGCAATATTTTTGGTTGCTGTTCAAACTGGCAGATTGTTTTTAGTTCTAAATATATTGTTACCTCTTACTCAGCTTAACAAAAAAAAATCATAACAATCTACATTCTTTGCTTTTTGCTGTTTCCTAGACCAGTTCACCTCTTTTACTAGGAAGTCTCTCACGTTCTTCCTAATTTTCCCATTTATAAAGTTGTTCTGTGAAAAAACAAGAAATGTCAGGAAAACACATTAAGGAATGACAGATGTGAAAACAAGTGGTAAAGCAGCACAGCATAAGCTGCTCTCACAACTATCTTCAACAGGTATTTGGGAAAGAGATTTGCATCTTAGATTAATGTTGCTCAAATGGTGGCCCAAAGTTCAAATTGGCATTAAAGAATTTGTTCTGGGTCATCATCATTGTTTTCCTTTGTCATGCACTGCTGTGCCCAAGCAAAGGTGGAACAGGAAAGTGGGGGATGGAGATGGGGTGTGTTTGCCTTCATTTGATTTCAGAACAAGCTTCTGAATTGTCAAAAAATTGCAAGGAACAAATCAAAGCACTCCAGTGCACAAATCAAGCTAATGTTGCTTGTGCTCTTGCAGGAATCTGAGAGACTTACACACTGGCAATAGGAATATTTCTAAGTTTTTGTTGACTTGAATGCTACTTCGGTTAACAATAAATGTAAAGACTGATTGCTCTATCCATCTGTAGGTACAGGCATGGCCTGTTTCTAGGTTTGCCAAGAAATTCTAGTAGAGCAGAGCACAAAGGAAATGCACAATAAAACACTGCCCAGCTTGTTTGCACATCTGTGGGTTCAGAACTGCCAGAATAACCAGTTACTGCTTCTCCTAACCACGATGATGCAAACCTAGATTTTGAGTAAAATCTGAGAGGCTCCTGCTGGGAGGAGATCGTGCATTTGCTGAGGCTGCAGTTGACTCATAGGTTGAAAAGAGCCTGGCCACACCAGGAAAATAAAGCTCAATTGACATTTTCCTTCTGGGAGCATTTGCTACCCCTTAGGGCTGCTGAACTCCAGAGCTATTTCTCTCTGATCCTGTAATAGCCATCTGTTAATAGCATGTTTAGCACATTGCACTGGGAACAAGAGGGTGACAGGGCGGTAGTTGAACTGTATATATGAGGAACACAGCAGAATCCTGCACTTCCTGCTCTCCAGAGCCTGATAACAAAACAAAACAAAAATGCCATTGAGAGCTGTTGTTGCAGTGGAACAAAGCATAATAAAAGCTCTTCAAAGAGCCATCTGGACTGTGCTAAGGATGCTGCTCCATGCTAAATACATGTCTTTTGGCAAGCCTGTGTTATGATCAATGTCTAGGGTTCTTCGATGGATTCCAGCAGTCTCAGGCTTGAGAGCTGCAGAGCTGACAATAACTCTTGGAGATTATCTTGATGATAATCCTTGGAGGTTTGATTGCAGACCGTGCTGACAGGCTCAGGCCTGGTGTGAGAGGAAAAAGAATGTTCTTAATGCTTTTTCACATATTTATTTTTGCATTTTTTGGAGGAGAAGCTGTAAAATATCCTCTTTTTTTATCTATCCACACAGCAGAATTTGGAAGTGAGGTATGGGTTTGAGGAGAGTTTTGCTAGCTCCTTTGGATGACAGACTACTCAGCACACCAGTGAAAGTAGCACAGATTGCAGTGAAGAAGAGGTTTTACCTCTATTTGTAAAGGTCAGCAGAAAGACCAATGCAAGAGAGAATAAATCATCCTATGGCTGTTTTTTCTTCAGTGATGAAATCCAGTTACTCTATAAACCATGTCTGCTGAAAAGTGACATTTTAAATATTATTGTTCTCTTACTGTCTTGAAATCATCGTAAGAACTTGTTGACAGTTCCTATTTCCAACAGTAAAAATAAAATATTAAATTATGTTCACAGTTATTGTCCTTTCACCTTGACCTAACCCGACTATCCCCTGTGTTTGTTGCCAAGCATTCCATGTTGTGGTTCCAGCCCTCAGTGCTGTAGAGTTAGCTCTCTCATTCCTGCATTCTTGTGCCTCCTCACCATGGAGAACACAGACAAAGCCAAACAGTGGCTGTGATATTCCCACAGCAGTTCTTGTCCTACACACAGATTTGGTGGAGCTACTGGCAGGTGATACAGGCTGCAGAAAGGTTGTTCTAGACCTTTCAAGGGAAGCTGGAATCAGGGCAAATAAATCTCAGGATCAAGAAGATTTGAGAAAATGTTTGTGCCTTTGAACAACTTATTCCTCAGACGGTTCTTCATTTGTGCTGAATGAAGTTCAGTATTAGTCCAAGTACAGATGCGTTGTCTGCACTGGTTTTGGTTTACATTAAGTCTCACGGAGTTGAAGAGCCAGGATTTACATGTGTATAGTCCTAGTTGCCAAGTGCAAAAAAAGATGGTGCAGGTTGTCTCTACTGACTATTTCTTGAGTTTGTGATATTGACAGGGCAAAAAAAATTTCTCTCATTTGTTCTCTTTTTAGCTAAGTGAAGCTGATCTACAAATCATGCAATTACTGGCTTTTTTTCCCCAGACTGCTTTCCTTAAAGGGAGACACTATACTTTGAGCTTTGAAAGCCAAATATTAGTTATGAAATGAATACAACAAATTAAAAACATTATTAACACGAGAGTTAATGAACCTAGAACCCTTATTACATCTGTCAGACATGCAGAAACCCAAAGGATATTTGCTCTGATACAAGCCAGTGACCTGAAAAGATTAAGCATTGCCAGCTAATTATGTCCTTATAGCAGGGATCCTTTGCATTAGTACTGAGACTTGCTTTTTTTTTAACATGGAGCTTTTGTGGACCATCAGAACTACAATCTGTGAGTGTATAGCTAGTGCCTTTTCTATTCACTGGTAGAGTACTTCCCTGTGCCAATGGTAGTAATTGCCTGTATGGGAAAGAAACATTATGAGAGCACTTAAATGTATTTGTAACTATTTCTAACTGTTGGAAGCGAAGAGAAGGAGCCAGAAACATGTGAGGAGGCAGATGCTGTTGGCAACCAATCCCATGTGCTCTGTGGGACACAGTCTGAGAACCTCTGTGTTGGAGCAGGAGGCTAGGTCGCAGTTGCTGCCTATGTTGAAAAAAATTGCCAGTAAATCTTTGCCCACTGAGATCATACCAGAGAAAAGTAATGAAAAGCTTTATGACAGATTTTTCAGTATTAATCAGTTGAGCATCTTCAGGTGTCTTGATGCTTTAGTCCAGACCTCTCTTTTTATCACAATTAAATTATATTTTCTAAACTGACTATAATGAATCCTCCCTGAGACAGATGATGAATCCAGCAATTAAAAGAACTGCTGTGTTGTCACAGACCAAGCAAAGATTTCTCTGTCATGGAATCCTCTCTCCAGTATTGCCCTGTGATGGAAGGAAAGAATATGAGAAACAGGACATACCCCTCATTCTTCCAGAGAAAGGAAGCTTAGGAGCTTGAAGAATCGGCTGTTAAAATCCACCCCAAACACACATTTGGTTTGTGTTCCACTCCACTGCTGGCAGCAGCAATTGCCTCTGTTGTCATTCAATTATACTGGAAAATGTCAATTTTGATTAAATCTCTTGTTGCATTCTGCAAAGCTTTGCCCTAATCCCAGAACATTTATGTAAGCTTCTGTGATGTTGCTGTTCCAGTCTGAAATGTCACAGCCGTCCCTCCCTATGTTGGTCTGATGTGCTCTCTGGCCTGGAACTTCCCCTTTGCATTGGTTTTGGCTGGGGTAGAGTTAACTTTCTTCACAGTGGCTGGTACGGGGCTGTTTTGGATTTGTGATGAACACAGAGTTGATAATTAGAGATTTTTGTTATTGCTGAACAGGGCTTACACAGAGTCAAGGCCTTTTCTACTTTTCCTGCTGCCACGCTGGTGAGGAAACTGGGGCTGTGTGGGAGGCTGGGAGGAGACACAGCAAGGACAGGTGACCTCAACTGACCAAAGGGATATTCCAGACCATATGACATCATTTAAACTGTGGGAAGAGGGAGGAAGGGGGGGTACTTGCAATGCTAGTGTTTGTCTTCCCAAGTCACCGTTATGTGTGATGGGGCCCTGCTCTCCTGGAGATGGATGAACACCTGCCTGCACATGGGAAGCAGTCAATCAGTTCCTTGTTTTACTTTGCTTGTGTGCATGGCTTTTGTGTCCCCTGTTAATCTGTTCTTATCTCAATTTACAAGTTTTATTTTGATTCTCCTCCCCATTCCACTGGGTTGAGGAGAGAGAGGGGGATTGAGCGAGTGGCTGTGTGGTGCTTAATTTCCAGCTGGGCTTAAACCATGACACCCTTTCAGCAGGACTTGCAGGACTAGGCCCACATCCTTGTCACTAGCACCAGGAATCCTGTCAGTACTTCTTTTACTGCTAGTGGCCAAAACTATCTTAGAGGAGGTCTTTCAACAAAATAGGCTGTTCATTGTTTTTTAGCATGAACTTCTCTGAAGCAAGGCAGATGTATATGAACACCTGCATTACAGATCCTGTAGCTCTCCCTCTGCTGAATGAGGAAGGCAAACAGTAAACTCAGTAATAAAAGCCAATTCCCTACTCCAGAGGCAGGAGGAATTCACTGAAGATGACACAGATACAGTTAGGAAGAACATGATCTTCTTATGCATGTGTGGGGGACCATATAACCAGTGCAAAACTAAAATGAAATTAATTACTCATCTTTCTTCAAACTAATGTTTTTACTTTGACATGAGCAAAAATGACACTCACACAGGACTACATTTCTCTGATTTGTTCTGATTCATCCATACTCAGTCACCCTGAAGCCACCTCACTGCTTCATTGAGGTGTCATCACTGTATGGAATGGATATTTCATGGGTGCAGTAACTCTGCAGTGGGTCCCATAGCCCTAAGGCTTCTACGGGGAGCAATGAAAAAGATCAGAAGAATTAAGAAACCTTTAGAGAACCTTTGAAGAAGACCTTTAAAGAAATGGCTCTCATCAGGAGAGGATTAGAATTGGAAATGGCCCAGCTGATGGAAGTGCAACAGAAGCCGGGCCAAGTTACAGCCATATGAAAACTGATCTAAATAGTGGTGGGAATACAGACTGGATTTCCCAAGGTCCACTGTATGCCTCTTCTAACCGTGGATTTGTCTGGACATGTATGTACCCTGTTATTTGGGCCCCTTTGGGAAATGCTGGACTTATTTCTGGAATGTATCAGCAGTCTGTGCAAGGAGTGCTCAGCTAAACTCTATCTTGTGGGGAGGTGGGGGGTGCAGTGAGAATGAGAATTCTTTCCATGAAGTTTCCTAGAAGTCTACAAGGCAGAGCTGGGAGGGGATGGGAACCCTAACCAAGTAGAACAAGGTCATAGATCAGTTGTCAGACTGGCAAAAAAATCTTTCCTTCTTTGGACAGATTGCTTGCTGAGGATCATTAAACATTTAGGACATTTTTTTTCCTTTTTCTTCCCTTAATTTTTTTTTGTTGCAATTCCTTTCAGACCTAGTGATATAAATATGAAACACCATTATGACAAAATAATATCCCATTTGTTTTCTGAAGCCAATCTTTCAGTTCTGATTAGAGAAAAGAGGTGTTGGAATTTAATATATTCAGTGGCTCTGAGAGCAGACTGCTCTGTAGAGGCATTTCAAGGTCTCAGTAAACAAACAGAAATGTAAACAGTGCTCCTACCATTTAAACTTTAAGCTAGCCTCACATTTCCAGTCAAGGATGTCCTCAGGCTAAGCAAAAGAAAGAAAAAGAAAGAGGGATCCATCTCTTCTCCAGTGAAATATCTCCAAATCTTGGAGCTAGGCTCAATGTGATAAGGGCATTTATGTGCCCATTTGCTACCTCAGGTGATTGCCAAATGGTCAAAATAGAACCATCATTTCCACCACCCACCTCATGATGAGTTCTGTATTCAGTGTCAGTAATGATTTAGTTATTTTGGGTTGTGAATGTCAGTTTTTCTTATGCAATTACTACAGCAATATAGTCCCTGGAAGGAACAAGCCTGAAATGGGGTAGGATTGTTTTGATCGGTACAAAGTATGGACATAATGGAACAGATATTTCTGTATCTCTATAAGCAAAGTGATAGAATTGTGCTGATTTTGAGAAGTATTTGTCTAAACATGGGTATCTGACCCATCTGAGTGAAGGTGCTGAAGGAGGTGTTGAGTGACATAGGGAAAATGTGAGGATGAACAGAAGAAGGGAAAAAATGGGTAAATGTAAAAGCACTGTTGTCTTGAATGTAAAGAGAAGCCTGTATGAAAGTCAATGAATCACAGACATCAAGATTCAGGAGCAAGAACAAGAGCTGATTGGAAAATTGTTTTTTACTCATATATTTTCTGGTAGAAAATGAACAAACCTTGAGTAAGGATCATTGTTTGAGACTTTAACTGAAAAAAAAAATGAATCACCTCCTACATTTAAACTAATGTTGGCTCTCACTATTGACAAACAATAAATGAAAACTGAACAAGCATCTGCCCCCTACCTCCATGTCTGATGAGAAATGAACTTTCCACAGAAATGCCTGTGCTGATAGAAAAAGCCAAGGCATATGGACAGATCACAATTTATTGAAAATTTTAGCCACTTTGGGTTTTTCTTTTAGCAAGGCTTCCTGAGGTTGGTCTAGCTGCTCCCTAATCTTTGCTGGGGTCTGCATCCAGAGAACAGTCTGGGCATTAGCAAACACCCCTAAGGATCTTTTTTGTGCTCCTGCACTGGGTGTGCACAACACTCCTCCTCCACAGGTATTGTGCAGGCCCTCAGGAGCATCACAGAGCCTCTGAAACCCACAGCACAGGCAAAGGTGCCTCAAAGCTGAGCTACACTTGAGCCTGGCAAAGATATGACCCCAGCACTTCCCAGTAATTAGTAGCCAAAAAGCACCATCTTCCCAATGCAAACCTTTCTCTTAAGCTGAGTGTTTTCTAGTGAGGCTCAAGCAAGGCGTATCTAAAATATATGGCTATTTCCTACCCAGCTAACTTCCAGAAACAGGGTTTCTTTCCCAGTTCTCTACATTTTCTCACTTCCGAAGTGAGACAAGAACCTCCAGAGCTGGTTGCCCCATCTCTGAACAAGTTTCTAAGATAAGCAAGAAGAAAGTTTTTTTGAGAAGCCCCAACATAGTTTGCACTACATGTTTGCACAGCAAAACCCTGCTAAAGTTAATCTGACTCTTAGTGTTGACTAAGTCCTTGTGTTGCACTTCCTCGCGCTTACTAAATTGGTGTGTTGCACTTTAAGTTCCAGATTACAAACAGGTTCTTCACCCAGAGAGTTGTTGGGCACTGGAACAGGCTCTCCAGGGAAGTGATCACAGCACCAAGTCTAACAGAGTTCAGGAAGTGTTTGCACAATGCTCTCAGGCACATGGTGTGATTGACAACAGCAAGAAGACAGGCTACAACTTTAAGGCAAACCTCCATCTGCACAGGAAGAATAACCAGTTTCCTGCTATGTCAAGAGGAGACAGAAACTTCTGTTGTTCAGAGAAAAGCAAAAAAAAAGAAAAAGAGAGTACTGCTTAGCTGGGTCATAAACATCCTGCAAGCACCGCTGGAGATCTGGGCAGAGCAAATGGGAAGCAAACCCCTCCCCCTGCTCCCCACTCTCCCAACACATCTGTGCCCTGCAGGCATGTGAAGCAAGAGAAAACACTGGGCCCTAATTTTCCTCTCACAGTAGCTTTACAGGATGATGAAGTTATTTTTGGTTGCAGTATTGGTCCTTTGACTTGTGACTGAGGAGTGCTCTGCAAGGATTCTTATTTTTCAATCACTTCACAGTTAATGGGGTGGTTTCAGAGTGTTTTCCTGAACAGTGGCTGAAGTCTCATTATATATTTAAGTGCAGATGCTGCCTTGGTTCCATTCTTGCACAATGTCCCTCCTCAGGACTGCATTTCTCCCATTCTGTTTCGTTGCGTTTGCTGAGCAAAATCAGTGAAGAGACCAGAATTGTTCATAGATGTGTGATAGTTCTTTAGAACCCAAGATTCCTGTAAATTTAGCTTCACCCCTGCCAGGTGCAAAATTGCTTGTTATCTCAGGTTGGGTATGACTCTGGGAGAATGGAGGGCAAAAAGAAGCAACCAAGAGAGATGTAAGACAATAACAAGGGAAAAGGTGGCACAAACTGATCGGCACTTGGGAGTAGTTAAAACAAGATTGAGGAAGACAGGCATAGATATATATCTATATATAAAATAAATCATAGAATCATACAATGATTTGTGTTGGAAGGGACCTTAAAGATCATCCAGTTTCAACTGCCCTGCCTTGGAGGGGGTTTCTCCTTTCACTAGACCAGGTTGCTCAGAGCTCCAGCCAACCTGGGCTTAAACATTCCCAGGGATATATATTTGCATGTTTCTTCCAAGGGTAATCTCATGATTTTAAGACAAATCTCATAGACTCTGCATGTGAATATGTTTCTAAAAGAGTGACACAGAAAACAAACCAGTTTGGAAGTATGACAAATGTAACAGCAACCCTGTAAATTGACAAAATTGAGATAAACCCATCATTTTTGCTATAAATTACTGATCGTCTTCTGTGAAAGGCACCCTCTAACTCCATGAGTTAAACTTTGACCAATATGCAGTCTTCAATATAACACGATTTTCTCTGGCACACAATTGGAGAGACCTCAACCACACCTGGAAGCAGGTCCCCAGCAATGCTTACCAGGCTTGTAATTCCAACCTCTTTGAGATTAAGAGGTTGCTATAACAACACGATGCATTTATTCCCGTATAGCTTTCCTTTGCTTATTTCTCACCATCACTTTTTAAAATATCAGTTGCCATAACAACAGAACATAGTATCTTAAATACTACCTTTCATGTATATTTATGCAGTATAATTAAAGGAATGGGATTGGGTCAGGCTTTGGGTTGTTTTAATTCAAAGCTCTTCCATGACACATTCAATGCTCCCACTAGAAGTAAGAATGAATTCAGGTAGGTCCAGCTTTGCAGTGACACTGCCTCTTGCAGCTGTAAATATACTTAATTTTGCAATGCCTCTGTTGTTAATTAAGTGTTGATGAGTCTTCTAACTTACAAGCTATCAGCATGGCTCACTCTTTGGGTCTTTTTCTATGCAGTGATTTCTATTAATTACAGTTGTGTTTCTGTTCTTATTAGCTAAGATGATCATTCTCAGAGGAATATGAGACTTTCCTGAGTGAAGCAGAGAGCTGAAACAACCAGCCTGCTATCCTGCCTTTCAAATGAGACTGACAGGCAAGTTCTTGGCTCTGCATCCAGCTTTTTTTCACAACTATATTGGTGTGACCTAAAATCACCTTAAAAAGAGAATGCTGTCTCCCCATGCAGATGGGGCTATGTCCCTTAATCTTCCCTTTACATTGCAGGAAAATGCAGAGAAAGAGGTGAGGATGAGCTGGGATAGAGCACCCAGCTCCCACATGCTGCTGTGCTGGCTACAAAGCGCTGTGAGTGAGACCAGCACCAGGTCACTTCCCTCAGAACTGTATTTGTTACTGAGGTGAGCACCACCCTCCATGGGGACACAGCCCATGTCCATGCTGTTCCTTTTGGAGCTTGATGGGTGAATTCTCCATGGACCCACTACAGGGCTCACCTAGAAAAGGACTGAGAGAGGGATAACAGGGGAAGCAAGGAAGACAGTGATAATTGTATTTTTCATTATTACTGTGTGGACAATTACTATAAAACGAAAGCAGGGATTTCTGGTTAATGGCCAATATCAATACTTTTTCATGGAGAATATTGTGTTATCTGGAGTGCCTTGAGTTCTGATATAGGGCAAAAGCTGTATGAAAAATGAGGTATGGAAATGATCTCTCTGACCTCCATGTTAACTGTTTGTATGAGCATGAAAATAACCATTGAGAAGAGGAATAGTAAAAGATAGAAGTACTGATACTTTTGATTTCAGTCTTTTAATACTGACACAGAGTCGTAAGTGCAAATTACTGCAATCACTGTTCTGAGTGACTAGGTCAGGCTGATGCCACACTATTCACATTCTTCTTTAGAGAGAACCCTGCTCTGGATACTACAGATTATAAGGCACCACAGGCTATCAGCTCTCTGCATGCTTATCAGAGAGATCCAGAGTCCCTGCAAAAACTCAGCTGGAGCATTCTGTGATTATCAAGTTGCAAATCATTGGTCTTTATTATTTCTGTTCTGCTCTTATTCAATAAGCCAGTCAGGCTTTCACCAAGGTAAGCCAGGTATCCACTTCTACCAGCCCTTTGGTCCCTGCTTCAGCAGGTTTCAGTGTTCCCCTGGACACCTGCAAGTTTCCCAGGCAGCTGCATTTCCAGCACTTTTTCAGTGAGGGCAGATATGGCACAGCTACCCTCAGGAACACCCTTGGTCTCTTCACTCAACTATGGCATGCTGCTCTGCCACAGGATCACAGAATGTGACATCCTGAAAATCCCTGGATGAAACCCACCATTAACCCCCAATGCCAGCTGTGAGGTGTCTCTAGATTAAATGGAGCCATAAAAACAACCCAGTCTTAATATGGACAGCACTTAGAGAACTAAGATCATCCTTTAGGGGCTTATGAATTTATAGGAATTTTTCAGACAGTTATTTAGGGCTTATTTAGCCTCCTATCAGACTATCCAAAAATGTAGGCAGACCTATGTCCTTGTTAAATCCGTGTTAGTCATACAATACCAGGGCTGTAATGCTTCAGTGGATACATCAGTTCTTCAGACTGCACTATGGAGTTGGCACCTCCTTGCTGCCATGTCCAAGCTGGCATTAGAAGATTACTCAGAAAACTACAAAGCATTCACACCTCACTTCCCTGAGCTGTTGGCAAGAACTCTCCCATAGCAGATTCCCTAACAAGACAGATGGATCCGTCCATTAACATGATGGTTACAGATCTGTGACTTCTTATTAATAATCTTTAAAAAATGTGCAATATCCTCTCCTTCTCTCCCACATCCAGATTGCCAAGACCAAGTGCTCTCTCATCACTCTGGTTAGTATTTCTGCATCTGTCAAGCTGAGCTTGATCCTGGAGGTCATTAGCAAAGGGAAGCAGCTGATGTAATCAAGTTATGCATTAATGATCTATGGCCATATGTGACTAATAAATGGTTGTAGACATGCACTGGACAAATAAGGAGTTCAAAGATTTTCAGAGGAAGAGAGAGAGTGCAGTGTCTGATAGTCCAAGTCCCTGATGGACTGCAGCAGGACTATGTGGCTGCAGAGCTACAGTGCAATGTCCTGTTCACTGAAAACTGCTTGACCAAACATGCTTCATTCTGACCACACACATTTTAATTATTTGCCAGTCTTTGTCATGAGGCCGTCTCTGCACTTTGAGTGTAATCCATGTCGAGTATGAACAGGCTGCTCTTCAAGAGAAGAAGAGCCAGGAGTGGGGGGAGGAGGACAGAAGGGACAGTGGCCTCAAGGTGACATCATAGTCCCTCAGTACTGAAACAAAGCAAGCAGAGCAAGTCTAGTGAGGATAACCAGAATCAGACACCAGTTCAGTAATCAGTGAGAAGGCAGGTCCAAAGCCAAACCAAGAAGATAAATCAGCATGGCAATGTCAGGATCAGCAAGATACAAAGATCCATTTAAGTGTATTTACAGTATAGGTAAGGAAAGGACAAGTGCAACAATTTGAACTTGAATATGGGTCTAGAAACAAAGGAAAGTGGCAGAGCCTTTGCTTGCCCATCTATTAAAGATTAGGATGGTCTACCTGCTTTGCAAGTGCTGGTCTTCATCAGTGGTACAGTAGAAATATTCCACAAATCATCAAGAACCACTTGTCTGACAAAGCTGAGTGTTGTCCCTCAGGTAGAGAGGAAAGAAGTGAAACCTTCTGAATAAGAAGAGTTTCAGAGACAGGAGGGGCAAGCTGAAATCAGCTTTGCTTCTGACACCAAGAGGGAGAAGCAAGGTCTCCTGGAATACACTGTAAACCAGTCCCAAGAAAGTTTTCAGGTTGCTATGGTAGACATCTGGGATATGTGTCACAACAGTTGGTATCAGCCTCAAGTGCCTTGAGAGGATACGCCCCTGTGTTTGCACATTCGATATAACTGGAGGTGAATCCACCTGCTTCTCATGAGCATGTGCTGGAGCATAAACATTCTTTTCTTTGTAAGTGTTTCCTTAGTGTAGAGATATCTATTTTAGCATCACAGCTGAGCATCTGGGCACTTTTTGTGAAAGACTGTAGCCTTGTGGAAGAAGAATAGAAGAAATAAACTCACAACAAATCTGGGAAATACTTAAATCCTATAAAACTGAATAAATAAATGAAGAGAGATATTTCTTCCTGATTCTGAGAGTTGGTCAGTCATGCTGAGAAATGTGACCACTGTTTCATAGGATTTGATCTCTGACAAGAAGGTTAAGGCATAGAAAATTGTCTGTTCACGTGCTTGGTCTTCATATGTGTGGTTTAACTTTATAGCCAAAGAACTTCAGACATACATAGGTGCCCGCATGCATATGTGCATATATCTATTTATCCATCTCATATAGCCAAGGAGATTGTAGTATTATTGAGTTTGAAGGTACTTCAGAAGGTCATCTGGTCCACCCTTAAAATAGGGTTAGCACTGAATTGAGACTGGGTTGTACTATGCCCTCTGCTTTCCATTCAGAAGGCAGGAAAAGGTAGTTCACATGCCAGCTCTTTAAACTTTGCCTTTCCAGCAACTGTTTGTTCAATGCAACTCCTTGGTCACCTGTAGAACCCCAAGCAAACAACAGAGTAGCTACTCTCCAGAAAAGCAAAGTTAAACTCTCCTCAGCAGCAGAAGCACCATCTCTGTGTTTTGTAGAAATGTTACTTGTCAATCATCTTGTCCTGTCCTTCTTCGCTTGTGCAAGGAACGAGAAGTAAGGAGGGAAGGAAGGTGCCAGGCTGTGCTTTAGAGCAAATGAGATGAAAATGACCTTGTCGTCATCTGGATTCTGCTTTGAGCAATGCTGCGTATCCCTTAGAGGTGGATTAGGTTTCCACTGACAGGCTCTGGGAGATAGAATTTCCATTAGAATTAGGGAAAGAATATCTATTAGATAGATACAGCTCCCTTATCTGCACCTTGTCTCCTTCTCAAACTGTCTGTGTGCTATCTCTCATTCTCCTTGCTTGCTCTCACAGTTCCTCTGCTCATCAGATTTTTCTTGCTCTCTTCACCTCTCCCTGGGCTCTTCCTGCAAAGATAAAATAGTTGCTTTTGCCAGACATGTAGTGCCATTGCTTGTCCTTCACTTTCTATCTTCGTCTTCCAAACAAGGAGCTTCTCCTGCTGCAAAATGACTGGACCAAGCAGCATTAAGCCTGTGCAAACCCACAGCACGCCTCTGTTTCCAGCAGGCACAGTGAACTCCTGGTGAAACTTACCGTACTGAGATCATCCTGGCCTCTACCCACCACCACTAAAACTTCCTCAAATGGGGCCAACAGGTAAATGTTGGTTTGTACTCTGATATCACACAGAGGACCCAGCCTTGTTATACAAGGTCTCCTACTAATGCTCAAGCAGACAGGGTTTTGAATCCTGAAGCTTTTTGCATTCTGTTTGAGAAGTATACTGGAATAACAAAAATGGCCACATCACTCAAATCTGTGTTCTTATTCCTGCAGTCCCTGTTCACTAGCAATGCTCCTTGTGCATTGAATAGTTTTTCCAAGCCAGAGCATTCTGTTGTCTCCAAACCTAAGAAAAACTGATTTTACAATACCCATACTGAACATGAATAATTTAACCTTTGAAATTTCATGCAAAACAAAAGGTATTGTTTTTACTTTACAGCAAACCAAGAACCAGTGAAGATTAAACTACTCTAGTCCTGACTTTTGTAATAGAACACTAAAATGCAAACCAAAAAATAAACATTTAATGTAAAATAATAATGTTCACACAGGAAAGAGCCAGGGGAACACTTCTCACATTTTAAAAAAATAAACTCTCCTCTAAATTGACCCATTTTGGTAGAATTGCAGAATCCAGAATATTTTCCACCAGTTGTACTTGAAGTTGTTCTTGTGAGCAGGTTGACATCTGCATTCATGTTCCCATGAAAGTCAAAGTGCATTCTCTGGCACCATTGAGTAACAACGTGAAATAACAGACAGCACCATACACCAGTTTGTACCTTCACCTCTTACATTGACAGGATCCTCCAAAGTATCTGCTACCTATGCTTGACAGAGGAGTGGGTTACAGAATAGCAAATAATACCAGCATTGTTTCAAAACACAACATTTTCTGAAATCTTCCTACTGGGATTTGGAACTCTAAACAAAGCAATGTTTTATAATAAATATCCACCCATGGATATTCATGCGTGATAATTCTGACAAGCTGGACAGTTGTTTTGCATTTGTGTTCTCCAGCCACTGGCAAAATAATGTCTACCCTCTCGCACATCCATATGTTTTCATGACTAAGATTAATTCCTGTGCAGTTCTTACAGTCACTCAACTCCAATTCCACACTGATCTCCCAGAGTATTTGTCTTTCGAGAACTGAGAGCTCCTTGAGAAAGAAAAAGAAAAGGTATTCTGAAGCAGTGTATATGATGCAGAAGGCTGGAAACTTGAAGGCAAAAATACATTCACATGAGAGAGAACATTCCCATAATTTTGTGATAAAAGGGGATGATGCATTAAACACATGGCATTGAAGCTTCCTTTCTAAATACAAACCACATTGTATTGCTTTCTCCTTTGCACTGCAAAATTCAAAATTCATTAAAGTTTTCAGCTGGGGAAGCTTGCTAGTTTCTCCATTAGGTGCCTTTTTTTTATCCCCCCTCTCTGTTTTTCCCACATAAGCATGACTGCACCGGGTTTGGTAATTGGCCCTGATCTCCTGGGAGACTTTTCTGTGAATAAGATACAATTAGGAATGCGAGCCCACCCTGCTTTGCAAAGGGAAACCCAATACCTGTGGGTGCCTTACATCCTGTGGTGATAACAAGACATGGCATCATCATCGGCTGCATGGATTGAAGCAAATGCTGCAGATAAAAAATATCTACCAGCTCATTCATGATGTAGACACCGTAAATGTAGATATAAGTTGCAAGTGATGCTTGTTTTAACTGTAATGTTATTCCCCCACCTCCTTCCCAGACAGTCCTGTGTCAAGAGAGTCCTATGACAAGTTAATGTCTTATTTCAGAGAGAGAAGCTATAATACTGATTTTTAAAAACATCTAAAGCCTTTCTTGAAAATGCATCAGACAAAAAAAAAATAATTGAGCCGTTATACAAATACCAGAGAATGTCTCTTAATACTCACAGGCAGACCTTACAAATGAAGTAGAAGACTTACTTGTGGCATGCTGTGTCTGGATGTATTGATTTATTTTTGTGCTCAGAGGAGCAGCAGATTTCATTGTGCCTCTTGGCCATTTTTGGCTATTTCTGTTGTCTTGCAATCAAAGGGATGAAGTATCTGCTTAAAGCTGTACAACAGGAAAAGCAATGCAAGAACAAACAGCGTTTGTAGGATTTTAGTGAGCAATCTTAATAGAAAGGACACCTCTGAAGAACTTAGCAGCATCTCAAGGGCTGATGAGTCTCCCTGGCAAGGATTCCTTATGCATGAAAGAGCCACACAATAGAGTTCAGCTTTCATTGTCTTCTGCCGCCTCTGAAGACATGCCATGGAGGCAGTGCATGCTGCATGCAGGATACTTTTAACTTGCTGAACTTTTATTTCATTTCCAATGGACTACCAAAGCTCCCTGAGGCTGTGAAAACACAGCGTGGTGCAACCCTTGTTACAGGGCTAAGAGGAGAAAGTGTAACCAGTCCTTTTGATGGCCTTGGGAAATGCCAGGCATAACAGAGTCTGGATCAGTTAGCTTAAGAAAGTGCCAGTCTATCAAGTGTATTCTTATCCTGCAGATTTCCCCCAGAATTCAAAGTATTTCATAGTGGGCAAAAGCCCAGCAATTCTACAAGAGAGGGTCTGTCACTGGTGCGAGATGGAAGTGCTTGGCTAAAAAGCATTACTTAGACTTACAGCCCAGCATTATGACCTCATCTACAATTTAAAATAGAATCTAAAGCAACACCAGGAACATGTCTTTCCCCAAAGAGAGATGTAAACAGAAGGACAAGATAAGTGTGTTCTGTACAGAGCAAAAGGGAGTTGACAGGCATAACCCGATCCTATGAACAATCTCTGACGTTGCTGATATTTTAGAGAAGATTCAGTTACTTGCCCAGGAAAATTGTCTCTGAGAGCTGCTATTGATTTGGAATCTTGGTTAGAAGTTTTTTAACACATAGGATAGCTCTGAAAATGCAGAGCTGCTTTCTTAGAACATGCCATGAAGATAAGAAAGAGACAAATATTTTGCCACCACCCACCAATTCCAGGTTTTAGTCATTGTAGTGAAAAAAAATTCAGTGTCAGGGAACCATACCTTTGACAGATATTTTATGCACACAAGATCCCCAGTCCACAGATGGGTAAACACTGGATCTGAACCTCTCTATTTCTGTTTGTCCCTTAGGAACATGCTTATGAGAGCCTACCAATTCCATCATCATTAAAGGCTGATAATGTTGTGATATTCTTCTCTCAGTATTTGTAAATCATGATTCAGATATCTCTGTCTTTCTTGCAGTGGAAAAACAACTATAAATTTGGGTTAACCTGCCAGACAGCTTCAGCTTATGGCTTGTTGCCTTACAGTAACAACTCAAAGCAGCCAGAGGACACTTAAGAATCTGGCCTTATATATCAACTGAAAATGATGATTTAAGGTCTGAAGCTAGCACAAACACCAGGGCTATTAGATGCATCTCTGGTACCCTAAGGTTAAAGACATTATTCTTTCAGATTCTGTCCATGCAGGTCTCCTTGAGACCAAGGCCCCCTTGCTGCTGGGAGAGTTCGACAGACCCCGTTGTGCTCATGTCAGATGGAGATTCAATACTGAAAGCTCCAACGGCTCTGAATTCCCATTAATGGTTTGTAGAAATGTACAATGTAATTTGTGCACAGAATTAGCTCAGCAAAGCCCACACTGTGTTCTCAACACATAGATTAATTTCTCTATCTTTTAAGAGGCAAATCACAGTGCATGAAAGCATGGATTGTTTTCAAAATACAGCTTAGCTCAGTTTAATTCAATTCAATCAACTTGGTCTAGAACAGTGTGCTTTCTATGGGAGTCTAATGCAATGTTTTATTTTATCTGTTACAGTACTACAGATTGGGGTTTATATTTTGGAATCTGCTTACTGACATCTTAGCACATGCTGGCCCAAGATGCATTTCACGTTAGCATGACATTAGTATAAATCAGCCTCAGGCTTAGTTAAGTTCCATTCTAATTATACTAACCTAGGACAGTTTCAGAAAATTGCATTCTCCCTGTCTTCTTCCTTACCATCACCCTTAATGCTCCCAAATGCCCCCTAAGCTAAGGAAGGTCTGGGGGAGGAGGAGTCTGGCCAGCTGTGCAGCAGCTGGTCCTTGCAGGCCATGTCATCAGTGCTCAGGTTAACAGCAAGGAAGGTTCTGTGCTACAGAGGCTGCACAGTACCCCCAAAATGACACCAGGGATTCAAGAAAGCAAAATACTGAGATAAAAGTGTCCCCTCCTCAAAGGGCTCCGATTTCTGGCTGCAGTCAGCCAGGGTCTACTGCCTACCATTTTATCTAATTTCCATAAACAGATAATTTCCTAGTAGAGGTAAAATTTAAAAAGAAGTAATCCATTCTACACAATTCAGATTATTTTAAGTACCAAAGTTGCAATCATAAGATTAAAGTTTTCTTTGAGTTGGTGTTTGTGCAGTTAAGGATAAGTAAATTCTCTTTTATCCACTAGTAATTCCAATTACTAAATTTTGTTTCAAGAAGATCTGGTGGTAAATTTCACTGAAAAAAAATGCTGGCCCAGAATAAAACTGGACATGCCACAAGATATTTCACATTACTTTTGTGGTGTATGCTTAAAATTAAGGAAACTTAATGTTTAAAGTGCTATGTAATACAAATTCTGGGCTTTTATTTTTGTTTAGTCAAAGCTTTTCTTCATATCATCAGAAGGTTTCATTTTTGATGGCCGAGTATTTCTAGATATTCAGCATCAGGTGATTCTCCCCCTTTGCTCTGCTCTTGCCAGACCCCACCTGGAATTCTGTGTCCAAGTCTGGGGCCCCCAACACAAGAAAGATGTGGACCAGTTGGATCGAGCCCAGAGGAGAGCACTAAGTTGATCAGTGAAGCACTTGAATATATTGCCCAGAGAAATTGTGGATGCCCCAACTCTGGAAGTGTTCAAGGTCAGGTTGGACTTTGAGCAACCTGGTCTAGTGGAAGATTCCCCTGTCCATGGCAGGGGGTTGTAATTGGATGATCTTTAAGGTCCCTTCCAACCCAAACCATTCTGTGATTCTAGGATTGTAAAATTGAGTATAGCAAGCTTATAAGGTTTAAAATATGAGTTTAATGGTGTAGGGCTGTTTTATCATTGTCACAGCTTAAGATTTTAACCAAAATAATAAGCAAATTAAAAGTTGTTTCAAATGAAGTACTGGAACATTACTGCTTAAGTCTTTTTAAAGAGAATTGTTTTACCTTATGAAAATGCCTCTTTTTTGCTGTCTTTCCCTCTGTTCCATTAGATTATGTTCAAATCTGCATTTTCTAATGAGAAAATGGATCACAAAATTTCTGCTCAGCTCTGTTGATTAGACTTTCATGCACACAGTTCAGTTTTTGTCATTTGAAAACTAAGATGTTTACCAACCTCTGGTATTCAGTTTTATCTTGCTGGGGACATTAAAGGAGGGTAATGAGTCAGGCAGGCAAGAGATGGAGGAGTGAAAAAAATTAAATATAACCCTACCAATTTAACTCTATTTACAGTATGGTTTAAGATTCTGGTTCAGTACAGTATAGCATGTATTTTAGGATTATGTGTCCCAAGAAAAATATGAATTAATTTCTCTACAGAGCCTGTGCTTTTCATTTCTTGTTATTTTCATTTTGATCAAAGGAAAAACATAACTCTAGCACAAAGCAGGAATAAAAGCTGTCAGATTAAAGCATGTTCAAACAAAATGCACTGGACATACTGTTAGTAGTGAGCTTACATGTGGCACTATTTCCATATTACACATCAGAGCCTTTTGGAAATTAAACCATCTTTTTGATATATGTCCTTCAAGCAGTAGAGCAGGAAAATGTTATATTAACCAGCATTTGCAAAAGTGTGAACGAATGCAGTGGCAGCTGGGGGCATCAGGCAATGGATATTGCTGAACTTTGCTGAATAAAGTTGTAGAGAGGCAGTTACAGTGCATGGAAGCCTCCTGTGTAATCACTTCTGACATCAGTTAACTTTTCCATTATCATCACTTCCAAACATCCTTTCAACCTCTTTCTCCTAGACATAGAACTTCCTTTTGTTTCCAATCCACTGCAATTTTATGTCGTGCTGCTGCAAACAAATGTGAAATCAATTTTGTGTTTTTCAGCTTGTATGCTCCTTTTTGTTAGGCATCAGCAAAACTAACATCAATTCCAGGGTGGTTCAACCTTATTTAAAATATTCACGATTTAGAAATTGTACTAGGCTCTGTAAAAGGGGTGGAGAATGTTAGCCTGCAGGTGGTAAACATATTGAAGCATCACCTGAATGCAGTTAAAGTAGGACTATGAATATTTCAGAAGTCACTCCAGACCAGATCAGGAAAATTATTATGGTGAGCACCAGTCAGTTTCCAAGGTGCCTCAAATTTTGCTGTAAGACCTAAAAGAGATAAAAATACAGAGTGAAGAACAGATGTCTATGACAGTTACTGTAGCCTGTAAACCTTCTACTTGGTATTTGTCCTTGGCTTTCTCAGTTAGACTGGCTGGGGTTTGTCTTAAGGTAGTTGAAAGATGCCCGGACCTCTGGTTGTCACTAAAAAAAACTCGTTGCGGGGTCTTCTCCCATGCCATCAACTGGCTGACAATGTCTGGGAAAGCACCTAAAAGCCAAGGACAGAACAACTTGAGGTAGCAACTCTGAAGGGTCATTCCTGAGAAGACCACGGACTAGGAATCTCCAACCTTCTACATTTTTTCTTTCTGTGTGAGAAGAAATCTTCTAGGTGGGCCAGAAAACACTTTCTTAACTGTTCTCTGGATGACGAAGCTGCTGAATTCAGCTCCACTCCGAGCAGGCAGGTTTACATAGTCTTCAAGTCTCCATTAACATTATTGTACTTTATGCTAAGCACATGCTATTGACATCATATCTGTCATGTTTACTATAGAATAGTAGAAAAGAGAAAGCACTCTTCTCTGAATTACAGGATATTGAATATACCTGAAATTTAATCAAGAACACATTTGTAATGAGGCTGAAAATGGCCTGTCAAATGCTAGCTGATGATTTCTTAATTAAAAACAACAATAAATCTTCTATATGAGAGGGAAAAATATTTTATTAAGGTATCAGTGTGGAACCACATAGAATACATAATGAAAAACAAAAGGAAGAAAGCTGAAAGAAACCCTGCCAAAATGGCAGAAAAACTCCTCATCTTAATTCTATGTTTAAAAACATGCCCAAATACCAATCTAAAAGTGATAAACCAGGCACAACCAGTACCTTGGAGTGATTACTTAATAAATTGCTGTAGAAACATCACCATTTCTGGTCTGATGTTTATTTCTAGAGTTCAGCTTTGTTTTTCATGCCTTGCTTCAGCAATATGCAGGCTCAGTGGCATCCCTCCTTTAACAGTTATTGACTTAGTCCTTTTAAAAGAAAAGTGTTCTTAGAATTCTCCCAGGCACTGAAAAGTGAAGTCCAAGCTACTTAATTCAGGCAAGAAAAAAGATTTTAATGTGTTGCCCATGGAACTGATCACAAATATTTATCTTGTGGTTTAACCCTAGTAGGCAACTACCCCCCACAGCCCCACTCACTCCTCTCAGTGGGATGGGGAATGGAATCAAAAGGGCAAGAGTGTGAAAACTCATGGGTTGACATAAAGACAGTTTAATAGGTAAAGCAAAAACTGCACATTAGACAAAGCAAACTTTGCTATATAGGATTTGTTTATTGTTTCCCATCAGCAGGCATGTGTTAAGCCCTCCCCAGGAGTGCAGGGCTCCATCATGTGTAGCAGTGACTTGGGAAGACAGAGCACAGAATCACAGAATATCCTGAGCTGGAAGGGACCCACAAGGATCATCAAAGTCCAGGTTCTGGCCCTGCTACCACTGAAAACCTTCCCCCTTCCTTCTTTTTCCCACAGTTTCATTGCTGAGCACAATGTCATGTGTCATGTGTCATATGTCATATGTTATTCAGTCTCCCTTTTTTTCATTTGGGGTCAGCTGTCCTAGCTGTTCCCACCTTCTTGTGCACCCCCAGCCTTCTCAGTGGCCAGCCAGTCTGAGAAGCAGGAACAGCCGTGATGCTGTGTAAGGACCGTCCAGCAATAGCTAAAGCATTGGGATGTTATCTATACGGTTTTCATCACAAATCCAGAAGACAGAACCACACAAGCTACTAGGAATTAACTCTATCCAGGCAAAACCAGTAAAATTAATTAGTTCTTATCTTTGCACCCAATGGATCACTATTCTATTTGTTTATCTTTCCCACAGATGTCTGCCTAAGCATATATATTTTCCCAAAGGGAAAATGCCTAGTTTTGACTATGCTTCCTATAAAAATCTAATCTGGGCCCCACTGGGGCTGTTGTGTTCACAAGCAAAACCACAATATACAGATAAGGTTTGTCATACACAGCCTAATCAAATTTACAATTACCATATAACTCCCACAAGCATGGGCTGTGTGTGTCAAAACAAGACTCTGAGCCCTCTGTCTCCTCAGCCATACTCCTACCATATTAATACAGGGTAGGGATTTCCAGCTTCCAGTTTGAGCAGTCCTCTAGACTTTAGCACAGCCTGCAGGACCCAGCAACTCTTAAAGCATGAAGCCCCAGACGCCTCCAAGCACCACACGGGAGCAAGACTGGGGGCGTACACACATCCTTACCTCTGGTTTCTTCAGAAATGAAAAGCACCAACACTGTCCAATTGAAATCTGTGGTACACATCAGCCAGCTCTCCAAGCGAGGTGATGGGGAGACTGGGATTCTGGGACATACCACAGTTCTCATCTCCTGCAGAGCCTTCTCATTGCCTCTTCTGCTTTGAAGGTAGAGACCACCTTGGGCATAGTCTGGAGCTTGAGGGGATCATCCACTCCCCTTTCACTTATTCAGGAGATTATCCAGTCCCCTGAGTCTGCACCTAGAGCACCATGTCCAGTTCTGGATCCCTGTTGCAGGAGAGAGAGTGAAAACTAGGACAAGTTTGGCAGAGTGTTATTAAGATGGATGAGGAACCTGCTCCGTGAGGAAAGATGGATGTAGCTGGGTTTTTTCATACTGGAGAAGGGATGGTGGAAAGACAGATTTAATTTCTGTCTGCTACAACTGGAAGTAGATATATAGAGAAGAAGGAGCCCATCTCTGAGGTGTGCAGCAAAAAAACCTAAAAAAAATCAATGATCAAAAGTCTCAGAAAAAGTAAATCTGACTAGACATAAGGAAAACATTCTTTACTGTGAGAGTGGTTAAGCACTGGAACAGAGAACCACAGAGGCTATGGATTCTTCATAATCAAACTGGAGAACTACGGACTGCATAAATGGTTGGTGAGAGGGTGGAAAACTAGCTGGGCTCTGACAGTGGCAATCCACAGTAACAAACCCAGTTGCCAGTCTTACCAGTGGCATCCCTCAGGAACTAATATTGGGACAATATAATTTATTATGGTTGTTAACAACCAGGGTGCTGAGAGAGAGCTCACTCCTGGCAAGGCTGCAGATGATACCAAACCAGGGGGAGCAGCTGTCATGCCAGAGGGTGTGACAGCTACTCAGGGGGACATAGGCTGTAAAAAAAGGACTGACAGGAGCATGAAATTCTAGAGAGGCAAATGCCAAGTCCCTCACCAGAGGTGGAATAACCCCCTGCAACAGTGCAAGCCAGGACTGACTGGCTGGAAAGCAGTTTTGCATAGGAAGACTGAGGGGTCATGGTCAACAAGAACTGAACATGACACTGCAATATGTCCTTGCAGCAAAGAAAGCCAACCATACACTGGGATGTTTTAGTAAAAGAGTAGTCAGCAGGTCAAGGGAAGTGATTACTCCATTCTGCCTGGCACTTCTGAGACTGGATGTAATTTGTTGCATTCCCAAGTGCAAGAGCTGTTGACATATGGGAAAAATTCAAAATTTCACTAGTCGAGAAGTTTCCTCTGGGTTTTCTTAGCTTCAGCTGGTCAAACATTCCAGAAGTACCATAGGCACTCAGGAGTGTCAGCTTGACTAACTCTCAATTGGATGTACCCCTTAGGATGCTTAGGTGGTTCTGAAGCTGTTACGTTTAGAAGGAAAATAAATCACTTTTCAAGAAAAGGCAAAACGTTGCAGAGCTGGCAAAGGAAACCCAACTGAAATTATGTTGTATCAGCTGTTTGCCCACATGCTTTTTTTTAATAGTGCTGAAAAGGTTTTGTACCCTCTTCAGCTAAACTGCTCATGTCCTTACCTCATCAGAGTAAGGACATCCTCCTGCTGACCCGGAGTAATTCTCCTCTTGTCTTGGCCCCTGTACTGGTAACTGGAGAGAGTGAGAGAAGCAAAAAAGAAAAAAAATAGTTTTGTTCATCATAGAAGAAAATTTGAAGGTGAGACAGAGAAAGGGCTGAAAAGACCTGTAAAATTTTCTCAGATGTTTCCTGGTGTAGAAGACACTTTACAAAACCCAATAGTCTGCACTAAATTGCAAATGGAGATGGTTCTTTCCCTTTCTTATATTGGTTTCTTTTACATGCAGTAACTATTTACCCACATTAGACATGCAGTCCTGAAAAGAAAGTCTGAGATATAATTTCTAAAGTCATGTGTTGCTTCCAAGTCATTTATACAAAGAGACTTTATAAATATCCAGGGATGTCACTTCTCTTCTGTGCAACAATAACAGATAAGTTCAAAGCACCTAATGCAATTAAGGTGCTCAAGAGAGGCAAGATACAGCAGGGCAATAAAAGTAAATGGCTGTCAATGCTTAGCAAAGTATATAATGAAATAATATTATTAAATGGGGTAGAGGAAGTCCAAAACAATGATGGTTAAATCAACCCCTGCAAACAAGCATTTAATCATATCACACATAAAAAGCAGACTGGTGCTTAGCTCAATGGTGCTTTCTAATATTCCATTTTGAAAGTCCTGTATGACTTGGTGGTTTTTCTCCCATGAGAGACTCAAGCACACAACCAGGAATGAATGCTGCATTTTTAAGTCTCCCAGCAGCTCCAGCAGGATGGTGACTTTGGGAGAATATCCACAGGCAGGTGAAACCCAGCACCACTTCGCCTCTGCCAGGGGTCCTGCTGATGGGATCTGTGTGACTGAGGGGAAGACCACCCCGCCATGGGATGGGTGTTGCACCACCATGACCAGGGGCACATGCCCTACTGAGATGTACTGTAAGGAATGGATGCAATCCTCCAGCTTCCCTAAGGGAGTCTGCTTCACCGTTCACACTGTCATTACAAAGAGGAGGGATAAAGTTCTGACACCATTAATGTCAGTAAGAAAAACAGACTCCACAGAAAGAAAAGTGAGAAACCTGCACTCTTTCATCCTACTCTCTACCTGCTCCCACATAAACCTCAACACTTGTTTTTTATTCCACCCCACTGTCATTGCCCCTTTTCTGGGGTGGATGGTGCAGTGTGGTAGCCCAGAGTGCAAGGCCATAATCCCCCAAATTAATGAACACATAGGAGAGACAGAAACATCCTACATGTCTGACTACTCCTGTTTCCCACCACCTTGTTCTAGATTATCATAGCTTGACATTATTGTAACAGTGTTTTGGAAACAGAGGATGGGATATATTTAATTATACATTATATTTTTAGGCTGCCAGGATGACATCTTGTTTTTAATAACCAAACACTTGGTGACAATCAAACAAAATCTAGGAGTTTAGCTGACAAAGTGTCAGCCAGGAGGAGCACAACAATGCAAAAGATGTGGGAACTTCTGCAAACATGACAAAACCACCCATCCACCAGCCTGACCCCAGAACAAGGACCCTGGTATTGTGCTGCCCAGCAACCTCTGTGAGAGCCCTCCATATTCCCCTACTGCCTCTTCAATATCCAAATATTCTTACTGGTGTTTCTTATCTGATAAAAACTGAGCAAGGACTGTCATCTGAACCACCCACAACGATGGAAAGTTCTTAAAGATTATGATAGAGAAGAAAAACTCTCTATATGGTGATATTTCACCTTTGTATGATTACCAGTCTCAGATAAACACCACACTAGGTTTTCTTTCCCAGTCAGAGCTGACTTTACCCATATCTCTACACTTTTGTGCTTATAAAAGCAGTCTTTCACATAAACCCTAAGAACTTTCAACACATTCATGGTGCTTTTTGCAGCCCTCGTCAACCTTTTTCTCTCTGGTAGCCAAACATTGGCTGCAAAACACCAGACTTTTCCATAGGTGCCTTTTATCTCCACTGATAGTCAAAGCTCCAGACTTTTCCATAGGTGCCTTTTATCTCCACTGATAGTCAAAGCTCCAGGTGCAAGCATCTTCAGGCTTTCAAGAAACACAGCCAAGATTTAGAAGTCTTTGGAAGGCTTTGCAGGCTTTTATTCTGTGTACACACCTTCATAGGACATGCCTAGAGACCTCTCTTAGGGCATGTAGCTAAAATGTTTTTCTGTGATACATCCCCCACTGCCAGTGCAGTGATGCGATGAGCGTTGTTTCCTGTGGCTGCAGAGGCTGTGATGACTGCTGGACCATTGTTGGATGAGGACAGTACTGACACAGCGCAGACTCTTTTGGAATCATTATAATCAGTTAATCAGTTATAATCATGTAAGTAGTTATTTCATTCCTAAGAAGGAAAAGAAAGGAAGGGTGTGCTCTGTGATTGCTGATCAAGAATAATAATCAGAACAACGAAAGAGGGAGAACATTTTCTCAAGAGAGGGAGATTTGTCAATATTGCAAAAGTATTAATCTGTTTTATGCAAAAAATAAACATTGTATGGTACGATCCTCTATGGAAATGAATACTCTTTTAAAACCCTGTCTGGACCTCCCTTCTCTCCAGAGCTTCATTTTCTGGTTCATTCCAAATGGGCTCAGTTTCCTGTGCTGTTGAATTTCCCTCTTTCCTCCTGTCAGAGGACAACACTACTGGATGACTTTTCCCTGCCTAAACTCCTGATGAACAGCCAGGTAACAGGTCACTAAGTCTTTTCAGGAAGCCATAGGATGAGACGCCTAGTTCCAGTTCTTCCCATCCTTTTTCCCTGTGTTATTCCTAAGGCATCAAATTGCCACTCAGCTGGTTACTCCTAAACCCGGTTGCAGCAAGAAAGGTCTTTAAAATCCCTCGGGGGTTTCCAGACCCCAGCACCAGCTGGTGATGCTGGCACAGAAAGGCTAGTTTTGAAAGCTGCAGGCATGGTTGGTGTGAACTCCCCTTGACAAAGTCTCTGAAAGCACAGCACCCACTACCTCTGCTGGGTGGCCACAGCAGTTTCTCTCTGCCACCTCTCTTCTGGTCACTGGATGCTCAGTGCAAAATTTGTGCAAAATTTGGATCAAGGTATACAGTAGATGAATCTGGATTAATCTCTTTCTCCAGTTTTTCCACTGTTCAGCATTGTAGTTGTGATAAAGATCTAACTATAGCATGAAAAAAGTACCAACATAGTAACAGTTCAAAAGAGTGTTCCAGTGACAGCTCCACTTTCAGGGGAGAGGAAATAAGTTAAGACTTAGATCCATGTCTCCCACTTACGTTGTAATTTGCCAGAATAGGAGGCCTATTTGTAGTACAGCTGTGACAATATTTAAATATAGTAATTTTGAATTTTAATTATAGATGATGTTTTGTACTTTAACAGATCTCAGTGGCTAAATATTTATCTTTTCCTCTTTCAGGTGTCTCCTTTTGTTGGCGGATTTCCAGTTCTCTCTGCATTCCTTCTCTCCTTTGGAAATAAGACATTGAATAAGGATCTCTCTTCTTCAGAGCCTGGCTCCTCTTTCACTTGGCTCCTGTGGTGAAAGTAATTAAGAGCAATTGATTGCTACAGAAATATTAATATTTATTATTGGTACTGCAGCAATATCCTGAAGCTTCAGCAGCTGTGATATAAACATATGTGAGAGCACTAACTGTGGTAGAAGCAACTGAGGATTATTACATCAACCATAAGGTCAGTAACCTTGCCATCATGTAGCTAGGCTCTGAAAAAAGGGAAGTAGGGTACCTCCCATAAAAAAACCCTGCAAAACACAGTTTCAGTCATTTGCATGCAACACAAGTACAATAATTTTAAGCCCTGTTTCTTTTGAAAGGATCATACCATTGCAGTAGATCCCAGATGGTACAATTTCAAGGTACCACAACAGGAAGGCTACAGACCAAATTCACACATAGAAAAAAAATAATAAAAACATTTGCGGTGTGTCTGGTTTTTCAAATCACAATGTAACAATTTGAAGAACGTGGGACATTGCTTCACTGAAATTCCTCTGCCTTATGCCTTTGTCCTGCGAAAATCACTTTAAAGAAAATTGCACCCTACAGTGCATTACCCTATTCCTATTTATGTACACACAGATTAAGAAGATATACACACCATGTATGTGTCTGAGTGAGTTTTTAATAGTTTTATCTACTTATCCATGAGTCAAGATGATTATAGCTAGATCATGGGATAGAATGATAATGCACTTTAAATGTATAGAGAGATTTTATAAAAGTGACAAGGGTCGATCATTCTAATTAGCCAAGAAAGAGAGAGCAAGATGTAAAAGGATTAAAGGAACGTTGTCAAATTGCATTTTGGAAACCATCTAATTGTAGAAAGTCCATGTTCTGACAACTTACACTTTCAATAGCGTGTCCTGGTTTTGAGATTATTTAAAATTCTCTTGAGAAGGAAATTTTCACTTCCTGTTCATTTTTGGAAGAAACATGAAAACTGCTTTTTGTACACAGAAGTCTTGTGAGCAGTTGAACAGTTTATTTGGTTTTACACAAATAAGTTAGAGTAAAATACCTTCTTCAAATCTGCCAATTATAGCCAAATTTTCATCTTAGTTCCATTATTTTTTTTAATGTGGCATTTCTCAAATAGACAAAGAGAAATACAAAGGTACAGCTTTTGTTGTGTTGTCTCTGCTATGCTACTGCCTGTGTCCCAGTGAGACAATTTAGAACATATTCAAAAAGAAATAGTGGTTCTGGGAATCTCCTTTTTCAACCTCCAATTTAAGACAACTAAAAAAGCCCATTTTTCTAAGTTGCACTACTTAGCTCTTTCTGAAAATGAAGTTCCAGCTCAATACCTCAGAAAATGGAGGTCCCTAAAACAAACAGTTGTTTTGAAAAACTTTGCAATTTTTAAATTGCATAAGCTTTCCAGAAATAACACATCAGGAAGTTAAGAAGAAATATTTGGTCTCTTCTGGTATTTTCCTTCAAATGTGTCATGTTGTCACAGTAATTCTTCCGAGGAATGATGGACTAACTCTGGTATGCTAACACAATTGCAAATACTCTCTTTCTTTATCCTGCACACATACAAATCTGGTTTTAAAATTCTGTTATGTAAGTGTATTAGCTAGTCTGCCCCAAAAACATCACTGACAGTCTTATATGTCCCAGTTCAAAATATTTTTCAGTGACATCAAACATTTTGTGGATTATTTCTTGTTTCCCTTGATTTTTCCTTTTTTTTTTCTTTAATGCCACAGAAATATCCCACATGTTTAGTTAAGAACTAAGATTTTTTTTCCCCATGGATAAATATTTACTGCTTCCTAAACAGCCAAAATGTTTTCCTAGAGTAGACTTGCCATTGGATGCTGTTAAGTACCATTGACAACTCCTTTCCAATCCAGACACTGCTATTAAAATAAAAAACTTATTGAAAAATATGAAGAAGTGCAAATAAGAGCAGTAGAAAGCAGATATGCTGGGATAATGGGAGAGCTAGGGATGAGAGTTAAAGGGTCATGTTGGATAACTGAGTGATGAGATGAACTGGCTTACAGAGAAAGATGAAGGAAGCTTGGCACAACTGGATTGTCTAAACAAAAATGAAGTTGTCCATGAAATAATATGCTATATGTATTCATAATGAAGAATAAAAATTAAAGAGAGAAGGGTACTGTTTAGGGGGACATAACTGTTTATGACTTGACTATTGCCATAACCCAAAGATCTTGACAATGCAAGAGTCATGGCAAGGGAAACTTCCTGACAAGATCTTCAGGTTGTTCAAAGTTACAAAGCAGGTGAAGTAAGTTGAGTGCCTCAGTTCAACTGAGCTCAGTTCAACTATTGCTCAGTTGAACTGAGCAATAGTTCAACCTGCTGAATAAACATTTTACCAGTTCCTGAATTTTATATCAGGAAATTCTAGAAAATGTTTTAGATGGCAAAGCCAAGGTTCAAACAAAGAAATGTGCTTCAGAGTTAAAATTACTAATCCTGTTCCACTAAACCTCTGCAGAAAACTTTCAAGAAAAGACCTTTCTATGGCTCTCAGCTTCTGTCACTTGTACAAAGAGAGAGTGCAGCCTCAAGCCTTTGGAAGTAAGATGAACTAGATGATGCAATAGATCTTTTCCATCTCTATTTTTCATGAGTGCACAAACAAATATTCATGCCTGGAAGCATTAATCACTGTTGGGTAGAGGTCTAAATCAAAGAAGGGAAATAATGTTTTTTACATGCTCAGCACACAATGTTCTAATGTTTATAAGTATGTAATTTCCAAACCAAATTTCTTCAAACAAGGCAGTGCATCATTCAGGAGTACATTCATTTTCAAAGGTGTGTTTCGAAACAAAGTTGTTGTGAGTTACTGGGGATGAAAAGCATAAGAAAAATACCTCAAGTGGTGAAAATCACTTTTTCCCTCTTCTTGATTGGATAACTTTGAAAAAAAATACAAACAACTGGATTGATGCTAATAAAAGTTTCTAAAACCAATTGAGTCTTGAACTGAGAGTGAGCATGAAGAATGTGAGCCCCAAAGGTAGTATTTTTTTAAGAAAGTTATAAATGGCTGTGATTTAGAATTGAAATGTCGTTTTCAAGCTTGTCAAGATCATCACAACCGCAATGCCACATTAACTTGTGTTGTGCAAAGCTGTAGTGATAATAGAAAATCAAATTCTCCTAATTTTCACTGACCTGCAGCAAGTTACTCTGTCAGAAAATCCGTCACAAAAACAGAAAACAGGGACTAAGAAAGAGGGTAAATAGCACTAGAGAAGACAAGGAGAGATGGAATAGGAATAGATGATAAGTGGGGAAATGAAAAACAAAACAAAAATAAAATAGAGATGGACCACAACAGTGTCTCTCCAATTCCTCTATTTCCCGATGGGAGGATAAGATCTCTGTGGTTGATGTTGTTAATTTGAACACAGTGATTGAAAACACAAGACGTGGAGATTGTAAAGAAGCCAAAAAGATGAAAATGGAGGAAAGGTAGAAGAAGTGGATAAAATAGGAAGCTTAAAAGAGAAATTATCAAGGAAAGTAATTTTAGAGCTGTTTCCAGAATTCCTAAAGGAGTCCTGGAATGATTCTCAGTTAGAATTCAGTAAGCATTCCACTTGAAAGCATTTTTAGAAATCTGCAAAAGCAGATTTCTAAAGTAAGTGAAGTAGGCTGTGTGGAGTCTGTGTGGAGAAAGAGACAGCCTGGAATTGCCCAAGGCTGCACAGCCATGTTTTTGCTTGCTACTACCTGGAAGAGGGTCCAGTTGGTGTTTGTCAGCATGGACTCTCCTCCAAAGCCAAGACTCTGGAAGTACCAGCTGCTATGGAGGCTCCTGAAGCTCTGGGTTTTCCAAGGCTGTCTCACTGTCAGGGACCTCAGATTAAATAAGCCATGAGGGATGAAATTATCCAAATCTAGTAGCTTTTCTTAAATTTGTTAGCAAATTGAAGTTTTCTGCCAGAGAATCTGCATAAACATACTACTTAAATATCCTTTCTGAAATTTCTATAGCTTGTCAAACAATACAATGTCTGTCCTGGTTGCTGACCCTGCTCTACAAGATCTAGTTCTAAAGCATTTCAGGCAGCAGACTTTGATTGAAGCTTGCTCTTGCCCTTACACCATAGGTTTGAAGCCTTATCAGTTTTTGCTGATACCATTTTTACTCCTCTCTGATGCAAAACACATGCCCTGTATTCTGCATTTTCTGCTTGTCACCAGATAGTATTCAATGAAGGACTCCTCCATGTGTTTCAGCCACAGGCCCTGCTCTCATCTTCTTCGAAACCACCCACAGGGGTTGAGCATCATTTCTAGTCTTTCCTGTATGAACCAGTTGTCACATTACAAACATCCGTTCAGCTTTTGATTTGTCTAGTTAAGAGTGAGCTGTTTGCTTCTTTGTGACCATAATCTGATATGGACAGACAACAACAGGAAAAATCAACCTCTCCCCTCCTCTAACTACAGATATTTTCTCTCCTTTCCATACTCTTATTTCAAACTAGCCATCCTTGCTCCCTAGCCAACAGCAAGAAAAGTTCAGTGACTCATTTCACCCTTTCTGGTCTTGCTGACATTTAGAAACAAATGTCAAATTGATGGCTTATCTGGGAGACAAGAGAGAGGCATTGTCCTCTGCTATTCAAAGAACCTCGGTACAACATTCTTAATATTTTTTGCAATATTCCACTTATTATGTATGTTAGAAGGTATAAATGATATCAAACTTCACCTTTATTTTAGTAAATCCTTAGCAGGTAATAAAAGTATGCATAGCAGACACATTAAGAAAATAGATAATAAAGCTCACAAGAGGTTGCCTTGATCCATAATTTGCTTCCTCTTGGGAACATATTTGTATGCTATTTTTAGGGCCACCTTACATCACATATAAGAAGCTTCCCTTTACCCTTAGGATGCCTCATGAAATGAGTGTCACTTAATAGAGTCCACTAGCAAACCTTTGGTATAGTATGAAGATAGTATTTGGCAGTATTGATTCAAAATTCAGCTATTTGAAAAATTCCCTTTTGGACTGTTTTTTCAAAGGCAAATATCTTTGACAAATGTGTGCCCATAAATATTTTGATCTGGAAAATGCTGATTCTGTAGAAAAACAAAGCTCCTTAAAGCAGAACATATCTATAAATCTCTATCTACGTCTATGTCTAAACAGAAACAAATTTTGGTTCTGCCATACATCAATAACCATAAAAATGCATTGTGGGACAGAAAGTTTGGTTTCTTGAAGTTCAAAACCTGTGTATTAGTTGAAGTTCCCTTGAGAAAATGTGTAATTTTAAGTGTTATAGGAAACTGTGATGCGTTCCACAGACAAATAGCTCTATTATATTGTAGTATGGCTCTGTTTAATGCATCTTTGAAACAAACACTTTTTGCACCAAAATATATGAGTTTTAATTTTTCACAAATACTTAACAACTTACTTCAGGAAGCAAAAATATTTTTCAGCTTGATTTTTCAGAAAACAATAATGTGTCAAGTAAATGAGAGTTAATACACAGGAGTTTTCAGCAATGAGGAGGCTCAGTATGAAAGCTGGTCTGGGGTTTACTTTGCACCACTAAAGGGAATGGATAACAGGTACAAAACTTCACAGGACTGGGGTACTCATTGCCTTACTGGTGTGAAAAAAGAATGAGAAGCCTCTCTGTAGCATAACTCATTCTCATAACATGGTTTTCCTATTTTAAAACAGTAAAAAATTCTAAGCGTGTTTTATAGTGAAAGATATATAAGTTGGAATTTCATTCTGAGGGAAGCTTTTAGGGATAATTAAATCAACTGTTACATAATTTAGGTGAATGGCCTAGGCAGGCAATTAGAAATGTATCCCAAGATCAACAGCTCTATGACAAAACGTGCAGAGACAAAGTGGACTTAATTGCTTCTTTTTTTTTCATATTGAAAATTCTGCCAGAGGTAAAGACTAAGAAACATTAAATAATTTTTTCCAAAATGTACCCAAACTTGATGGAAACACAGCCACAGTATCTGACATGGATTCTATAAGAATAATACTCGATGCAAACTAAGTATGTCTTCTGGGTAGCAATCACAATGGCTCAATGACTGCCTTGATCAAAGCCAGGATCTGACTGTAGGATGAGACCTGACAGCCTCATATTTAAAAGATTTGAAGACTGTGCAGTTAAAAGTTACAATGGTTATCTACAGCAATGGGATCTGCATATCCTAGAATGAAAACAGGGTCTGTAATGACATCTGGTCACTTCTGGTTTTAGTGAAAGTCAAAATAGCTAATCCTAACCTTTTTCTTCAAATGGTGATATACTTTTGATCACAAAACAGAGAGGAAAAAAGAATGGAAAACACAGTTTTTTATAAGTTAGTTTTTTTTTTTCTTTCTTTTCTAGAGAGGTGCAAAGGTTCTAAGTGTTTCCAATGGTTACCTTTGGATCATTTAGTAAAAGAAAATGTTCTGGAAATACCTGGAATACCTGTTCTGGAAACGTTCCATATGTCAGCCTACAGCGCAAAATATGGCTTAAGATCTTTTTGCTCTTGGCCTGCTTTCCTTCCTCCCTCATTCCCAACACTACCTTGGTGCTTACCAGTGCCTTATCAGTGCTCTGCTCCACATTGAATCGACGGCTATAATTTTGTTTAGAAGAAAGGAATCTCTTATGGAGAGTTTTTGGGTTAAAAACACAGAGGTTTGTGTGTGCATGTATGTTAAATAGATTTTCCACATCTTTAAACCAATCCCAAAGAAGTAGTAGAATTGAAGAAAGTGAAGGAGTAGTTTTGTCAGGATGTAGATCACTTAAAGTAGCTCTGCCACCAAAGGGTTCATAATATGAAAAAAACACCATATTTGTAACACTGCTCTCAAGTAGTGCAGCATTTTCCAGTCCTACACAAAATGTGTTTCTCCACACAGACTGATAGATTTTTATTGAGCTTTCTGATTGTTCTATTTTATCACTAGAGGCAAGCAACAAAACTATTAGAGCTTTGTTTTAATTGTCTATCAGGTACTATTGCAGTCTTCGTGGTCCCTTTGTGCTACACTGTTTTTAATTAAGAGGTTACGGACCTGCTCACACCCATGAGACTCCATTAAATGCAGCTGGATGGTACATAATGCTTACTGAATTACAGCACAAAATCTGTGTGACTGTAAACGTGCTGCCTTAAGACATGTCCAGCTAAAATTCAATGGAAAGTTTAATGAAGCTTGTCAGGTTGTCTAATAAAGAATACTGCTACTCTGTACAGAGCTGGAAAGCACAGAAAATTTTGTCACAGTCTTTTTGTGAGACACGATGAGCACGGCAGCCCAAGCTGAAGTAGAGACTAGAGACAATTGCTTTTCATTTGATATAGTTACGTTGCTCTGTCAAACAAATTGAGAAAACGTGGTAAAGGGAGAGCTGTGAGTTTGGCAGTAGAGGGGGAGAGAGAGGGAAGGAGATAGTTTGCATTTTGGAATAGACAGTTCAGGAAGAGGTAAAATGAAAGGAGGCTGTTGGTGAACATCTGGTGAGTCCATGAGTTGTGAGTCTTAGCACACAAATAGTTTTTGGGCTGCTCTGTTAGGAACATCCTTTATTTCATAACTGGGTCCTAGTCTGCTTTGTGGAAATTTGTTGTGTTGTGGGGTGCTTGTTTAAGTCCACTTGCATGGTTTTCATTTCAGTTGAGAAAAGGAGAGAATCATGGATTTCAGTATTTCTACTGCACTATCCCTGAAAATCCTACAAATCTAAGAAACTGGTTATTTTTGCATTTGTTTTGCATTTTGCATTTTTGCATTTTGTACCATGTGGTTGTTTCTCTAACGCTATTTAATGCTGTTTGCCACACTCGGTGTTCTTTACAGTTGATTGGTTGGTGGAAGAATATGTGGTTGTGCTGGGAGCTTTGAACTTGACTTGCAAAATGCATTTATTTTACAATGTTGACCATGATAATTAGAAAGTTGAGTTTGGTGAAATCCATAGACACTTTAATGGGCAGGTGGTTGTTAATAAATTAGTGATGAAAATTCTAAGGTTTTAGGTCAGATGAGGAAAATTATACTCATACAACATTGATGTCCAGCTACATACAACTCCTCATAAACTTCTTAAACAAAGATGTTTCTCTGATTATTATTCCTTCAAAAATAACTGCTCATATCTTTGCATGGGAATTGGTGAAGCTACAAGTACGTGAGAAATAAATGAACTATTTTGCATTATGCCCAGCTTTAAAATTTACGTACTGCCATGTTCTTCAAGGTGAGACTGTGATGGTACTGGATCCTGGTAAAATGCATGAGTATACTCTGAATGATCAGACAGGTTTTATGTGGAGAAATTTTTGAGGTATAATTTTTCTCAGAGAAAAAATGCTGTCTGAGTGGAAAGACAGGCACAGATATTCTATGTATCCTACTTCTGTTAGAACTGTGGTTGTGTTTAATGCATCTACCTGAGTTCCTGTATTCGTCATTATTGGGAAATGTATCAAAAGCTCTAGGGAACAGGGATGGAAAAAAAGAGAGCTGGTACTGCAGCTTTTTGTTGGAGCTCTCTGAGAAGTCATTTAATAGTGTCTTTGAGATTAAAGACAGAGAAGCATATGTCTTTTTGCCTTGAGTTCCTTTTTGTTCTGACTATCAGAAAACCACTTTCTTGTCTTGCTGATGCAGTCTTGCATGATGTATAATTTCTGTTGTTCTTACAGAACTTAAAGATTCTTATTGTTTTCAGGGAGAGGTAAAATAAAACTTGAATGGAGATTATCAGTTCCTCTCATCCATCTACATGAATATAAAGTCAGATTTTTGGCTTTCAGATGTGTATTTCCCAAAGCAATTTAATTTAGAGCTTGACAAGATGAAGAGTGCCTAATAGCAGAAACTATGGTTTCAGGGAGAGGAGTTATTGGTACGTAGATGGGAGAGAAGACTAAAATCTGTTTTACCATATAAATCCCATCAGCGGGGCTGACCATCAGATGCCATGAAGGATATCTGGTTATCCATCCTCCTTCCTTCTCATCCTTCCCTACCAGTAGCTGTCTGCAGAGCAGGGAGCATCTGTGATGAAACAGGGACCACAGGCTTGTTGGAAATGCCCCTACTACTACTCAGCCTGTATGAATAACAGAAAATGTGTCAGAAAGACAAAAACAGGAAGTACAGAGGTGTGATAGACAGTTCCTCATCAGTTCCCCTCAACCCACTATTCCCCAGCCTCCACAGGAAACAGAAATGGAACATTGTTCAAGAGTAAATGGAGAAGAGAGAGAGGTTGTGCAGAGGGGAAAAAAATGGAGCAGAAGGAGAAAAAAGCAGCAAGAAAAATACTGACATTTGTTACACTGTGGCATGGCCTGAAGGTCCCACTTTGTGTACCTTTCTGCACGCCATTATTTCAAACATTACAAATATATAGCCGTTACCATGGGAGTGTAAAAATAAACAAATCCTGCATGAAACAGAGGAACCAGATTTACGGTCAGAGGTCTGAAAATGCTGGTAGCAAGAAAACATATTATAAGGGATGGATATCATAAAAGAGGACTGTACTGCTTCTTAGTCAAACCCACATAGATTTCAACATCCAAGTCCTGCAAGACATCTTTCAACAGCATCAAAAGACAAGGAGAAAACTTGTCCTTTCTGAAAATAGCTTTCAACGTGCTCGAAGGCACAAAAAGTCTTTTGGTTGCTGGAACTCAGCATACCAAAACCTAACTACAGAACTGTAAAATATTTTCAGACATCAGCATCTACATAAGAGAGTAGAAATCGGGTTAGTCTAGGGAACGTATTTGACCATTGCAGCATGACAAAGTCAAAAACAAACCTCCTCTGAACAAGCAGAATTAAAAGGATTCTGAAATGACTGTTCTTCCTTGAACTTTCTGTCCCCCAGTTCCTTGGCATCTTGGCTTCTGATATGCAATGTCCTGGGAATATGTGTGCAGATGCTGGAGGTGAGGCTTTGTGCAACTGGAGTCCAGCCTTGGGTAAGGGTAGGAGGAAGGACCGAGCATGGGCCGGCAGCTGTGCAAGGATCACATCATGAATAGCACATTGCTCTTTCCAGACAGCTGGTCAGAGTTCAGCTCCACTCTGTTGACTCTTTGAAAAATGAGCATTATGCTTGCTCACTGGAATTTTGAACAGCTTTTCCTGGAACATTTAGCCCTCATATGCAAACACATTTATCTGAAAAGCTGTAGGAAAACTTTTATTTGCTCAGAAAAGTCTGGCAAGATTTTTCAATGCATCTGTTAGAATCTGTAAGAAAGACAATGAAGAGAAAACTGAAAAAGCAAATAACATCTGATTCTAAGAAGGAACAGGGAAACTGGTACACAATGCAGGTACTAATGCACTTGGAGCAACAGTATTATATAACAACCAGAGACAGTAGTAATGCTAATTGCTATACACTGAGTACCACTTCCTATCCTAAGTCTGCCTTTTCTTTTTGTTTTTCTTTTTAGAATTTATCCATATAAAGTAATGTGCTCAATGATAATTACATATTTTGTCTAATTGAAGCAAAAGACATTTCAACCTTTTTAAGGAAGGTGGTAAGGTTAGTCTACTCCTTTGTTTTTCATTAATGAATTAGTTCAATTTTCATTTTTTTAAATAAATATTTTATATGCTTACATACTTTGCAACACAGACATGACATTTGCTTGCTGAGGGAGTTGGGAAATAAAGAAAAGCTCTTTGATATGACTGACAAAATCTATTACATTCTGTAAGTCAGAATTTTTACACTCATTAAAAAATCTTTGTCGCTACCAAACTCACTTTACATTTTCCCTATGTTGTGCATGTTTCTATATTCCCCTTCTGTGTTTTTTGACCCTCATAACACCAAACCTTCCCCCGTCAGAAATATGAAGCAGCATCCACAGGTCTGGAATCTCCTAGTGCAGAGACCTGGCCCTACCAGCAAACAGTTTTAGGCCATAGCAGAGAAATGTGTGTTAGTTTCAACTCCTGTACTTAGTTCACATAGACAACAAGAGTCTCCTGGCAATAAAAGTTACTTCATTAGCTGAAACAACAGAAGTTCCTGGTGGCATCCAGCCTCTCAGGGATGGAAAGGGACTTGTTCCACATGAGACTGTTTTGGTGGAAAAGTCATGGTGCAAGTCCAATGAAAAAATGAGCTAGAATGCCAATATGAGAAGTTTGAAAAGGCAAATTGTGAAGCTGTAGAAATGTCAGAATTGTAATCAGCAAGCGTACCTTGCTTTCTCCCCCAGGATTCTTTTCTTATTCAATACACGGAATGGATAGTGGATGAGAGAGGAGATGGCAAAAACAGAAGGGATCGTCTCTGGTTCAAAAGCTGGGCTGCTGAGCTTTATCAGCTGCCACTTTTGAACAGGATGATGGACAAAAGTTGTAACAATAATGAAAATATACAGGAAAAATTAATTATGTTGTGCAGCTCACCTTAAATCTGCCCTTAACTGGATTATCATTTCAACCTTAAACTTCTTTTAATATATTTTTTTAAAAAACCATTTTAATACACTTTGAAGTGGGTCTATTTCTCACACTCAGGATTGCCTGTTGACAGGCTGTCCAATACTGATCTGTTGCATAAATGAGCTGTTATTCATTCTACTGCAGTCCTGTCTCTAGGAGCCCTGCCATCCCAGTGCCTCACTTACACTGACACATATGGCAACGTGTCTTGATGACCATGTGGAGCTGTTCATGGGCAGGCAGAAATCAAGCAGGTTTTAAGCCACTGTAGCCAATGCTACAATTTGAATCTAGCCCACGCTGGTTCTTCACCAGAAGAGTTATGAAAAAATAGTATCATCTTTATCTTTGACCTCGGATAAACAGTAAAAAGTCTGCTAAACAGTAAAAAGTAAAGGTCAGGGAAAAGTGCAATCAGGCTACGTGCATGCATTGTTTAGAGAGGTGTATCTGTGCATGTTTTCATGATGTATTACAGGCTCATGTCATAACCTTTTGCAAGAACACTGCATAACAACATACTGTTTTTTACCTAGTGGTTGACTGACTTTTGTTATTTTGCAGTATTATCAGAGAGGAAAACACACTTTTCTTTCAATTGTTTTTCTCCTGATATTTGTGACAACACTGGAATCTTCACTTACCAATGCTGATAGGAACCACCAGCCAAAACACTACAGCTGAAGAGATTGACCTTTGCCAATAGCAAGTTGATCTGGCAGAAACCAACGGACAGGTAAGAGCAAGAGAGCAGGAGACAGCTCCGACAGTAATGGTCTGTAATTGAGTTCTCAGCCTTGCTTTAAGTGCCTTGGTGCTATTGTCTGTGAAAGTTGCTCTGTTTTATGCTCTTTGTTATGTTCTGTCAAGCCCCATTTAAAATAATGAGGCCCCTTCACTCACTTTCTCTCCATATAGTTCAGAGCAGACAAGAGAACTTTCAAAGGAAGAACAAAAACTCATCTGCAGAGGAGAGGGGGATGTTGTAAATTACTGATACCCAGGATTCTTGCAGAGGCAGTTAGCCAGGTGTGACCTTGACAAAGGACAAATCAAACACACATTATCCAGCAGTTTCAGCCAACACCACCTGTTCCCAGGAGGTGCAAACTCACGCTGGATGCCCAATAAAGCCCTGGTCTCTAGCAGCTGATCCATCTCTCATCAAGTGTCTGAATCCACAACACACATCACAGGAGCAGGATGGCTATAAAGACTAATGGATCTTAGAAGGCCTTTTATGAAAGCTTTGTTTGAATTGTGAGCAAAGGCCATGAGTGGAGAGCTGTTGAGCACTCAAAACCGTGCATTTGTCCTGTGGAACATTTGTCCTGTCTCCTTTGCATGTGGAACAGCTCCACTGTGAAGTGATTGATCTCATGACCAGGTGTGTGCTGTAACTATTCACAACTGTTTAGGGTACAATAACATGCATGTCAGACAATATAAATCAGCTGATCCCTCATAGAACTCATTTGAATCATCCTTGAACAAAATCTAAAATATTGACCATTGTTCTGAGACAAAGGTGGGCATAGGTCTAATTACTGCTTTCTCTCCTTGAACTAAGAGGATTGGAAATCAGATACAAGTCCAGCTGACAACACTATCTTCACAGATCAAAGTAGGATCTTAGGCCTTGCGCATGGAATGGTCTAATACTTGTGGGCTGAGGAATGAAGATCCAGTTGGTTTGTCTCTATCACATCAGCACCAAACTCCAGTGTTTCTCACTTTATCACCCTCTTTTGAGAAAGGGGTAGATACCTAAAACTCCAAGATACAAATTAATTTTTTTCTCAGGAGTGGGAAGCCAAAAGGAATGAGCTGATAGACTGAAAAGCCTATGGAAAAGACATAAGTACCTGGCAAGCAGAGGCCTGGAAAAATTCATCACATGACACCCATTCTAGCACTAGGCTTGCTTGCAATGTATTAACAAACCATTAGATGTCCCTTTGTGCCTTGCAAAGCTCCAGACAGGGCATAGGCCCTAGGGAAAAAAAAAACAAAAACAACAAACCAGAAAAAAAACCCCAAAACTGGAGCTCAATCTGTTCAGAAACTTTTCTGCCTTTTTGCCTGTTGTGTTATTTAGTAAATTCCACTTGTTCAAGAAGGAACATGCTTCATGATGTAAACAAACTACTGGCATTCCACTCTCTGTGTTAAGTATGTCTTTCCGGTATGTTGGCTAGTGTTAAATTTCAAGACTATTGGAGCAGTACGTAGAGTGGCAGGTAGATTATGTGTTCTTGCAAAGTTTAAAAAAAGAGGTCCAGCTCTGGGATAACTTTTACCTTGCCCACCTGTAGCAGAAAAAGTTATCCTAAAAGACTGAAACAGCAGAAACAAGTGAAAATGCCAGAAAACATTGCAGGCATTATGTGGTTAGGATGGAGGGTTTCTCAAAGCTGCTGTGGTCCAGAGGAGCGACCCTGTGTTAGGTATTGAACAAGATCCTTCCCTCACAGGGAGCAAGATGAGTTGTCTGTGTTCTGGATGCTTGCCACCTACTCCTCTGTTGTCAGCAATTTACCACATTCAGCATATGCCTTAGGTACAAAGAAAGGAAGCACAGTTTATTATTTAGTCATAAGTGTAATTTTATGATGTCTTAATTGGTGAAAAGACAAGAATTGTTTGCTATTCCAGCTCTGACCACATGCAGAGCTGCAGAAAGAGACACAAGGATGAGTCTGACAGAAACCTTATTATAACTCATTGCTAACAATCCCCAGAGCTGCTGCTTTTCTTCCACAATATTGCTTTTCAGGATTCATTATGCTTTCTTCCTTCTTCCCTTTTGAACACTTTCCTTTTGCCTTTTCACAAAGATCCCACTACCAGTACTCTCACCTTGCTTCTCACTATCTCAGAATCAGGTAATATTTTTTATGTTGTGGGTTTATTTCCTCCCCTTCTTCTGTCTATAACTTTGTTCTTCTGAGTATAAGACTTAGACAAAGTATTGTGAACTCCAGTCTTTAAGTCTGGTGTTTATTTGCCTTCTGGATGGTTTTATCTTTACAGCTATTTATTAGTGGTTGTTCTCTTTCTTTGGTGTTTCTCAGTGTTGGCACTCCATTTCCTTTATTATACACACCAGCTGAAATTTATATTCACTCTTCTCCCATAATAATAGTAAAAAGAAGGGAAGATATCTTATTATGTTGTGTGTTTATTAGCAGCTTGGAAGGTCTCTTTGGCAGTGGTGTTGCCAATAGAGTTCTGGAGCCATCAGATTTGAGACAGAAAGTGGCATTTTTGCTGCAATGACAAAGACTTTACATTCCTCATCTCGCTGACTAGCTTACTGTCAATTGCTTGGTTGCTTCTTATTAAGACAATGTTTTATGCTATTGTTTTTTATTTCTCATATATTGCTCGTGTACATTTAAAATTGCTGTTCATCTTGCTGCTCGGGGCTTTCTGCAGCAAAAGATGTACATGGACTATGACTTAAAGCTGTCTGTGGAGGAACTGGGGAGCTGGGAACTATGTGTTCACATAGCCTCATTCATTAAATTTTAGGGACTTGGTTTGGGTGGTAGTGCAGAACTACAGGAAAATAATGTTCTGGAGGTACATGCTCTGCATGTATTTGCCCATGGCACAGAACAACACAACAGGGGCTGCCTGCCAAACAGACATCCCAAGATAAATACAGAAAGCACATATGAAATGGTCAGAGGGAATTTTTGCAACACAATCAGGGACAAACAAGTAATTTAAGAGTTACATTTGCAAAAAACTGTCCAGGGATTGGGCACAGGATGTCAATTCTATTTTACCTGAACCACACCCTAACTTGAACCTGGGAAAGGAAGGTACTCTCTCACGAGTCTCTGATATTCTTCAGTGTGAGTGTTCACTGCAGTAGCCAGGCAGGAACTTGGAGGCTTTAACGTATCTGTTTGCTGCATCATTGCCTAGGGGAGAGATTAGATATCATGTTATTGCTGTTGGACTCAAGAGGCACTGTCATCTATTTACAGGCAAGTATTTCTCAGAGGTGTCTTGACTTTGGCCATGTAAGAACCAGTTCCTACAAGACTCATTAGCACTGTAACTGCAGATGGATTGCAATTCTGTGATTCTTTGCTTAATGACATGTTCTGGGAATAAAGACGTTTGCATTTAAAAAAAAACCAAACAAACAATCCACCTTCATTTGTGATCATCATCTCTGCTTTACTGTAGCCAAGTCAGTAGCCAGGAAACAGAGGTTAGGTGCCTGGTCCATACTAGCAATAGAATGGTGTTTGCAGAAATATGAAATCCATGCTGAGATCCACAACTCAATCCTGAAAGAAGGGAAGTCTCTGCTGATAGTCTGGAGCCTCAGTAGAGGCTCCTCCTGTGCTCAGGACCAGAGCCTCCAGGTGTGCATTCTCTTGCGCAAGCTGATTTTCAGACCTGTGAGTCAATGCAACGTCTACAAAGGTCCACTTCTTTGCAAAACTGATTGGTCTGAAGCTGCAAGGAAATTGCCTTCCTATGATAACTGGTCCAGTGATGTAGCAAATCAGAATCCCACCTTAGGATTTAGGGGAGAAAGAAATTTTTGGGATAGAAAGACCTGCCCCCTGTGAGAAAGAGGACTTATGCAGATAGCTGAAGAAGTCAGCAAGCTCCCCTTGAGCTGGCTGGGATTCAGTGAGTTTGGTGTAACTCTGGGAAGCAAGAAGAATGCAGGAAGAAATATTTATAAAGAATCCATGTACTCTTTAACAGCAATCTGGATTTCAGTTTGTATGACTTAGATATTTGGGGGAGATGTGGAAAGAACATTTGAGGTCCCAACAGCAAAACCTAGGATGCAAAAGAAAAAATCTAGTGGGAAGGCTTTCTTTTACTTTGCTACAAATCACTTGGCACAATCTTCTTTATATTCCAGCCTGCAAGAGCCTCTCTTGCCTCTGATCTCAGTTTTAATTAAACTCCACTCAAAGCTCTGCTTCAGTGGTTCTCATAGGAGACAGTGCAGCAGCCTGCAAAAGTGATTCAGGCCAGAGGTGAGGAGCAGGAGAGTGATGGAAGTCTCACTTCTCTCTGGGCTATTTTTATATTGCTCTCATCAGCACAGTACCAGGATGCCTTCCGCTAGCACAACAAGCTGCAAATTAGCATCTTGTAACTGTGCCTCTTTCTCTTCCCTCCCACCTCCACTGTGCACAGGGGGATTGTGGTTTCAGCTAAATACTTTATATACAGAACTATAAGTTTATAGATCTTCAGTCCCTGGTACTGAAGGTGGTGGGTTGCTAGTGGCTAAGCCAGAAGCATTCTGGCAATGTAATATAATATAATGTAATGTAGTGCAGTGTAGTGTAATGTAAGTGTTCTTCACACATAGCACTTATTTCTTCCTTGAAAAAAAAAAAACATAGAAAGAAAGCTACCAGCAGAGTTAGTGCTAGCAGGGAAGATACAGGAGCCGTTTCCCGATAGGAACAGCAGGCATCCATGTCGGTGTGATAGCTGAGAGGTAAAGGCCAGATGAGTGTGTTTGATGAGTAGCAGTGGCGAGTCAGCTCCCAGTGACCCCATGTTCACCATGGCAGCAAGGCAGACAGGAGAGTGTGGCTGAAATACACCAAAATGTGAAGGGTGACTACAACTAAGTAAAGTTTTCTTCCTGGGCGACAAATTGAGGGAATACTCTGGGCCTCACAAGTCTGCCCCCTTCAATGCCATTTGATCTCTAATTGCTGCAGCAGCTTTGATGGGCTGTGATCCCCACTGTCGCTTTGAGACAAAGTAAAATATGGGCAAAGTAGGAACTCATTGATTCTGGTACATAATTCATAAAACTCCTGTGTAAAAGATCCAGTTCATGAATTCCAAATTGATGAAATATTCAAAAGAAGATAAATATATTTGCAGGTATTAGATTCCTGGCACTTAAAATCTCTCAAGACATTGTGCCAGAGAGTTCCCAACCACGTTAATCACGTAGTGCTGTGAGTAACCTGCTGCAGAGTGCATGCTCTGCCAGATAAGGAGGGCTGGGAGAACAGGCAGCTAGAGAGCCAGGCATCACACCAAAACCAGCAGCCTAGCTCCCAGCCACCAGTCTCTGAGGGAAGCTTGGTGCATCCTATACACTGCTTTGTGAGAGGACATTTGACAGAGTGAGAAGTCTAGGAAAGCCCTCAGAAAATGTTTGCTCCAAGTGGAGCCACTGGGCTGTGCTGGACTGACCCAGGGTGCACTGAAGTGTGGAAACCATCAGAGACCAAGTGGAGAAGGCACTAGAAGGTTCTGAGTGGGCAGCGGAGGGCACCAGTGGCCAAGTAGCCAATTGCTATTAATGATCTCTCTGGGATATTATCACAGCCATCATCAAAGGCTTTGGGGAGAAGAACTCTGTGAATGTGGTGTTGGGATCTCCCCTGCACTGGTGTCATAGGTTAACTGTTGACACCAATACTGTCTGAGAACCACATTTCCCTGGAGAGGTGCACTTAGGTCCTGCTACCCTCTGCTCCCAGGGACATCGACTCTGATATCCCAGATTCCCTCATGGCATCAGGACCTCACACGCCCCACAAAGCATCATCACTAAAGGCACAGAAACGTGCAGTTTCTCTTTTGAGGGAGACATAGTCTTTAAAGTCTTGCTGTGATGACCAAATCTGTCACACCTCATTCACCAGAAGGTTGTATCTGTGGTTAGAAAGTATCTGCCTGCTGAAATATGAAGGAAGTTTTAGCCAATAGAGCTTGCAACCACTTCTCTTCCATGTTGGGCTATTCTCATTCTGTGAGGGGAAGAAACACATGCTCCCTTTTGAAAACTCTGGTGGGAAACCTGGCCAAATATTGTGTCTGGCAGGATATGAGACGTCTTTGGCATGCTAGACAAAAAAGTCAGCAAGATGAGAGAGAAGGGCAGAGGCCATTGAGCTGCAGCCTTTGAGAAGCTAGTAAACAGTATGACTTCTTGATGTCATTCAGCTTATGAACTACCCTATTCTTGGAAAGAAAAATTTACATCTTCCTGTGTCTGGAATAAAGATTTCTTCCCTTGTCCAATTTTTATATTTATTTTCACCTTATAGCTCAGATTTTCAATAATATGCTTATAGCTGTTTTCTGATCACTCTTCTTGGATGGCTGTTATAACCTAGGAGTATATTATATCAAAATGCAAGAACAAGTCCGTGCACTGGTGACCTCAATGCAGTAATATTCTAATGGTTATAATAAGCATGAACTTCTTACTCAGTATCTAAGTGTGTGTGTGAGAAAACAGAAGTCACAAAAGAGAAATCATGCAAATTCAGCAACACTGAAGGAGAAAAATGGTTGAAGACATTCTGAGAAATGTTTTGCAGTGATCATCACTGACTGGTAATGTGTCCCAATAGCATATTTCTTTATATGTTTTTTTGTAGGTTTCCTAGCCAGTGCTGGAAATGGCTTTGCACTGGAATTCAGAAAAGAAATCCACAAAGTCTTGGAGGGGTGTCCATATGCCCCTAAGCAGTCACAGGTATATAAATGTAATTATGAAGTTAAAACAAACCCATCTGGTGAGCCAAGGAAGATGTGCTCTACCTTTAACAGTCACCCAATGCCCAGAGTGATGGAATCGGATCATCCTTTCTTCTCCAGATCAGTGAAGGCTGATCTAGCTGATATTTGGTACAGAAATGTCAACCCTCCCTAATCTTCAGATTCCATCCCTCAGGACAGGACAAGTTTGTATAAGGTCAAGAATCAGCTGTTACAGAATTGCAATCAATGTCTTCAGGAAGGCAAAGATTGTCTTAGTTTCTATTTTCTCCTCTTTCATTATTAATGATACTAATGGGCCTAGGGTAAATAGGAGCAGAAAATATTGTTGCCAAACATCTTAAAAGGTTTTCAGCTGGAGTCCTGAGTGCTATTATATTTCCAGAGAACTCAGAATAATTTGTTTATCTCTTCAGTAGTTATACTCTTTCGTTCAATGCAGTTGTGAGTTGTTTTGTTTTATTATACTAGTGCCAACAGATCCATAGAGAGAGTATTTACTTACAAAATGAAGTAACCTATGTGTGTACATTAAGATATTAGCATGCAGACTGCAGGGTAATCCTAAAGGCTAATTTAGGTAAAAATAAAGGAAATCAGTCTGCTCAGTCTTTTTTCATAGTCAATGAAGTGAGAGAGCTCTTCTAAGCAGGCCAGCTCATGGAATTTAACGTTACGTATATAACCATTATCTCTCCACAGGCTGTAAAATGTGGCTGGCCTGCCCCATATTATCATTATTCTTGTAAATACCCCTATGACTGGAGCTTTTATTGACACAATGACATTGAGGAAGGTTAAATCCAGCTTTAACAACCAAGTGCATTTATAATGAATTAGATAAACTGCATTAAATCCTTGCATAGCCTCTGGAAAATGGAAACAAACTGAACTGAATAAAGGCTACATTTGTTCTGAAGAAGCATCAATCACCAGGTCTGAATGGAGTTGAAAGGACTTTTTTTTTTTCCTGAATATCACTGTATGGACAATATTCCTACAAGTGTCAGCACAAAGCCTATCACCTACTGTAAGTTTATACCCTGCTTTGCTATGCACTGCTTTTTCCACAGACAGACTTGAAAGTCAAAAGAATCCAACCTGGAATTGCTGATCTGATTTCTACAAAGCCCTAGCTATTGCAGAGAGATCTCAGTTGCCAGACCTTGCTGACTAACCTGGAAAGAGCTAGAGAGGTTAATCAATTACCAAGTGAAAGTGGTCGATTTTTTTATGTCTCTTTTTATTATTTTTTACACTCTGTCTTCTTGTTTGGCAAACCATGCCAGGTGATGTTTGTCTGCATTTGCCTCAAGAAATGGATTTTACTTGATCAAAACTTTTCCTTTGTTGTTCTTCATATCTGGACTGGAAATATTCAGTAGACAGAGACAACAGCTTTCTTAATATTTCACTTGTGATTTTGCAAGAATTATGGCTTTGACTAAAAACACAGATGAAATAAAGGTTGTCAAAGACCCATTGCAGGTGATACATGAAGAAAGCTCTCTTTGAAACAGACCTAAACTGGTATAATTGGAAAGCGTTTCCCAGGTCAGAAATGGGGTGCATCCTCAGAGCCATCAGGCACTGTTGCAGACATGGATAAGGAAGAGAAGTGCTGATCAATGCCAGAATATGGTCATAGTTGCTTGCTCACAGTGTGTTTGATGGTATTCATTCCTTGTCTTTCCTTCCTTTGGCAATCTGACTATGGAGCATACAGATGTTCACTGTAAAATTTACAGAAGCATTTTTGCTAATCTTAATCTTGTCTGAAACCTCTTTAAATTGCTGTGGAGAAGAAAAATGCTATTTGAAAGAAAACTGATTTCAGATGCCATAAGGTAGATTTCTGTCCTAGTGCATTCCACATCCTTTTATTCCTGAGAAAAATACGGTCCATGGATAAAACACAGAAAATACATCTGATCATAGAGTGTGGATTGATAGAACACATTTGTCTGCACAAGATTGCAGGTGGACAAGATCTCCTCCAAGCTGAGAAGCAGCATCCAGGAAACTTCTATAAAATTAATTTAATGCTTTTGTTTGCCTGACACTTGAACTGGACTTAGTGGCTAGCATCTCACACATGGATGTGACAATTGCAGTCACAGCTGGTTACTCACTGGACAGACTGTGTCTCTCTCTTTTACTTCAAATACTTTATTAAGCACAAATAAGACTTAGGACAGAACCATCAGTCTGACACAATGGGACACAAGGGAAGATTGAAGTCCAGTATCTTGTATCTTGGGATGACCAGCTACAGTATCAAGGACCCACCCTCTATCAACACTCTGCTCTTGAAGGAGATTTTTTGGGATTAGCTAAATTTTACAAAACCAAGTTCTGATCAGTTGCATGCAAATAAATAAAGAAGCAAACCTCCTTTTAAAAAGAGATTGGGGTTAATCTGAAATATTGGGGATTGGGGTTGATATGAAAATATTCAACAAGGCAAACAGGACAAGGTTGAAAATGAAGCAAAAAAAGCAAATTATCTACTGAATGACACATCACCAACTCAGCTCTTTCACTTCCACACCAGAGATGACTACTTATCAAAAAAAGGCAGAAGATTGTACCTATATAAACACAAGTCATGTGAGAAGAAAAAGTGTGGCCTGGTTAATTGTGTGTTTATATAGAAAAAATAATATTTCTGAGGAACACTAGCATCAGTGTACTTAGTAGTTTAGTACCTTTTCCCCACTACTGTGGCCCAGGTCTCCATGTCCTCTGTCTGACATTTTGTGGCACATCCATAAGCATGGCTGTCCAGAAATAGCTAGATTCACAGACAAAGCAGAAATTACACAAAAGGATCAAATAAGGCCTTAGTTTTGTGCCAGCCCTGATGATGTGTTTGTGTTTTCATAGAGGCTTTGTTATAACCTTGGGGAATGTCATGCTACTTCTAATTCCACACAGGATTGAGATGAGCTGTCAGTTTCCACCACAAGACACAGTGAATAGCTTTAGAGGGAAAAAATTCCCACTGCAAATTTGAAAGACTAGCCAAGCACAAAATCTGCTGGTTTATATCTAAATATTGGGGAAGGAGACATTCTGAATGGATTCATCTCGCCTAACTTCCATTTCACTAAAGAGCAGCAGGTATGATGCAGTTGGATATACCTGACTTAATGACCTTGGCTTCCCTTTGTAGCTAATTGAGACCTAGTCAATGCAGCCAATAGAAACCAGATAGCAATTCTGCCTTTTTCAAGCTTTTCATGGAATATTTTCTGGTAGCCCCAGAACCTATGTCATGTGGGGTATTGACCTGTGTGAACAAACATACTAAGAATCATTACTTTTCTGAGAGCATTTCTAGTTCAGTTAGTCAAGACAGAAAAATAGTGGGAGAAAGGCATTATTATCATGTACTACAACTGTGTTATTTCTTTCCCCTTGTTCCTAAGTGATGCAAACTGCATACAAATTAAATTTAAACCAGGGAGCATCAGGAGGATGTGAAATAGCATTATTTGGAACAGAGTTCTGAAGGGAAGTGTGCAATGCATCCCTAACTGTGGAGAGATACAACCAGACCTTCAGCTCACCTTTCTTGCAGGAGCAAGCACACATCGAACTGCTTCATGGAAAAACACAGTATGTTTCTATCCAGCAAAACACATTGATGGTTCATGCAAATGGTCACATTTAAACAGGGTAAAAATATTGTGGTGTGGCAGATGCCATAAAGATCCACATGTGCACACTTAGACTTTGGCTAATGCAATGAAAGAAGACAGCTCTGTCATGGTGTTGCTTTTCATATAAGGTATGGAAAGGCACACAGAGAGCTACAGAAGACTCACAGTTCTGTAGGCCAGCAGAAGTTGATCATGTGCCAGAAAATGAGATTTATGAGGAATCTTAATTTTCTACTCTATTTTGTGATTATTGCTGTTACTCGGTAAAAGTAGGTTTTACTGTTTTACTCCACCAGTAATCCCATCAGTCTTAGGTGCAAATTTTGCCTCCATTAGAGCAAAATACGCAAAATATGAGCAGAATAATGAAAACAGAAAACATGTTGCTGGGCTTCTGTGAAGGAAGTAAAATTGCTTACACAGAAGGTAACACAGGATGTCCTGATGATTCCTAAAAGCCTTATAATCCATGAGACCTGAAAATCTGAGAGGGATAAGTGAGATAAAAATCAAAAAGGAATGGAGAGCTGTGCTCATAAGTCTTGACAAGGTTAATTTGCTTTTAAATTTGGATGACAATATCTTCCTGCATGATCATCAGATAAATCCTGCTCAGAGACTATGTTTTCTACGGTGAAGGTTGGATGTAGTTTAGGGTATCCTATCTGAGCTTCGACAGTAAAAGTGTCAAACTGACTTTTTTTTCAACACTGTTGATACATCTTTTATAAAAACCAGAAAACAGCAGAAGGAATATGAGTAAAGTTGGCAATCCCACCTTTCTTTGGCTAGAGCCAAAATTAAACTTTCATGAGTTTCTTGCTGATGGAAGTGAGCTTAAACAAAATAAGTTTTAATATTTGCATTCAGAGTAATAAGCTCAAGTGACAGAGATCTAGTTTGAAAGGTGTTAAGGACTAAAAAGACATATAGGTACATATAAATATGTGTGTGTGTGCGTATGTATACATATATAATTGGAATTAAGGGTACAGCTACTTTAAGGAAGAGTGTACTATCAGACACAAACTCCATACCTTTAGATGGTATTTTGAGAAGACTAACACGGTACTTATTTCTAGAATGAGTCTTTGGTACCTCCAGATGACTTATAATTATGTAGAAGAAAATATTAAAAGGTAGAGACAAGAGCTGCATGTCTTCTTCATTCCTTGAATATATGCCTTACGAATCAGCTAAAACAAATTTTAAAAAAAAATATTTCAGCATGCCAGCACAAACTTTATAACCCAGATGTCTTTATCGAGAGAATTCAGGAACCTGTGTTCTACTGACTCTCAATAAAGCTTAATCTCTTAAGGGCCTGTTATTTTGAACATGGGACTTAACTCTAGATCCTCAATGATATTTAGTCTTGTAGCTTCTGGTCATTTGAATGGAAATAGCTTTGAGGATGTGAACTCTTACTCTAAGCAAGCACATGTGATAAAGCCACTCTAGCATTACAGATATATCTCCAGCTGAAAATTAAATCACATTCAACTAGAATGTACATTTGAAGTGTAGGAAATATTCTGGAACAAATCTGTGAATAAAAGCACATGATCCACCACCAGCAACCTGTAGTAGTTTGTAACAAACTGTTGACTTATGGTCACACTAAAACTCCAGTGGGGTAGCTTATGCACTTGCTGGTTGCAAGGTAATGAGGCTTAACATTGAGCATATGAACATTAGTATTTTTTTCCCCATAATCTGTATGTGGACATGCAGCGTCTACATTTAGTGCTTTGCTTTTGTTCCACTAAATTCACTGTCCAAGCAGACCACATTAAAGTGAAGTGACACACTGTTACTCTTGAGTAGGTCTGTACTAAATCAGTCTTTCAGGTAAAACCAGGCAGTTCAGCCAGAAGTCTGGAAACTTAAGTTTCTTCTATAGCCTATAAAAGTGGTGGAGAGATATAACCATGCCGGAAGGCAATTCATCCTCTTCAAAGACAGCATCTAAGAGAGTCACTATCAGCTGGAGAGCAAATCTAGGCAACGAGAAATCATTTACTGTTTAGAAGGCAAAGGTAGGAAGCATTAATCCCATCTCAAATGTCCAAATACAGAGCTGTTCCAATATTGTGGAATAGGGTTTTCTGAGTAGTTCCATGCAGAGGGTAGCTTTAAATCATCATAAACTAACAACAGAGATATGTGGAACACCAGATATGACATCCAGTGCATTTCTTTTTTAAAATCCTGGGAGGAAAAAAACAAACACCAAACTACTGTGGTGCTCTTGCTTACCACATAATATTTTGGGAATAAAAATATCTGAAACTATTTAAAATTTAACAGTTTGAATTCTAGAGGTTTTTTTTTCAGGAAAATGCCATGCTTATATTATAATGCAAAGATCAGAATGGGAGGTGAGACATGCTAGGTTTGTCTCTCCATGATTTTCTCACATGCCAAAACACTACATTTTAGGGTGGAATTTCTGAAAAGGTGGCTGAAATCATCATTATACAAAATCATTTACTTATGTTATTTTCTCATTTACATAGTGTGGTATGTCATGCTTTAGACTATGTGCCTACAAATGAATTCATATGAGTAGTTTACTGAAACATCTAGTCTGTGTCATGTTCTCATTCGGGGATGATTCACACATATTACTTACCCAACTGAAAAAGCATGTCTTTCATTAACAGCTAAGAAAGGTTAAAAGCTCTAGAGTTAAGGTCTTTGTTTAAACGGTCAAACCAATAAACTTTAACTGCAGTCCATTACAGCCACTGTCTTTTTGCCACCATAAGAAAAACAGAAGTCAGTTCTTCTAAATTCTGCTCATCGACATGCAGTGCAAGAAGGAATTTATCTTATTTTTATCACTGGAAAAACAGGTCTGTATAATGTTATGGGGATGCACTGATTTTCACAGTGACTCAATAGCTTCAGTTACATGGTCATGGAAGCAAAATAATGCATTTGGACCATTGTATTTTTCTGTGTGTGAAAGGCCAGAACTCTTCCTGACCCTGTGCTAATGAAATTCAACTTTCCTTTTATTGGGTTAATAAAACTATAAATGTTGTCAACGGCCCTAGAAGCATTCATTCCTTTTTAAATCTACTGCCTGCATTTGGTTTGATAACCTTGTCTGGCAATAAACTAACTCTACAGATTATTAATTGTTACTAGGAAATATTTGTGTATGATTTCAAAGCTGTGAATAATGTCTCACAGGTATGAAAAAAACACAAGCAGAGAGGTTCTGGCTTCATGGTTTCGGTTTTTTTTTTTCTCTCTTGTCACACTGCAGGGAATTCTCTCTGATGTGCAAGACTTTTCACTGGGGTACTGGGTACTCTGGGCGAGCAACTGGCCTGTATGACTCACACCATATCTTGGAGCAGACCACACCAATATTATGAATTACCTTGAAGTCACCCTCAACTCAAAGCAGTTCTAGAAGGAAAGAGCAAATTAAAAAACATTATTAATTTACAAAATCCAAGATAGACACTATAGTTAGAAAGAGATATAAAGCCATGAGTGACAAAATGGAAAGAAAACTATATTTAATCTCTTTATCCCAAGTTTAAATCTAAAGTTTGGTCTTTTCCCTTCTATCTAGCTGACAAGGTGACAGACACTTATTTAACCCACATGATTAGGGAGTCAGTCCTTAGGTTCAATCTATATCTTAACTTTCATTTGTAGGAGATATCCTCAAGCTGCAAAAATATGTTAGATTTTATGTCTAATTATTTCCTTCAGTTTTACTTGGAGCTCCATGTAGATTATTAACTCCTTTTCTCTCTTAATTTCTTCCCCTCAAGGATTATTGATCATTAATTAATTTCAGTTCATATAAATATGTCAAATGATATCCACATTTTATACAGACTTTTTCTGTTCTTAGACATATCACAGAGAGGTCATGGCAAGTCTGTATGATTGATTTCCAACTCTGTTTTTACAGGATGAGGAATAGACCCACTTTTCTTCTTCATCTAACTTCTGGTGGTTGGGCTGAAAGAGCAGCACCATTTCTTTTGGTTCAGCTCATGGGAAAAATATGAGAGTTTGTGTCTAAAATATCCCTGTTAACATGACCCACAAATTACATAACCTCCAAGTTCATGGACAAGTCACTACATAGAGCATAAGTACTCACCACTGCTGCTCCTCAGGGTTCCCATCAGGTGCCCCTTTAACCTGCCTCTACGCTGCAGTAATCCTCTACAACAAAAGTGAGCTTTGCGCTGCAAATTACACCCTTTTTCACAGTGTGGATGTAAGGATGGAGGGAGAGATGCTTGCAGGAAGGTAAAGCAATGTATGCCAATTTATTGTAGAGGCCCCTAAACTAACTTAATGAGGAGAGGCTCTGGGGTTCTGTTCATCTCTCTCACGAAAAGACATCTAAAAGACATCTAAAAGACATCATTTAGAAGACATCTAAAGCTATCTGGGATACCCTACAGTATTCTCCCTGGCTTCCAGATGCTGCTTCAGGGTGTCCCATAGGTCCTGTGCCATGTCTGTCAAACCTCTGGGAGTGTTTTTTTTACTCCCAGGGTATTTCAAATGTTCCTGAATGCTTACGCTTGGAGGGATTGTGTTGCACGTTGGACATGAAAGAAAGATGCACACACACGTTGGAGAGACAGAGCCAAACTGCGGGCCAAAAAAACTGGGGGTCAAGACCCCGCACTGTATTTTACACCCTCCTAGAGATCATTGTGGATTGGAGGGAGAAATTGCCACCCCTCCATCACACTGGTCAAAGGAAATATCCATCAAACATCTCTGCCCAGGAGAAAGGAATGCAAACGATAGAACACAGTTAGAAAAACATGGCTATGTTTACAGAGAATGCGTGAGAAACTGTTACAGAAGAATGAAAACATCGAAGAACTGCAAAACTCAGGACAACAGGAGTGAATGAAATTTTCAATATCTATGATCAGATGCACTCACTCAGAACAATGTCTTTTACTATCTGTATGCTCCTCCCACACCTCTCATTCTGCAATTGGTGAAGGACCTTCACCAAAATCAGAGCCTGTGTGTGCCAGGAGCTCTGCACAAAGCTAGTGAGAAATAGTTCCCAGCCCAAAAGGATGGGGTGAAAAAAGATAACATCTTGCCTAAATTTATGCAAGGGATGTGTTGCAGAAAAATTCCCAAATTCACATCTTCTGAATCCAGACAAGAGCTACACAGACCAGAATCCCCTTTGTGGGGCACTTTTGTAGTATCTCCTTTATCTTGTCTGCAAGAAATCTAACACCTTGTGACCCAACAGGGCCAGTGAAGGAGGACTGTGTCTGAGTCTGTAAAATATAAGCTGAATTAAGACAAAATCAGTCCTGAAATGCAATTATCCCTTTCCTGTTCCTTGAAATATCTCCACTCTCCCTGCCTTTCCCTACCTTCATTTCATGCCACTTGGAGTAGGATTTATTTTCAAGCAGAAGGAGTGAATTATGTTCACTGTGCTGCAGCCTCTCATACCCTATATATCACAGAAAGCTCTTTACCAGCCATGTATTGCTAAGAGTATTTTTGCAAAAACTTCAGCTACTCCATGGGGATTTCCTTACACCCACACAATGCAAAAAGCAGTTCAATGTTATGGTGCTTGTATCTTTTATCCTTGTTTCTTTTCGCTCTGTTTGGAATGCAGGTTGTATTTTCATGACCTAATGGGTGTCAAATGAGAGTGCATTTCTTGGCAATGACTCATAATGCCTGCCAAGATGGAATTTTGAAAGGACCACTAAGGAAACAACCTAACCCTAAATCTCAGATAACTTTGGATAATCCCTCTTTGCCTTGCAGAACTCCCACTGATTCATTTCCAGTTTCACAAGGGAAAGATGAAAATTTATGCATGAAGCACTGACCTGTTGGGCAGTTGTGACATTCAGACATAATGCTGTGACTGTCAGGGCTACTCACATGTTGGTGACCACTTTGCCCTGCATCACCTGGTTTTTGCAGCACAAATCAAGCTCCAGTAGAAGCACTTGTGGCTGGATGCTCTTGAAGTAGCTACAGCACCTTTATACATGCGGAATCCCTGCCGGGATGAGTTGGGTAACTCTCCCAAAGGACAGAGTTCTAGCTACCACAGATAACCTGTTTCTGCTGGCTCCTCTAGGACGAGAGTTTCCCCAGGCATGGTGTGCTAGCACCGACGAGAATAAAAGGCTAGACAGAGGGCTCTTCCCTGGGATAACAGCCATTTATTGTGACTCCAGTGTCACATTTTGAGGGTCCAGAGATATCCAGATGGCTGGAGTAACCCAGAAGAAAGAGCGAGGAAGAAGCCCTGCAGGGCTCTTTTAAAGGGAGATGGGACCAGCAAACACCCAATGGGGAACAGCATAGTTCAAAGTGACCAGTGGGGAAGAGCTTTCCAGGACATAGCCATATATGGCATCTGAGATATGGGCACAGGTAACACAAGGGAAATATGGGATTTTACCACAGCTCAGGCAGAGGGTTCAGATATTGGAAGAAGAAGGCTGAGAGCTTTGCCTGGGCTTCCTTCCCACCAAAACCTGAAGCTCAAAAGCAGCAGCTTCTGCCAAGTGCACTGCTACACTCCAGGAAGAGTGACTCACTGCAAGGGTTTGGGCTTGCCTCAAGCCAGGTACTTGGATGAGGCTTGAGGCAGAACCATTCCTGATACCCAAACCCACAACATCCATCACCACATAATGTTCCGCACAGCTGAACCATGGGTCAGCTGCCTGCTGTGTTTGGATGGCACAACCTTAGCAGTAATAAGCCTGAGCTCTGCCCTTGTCAATTCTGATGCTCCACGTGCCTCTGTTTCCATTTCTCTCTAAAACTATAGGCTCAGAGACATGACTTTTATCTTCCACTCACTCACGGCTGGGAGGTGTTAATTCACAGGTTGAGCCACCTAGCACATGCAGTCAGCCACTGATTCCATAGTGAGGAGGAAAGAGGCTGAAAAACAGAATGGAACAGAGTTAGTTTATTGGGCAAATGGGGAGAAGATGCTTCAGAAAATTATGGAGGAAGACTATTCCAGCAAGCCAAACACTTTGCCTCACTTTAGTTTAACTAGTAGCACCTAATTGACAAAATATTCTGAAATATTCTTTTCCCGGTATATCAGAATAAACAGAGACAGGTAATAGTTTGGGCAGTAGCTATATAATGCTAAACCTTTTACCTCCACTTAGTTTTGGTTTATTACCATTTTTAACCAGCTCAGTTCTGCAAAGATTATGAGACAATGCCAGTTACACACTGGTTTGCATTGCCTTGGTCAAACTTGTAGTGGAAAGGCAACCTTATGACAAAACACTCTGAAACAAATTGCATTTCTGTGAAGCTTCCATCAAAAAGAAGTTGTTTTTGTAGCCTCTCATTCTGAGAAATGGTCCAATCAATCAGATATTGCTGGGGAGTGCTGACAAAAGGATTCTTGTGCTGCATAATAGAAAGTACTCTATGGACACAGCAATTAGTCTGACATCTATACCAGCATATGACTGCCAAGAGAGCACACTTCCAGAAGAGTCTGGGTGTCTGTGCACTGCAGTGTTGTGAAGTTCTGGCTGTTTGTCATAGTACTTCAATTGGAAAATAACCTACTTTGGAAAAATTCTGGTCTTAAAAATGTAGTCCTTTAAGTCTTTGATTCTGGCTCTTGGAAATAACTGTACTGTAAAAAAAAGGAAGGAAAAAGGTTATTTGTCTGGTGAGTCCCCAGTAGGGAGCTGCAGTAAGATGCAAATAAGAATCCTTTTCTTAAAAACAGAAACAAAACTCAAAAGAAAGAAATTAATAATTGCAAACCAACCTCAAAAAGCCAAATTGAAAAACCAACCGACTGCAAATCAATTACATACAAATAGACAAAGTAAAGAGAAAAAGAAATTGGACGGCTGGTTGGTTTGCTTTGCTTTACTGTCTCCTGTTGCAGTGGATATGACATGCACATTAGCCCCCATAATGATCAAGACAGTCATTACATGACATGACAAATGAATAATTAATGACAGAGCACAGAGTAGAAAGCATCCCCTAAGCTAAGTGGTGGTCCAGGGGTTCAGCATGCTGCATTGCCAGGAAGGAACAGCAGTACAGTTACTGTTCCCAGTCTCTTGCTCCCCAGAGATCAGAAGGAAGGATGGCACAACAGTGCTGGGTTAGTGTCTGCAAGGAAGGCAGCTCTTGCACACCATTTAGAACAGTCTTTCTGCCTAACTGAAGACTGGCATTTTGTGGTTTCAGCTGGTGTTTGCATCCCCAATTCTGAAAAATGCCTCTTAGTAGTACAATGTCACACAGAGGAAAATGATGGGACAAGGCCTCTGAGCTCATTAGTAGACACTCAGGCACACCAGGATCAATAACTCAAGCAAAGACACCCAGTGTGTCAACTACAAACTGAAAGAAAATGAGGCGTTATGAAAGGAGCAGTTGGTTTGCTGAAGCCACCCAGGGTCTTCATTGGCTGCAGCAGATAAGACAGCTCCCATCTGCTCTTCCAAACCAAGTCTCCCATCTGTCCTAAGCTGGCTGCAGCCAGCTGTATTCATGGGGCTTAGAACTCTGCTTTTACTGATCCCTACCACCACCTGTGGGATGCAAGCTATTTTGTACTGTGGGGCTTTAAGTGGCTCTAGATTTGGCTCAGGAAATGTCCCCAAGACCCACCAGGCAACAAACACAGCTCCATTTTTTAAACAAGCAAGAACTTGTAGAAGGCCAGCAGAGACAAGTGCAGGAGGTTTTTTGATGTCCCAGGCAACAGTGTGTCTTCCTTCTTGGATGACACCTTCCTCTTTCCCCTTCTTAAGGAAAAAACGGAGAGGTGTTTGGAGAACAGTGTGGGGGGTTGAGTACTTTGGAGTTGTTTCTTTGTTGAGGAAGTTTATGCATGGATATCCTTTCTGCTTTCAACAGTGATTGTATAAGGCAAAGAAAATAGAGATGCTGTCATCCCTAAATTTCTCTCCCTTGTGTGCATCAGATTTCCTAGAGCTGTGTCAGGAAACAGTTTGGGGTAATTTGTTTAATTTATATCTCATCTCCTCGTTCTTGTAGGATTCCTGAGGCTTAGGTTTCCTGAGTTCTCAGTGAGCAAATGAATGTTTTGTTTTTTTCTCTTTTCCATTATGTAAAAAAAAAAAAAAAGAAAAGAAAAGAAAAGAAAAAAAAGAATAAAAAACTTATTGTAACTGTAGTGCATGGCCTTCAACAGGTAGCAAAGGCAGTCAGTCAAATTTCCTTTATTAGCCACAAAGAAAAAGGACAAGGGATGGTGCTGTGCAAGGGCACAAGGACTGACCTGGGAAAATGCAAAACTCAGAGCTTTTGGTGAGCGGAGGGGAGGGGGACTCTGACCACATGGGAGCAAAAGGGAAAGGGGATGGCAAGACGTGGGGGAGGGAATGCAGGCTGGAAACCTTGGGGGAGCAGGGCTGCTTCTGTGGCTCAAAGTCCTAAATGAAGGGACTCACATGTTTCATTTAAACTGGAAAGAACAGCAATTCTGTTGCCAGTTAAGTCGATACAGACATACTGTCAAAGGAATATTTGTGCTCATGGAATAATCCCAGTGATAGCTGCAGCTGCGTTTTTAAACAGGGCTCTGTTTCATCAGCCTGAAAGCTGGACTCTGCATGGAAGGATGGCATAGGCAGGGAGGATTTGATTCAAAGGCAGAGGTGTCTCTCACTCCCTCTCTGATTTGTGCCTGCCTTAACCTGCATGCAGTGCTTTGGCCTGGGGTTGCTGTCTCTTTGCTCCCCCATATGTTTGTCCTACACCCCAGAGAGTTAGAGCTCAGGAAAAAGTAGCTTTGTTTTGTTTAATTTCCACCCCACTGACATTAACGAGGTCATAGAGTGCTTGTCTCGCTGGCCTCCAAACTGTCTGGGGTAGAGGCACACGTTGTGCACTGGAAATCACATACCCCTCCTGTGGTGTGCAGGGTGCAGCACAGGAGTACAGGCAGCAGGAGGGTGAAATGCAAATGCAGGGGAGGAAAAGGGCATCACTGTTCGAGTGGAGACATCTCTGATGTGGCTACCACTGGTGTCAGCTCAGAAACGGGTCTGTCAGGAGAGCAGAGCAAGAGATGTACAGCTACTCCCTTTGCTTTGCTTATTCCATGAGACCAGACCCACGCTAATGGGAGAGACAGTTCCTCAGAAACCTCCATGCTCTCCCACAAGTCCAACCTGAGCTCTCCCACAAATCCAACCTGTCTGGTTTTGCATGTTGAAGCAGCAGCCTAACTAGTGTGACCTTTCTCCTGGCTTTTACACACCCTATAGGTGGACAAGAGACATTACTAAACACTGGGCAAGTGTACTTAGCATTTAACAGTTTTCTGGCTGCACTCACGCTGCCATGCAGAGACAAGAAAGACAGGGCTGGAACTGGATTGGCCAGGCAGATTCAAGGTTCAAATGCAGAGAGCTTTCCTGGGAGCCATGTGAATATTTGCCCCCGTTACAGGGTCTCGTAGCTCCCATCTAACACAGTCTGTATTTTTCCAAGAAGGAAGACTCCAGGCACAAGCACCTACAAGAGGCTGCATGGCTCAGGACACTTCAGGAGATTTGAAGTATAGCTTTTCTATTCTATCCTCAATGCTGCTGCTACTTTCCCTTGGTACCATCTTTCAAAGGGCAGCTCGTTTTGGCTCAGTTATCCCAGAGAGGGATAAAAGAAACAGACCAGGAACATGATGAGAAAAAATTAAATGAGAACCCCTCAGTCCCTGCATGGCAGCTACAGCACTTTCAAGTCAAGAAGGGTGAGACAGCAGCTGGATTGGACTTATACTCCTGGAAAAGGCCAAGGAACACCCTTTTATCATTTTATTCTGTCTCCAAATCTCTTGAGAAACCTGCTGCTGCTGCAACCATGTCTCCTGGCCAGACCTGATGGAGTTAATAGGATCCAGCAGTGCAGAGAGAGGAGTCCCACAGTTTCCAACAGGAGAAAGTCTGAGTTGCTGCCAGTCAGTTCAAGAGGGAGCAGCAGGCAGTCATTTTACTGCCTTTCATATGGAGCTGTTTTGGTATTTGTATTTATTTTTTCACTTTCTTTGTGTCTTTCTCCTTATCAAAAAAAAAAAAATAAAGAGGAGAAATAAAAGAAAATGGGATAAAAGGGAATAGCTCTTGTCTTCTATTAAATCTGAAGGTAGGGGAATGAGGATGCAAATTAGCAATAACACATCAAAACAGAAATGATGATAACATGTAGTTAAGTACGTTAAATTGTTCCTTCAGCTCTGGGGGTAAGGCAAAAGTGTGGCATTTCAGGAGTCTGAAAAGGAGCTAAGATTTGTATTTAACTTTCAACTAAGCAGCAGCAGAAATAAATACTCAGGAGACACTTAACTGCACCAGTGGAAACATATGCTAAGGGCTTGAGCTCAAGAAAAACAGGAGGGGCTGAGGGATGCCCCATTCTGCGGACGTGTCCTCTTCTTTCACAGGTAGAGACAGAGGAGGGAACATGATCTTTTGCTGTTCAAACTTTTAAGAGTAACAGGAAAAACTCATACATCTAGCCAGGGTATTTCACCCTGTCGTGAGGTTCAATTAAGGTTCCCATCTCTCCATTCCTCTGTAGCTCCCCCTGTGCAGGATGCATTGATCTGGGCTTCAGGTGCCAACAAATGATCACTCTGCCATCCCCAGCTGCTGGCTGCTGCTGGGGCCAGGACCGCCTCATTATCAAACTCTCTTTCTAGGTGCTCAGAGATGCCTGAGTTACCTACTGCACCATTATGAAAGCCACAGATCAAGAAAAATTATTGTGCTGAGTTATTTTTGCCTCCTTTAAGATGTATTTTTACTCTTCGTTTTTATCTGTCATTTGCTTCAGCTACTACAGAGTTGCCAGTACATTGTTTCTTCCCTGTCAGAGATAATCTGCATTCTTATGGAACTGCCTGTTTCTTTCCATCTCTCATTTATCACTTCTACAGCTGCATGGATAACAATAGAAATGTTTTCATGTCCAAGATTTAGAGTAGCAGTTTTCAACTATGTGGCTTATGGATACCTACCAGGTTAAGTAGGTGTACAAACTACTTCAGAAGTTAAATTAATATGCATTTCCTTCACATCTTTCTTCCTTGCCTGTGAAACATTCTACAGACAACAGATATTTTGCAAAACAAAACCTCCCTAGAAAGACCCAAATTCCCTTTGGGTGGCTATGTTTCATATGTTCCCTTTTTATTCTCATTTTCCTCCCTTTTGTCTTCTTCCTCCGTTCTCTACCTGGTTTTCTTTTTCCCTCTCCCTTACATACTCTTTTCCATACCTACTCATATTTATCTTTCCCTCTTAGCTCCATTGTCAAAATGATCAAAATGGTGGAAAAACTCTTCAACACTACTAGTGCTTTTCTGGTTAGTGTCTTCACCCATTGCCGTGTCAGGAGTGCTCCTGATGATCTGAATAATTTTTTCCATTCTGCAAGGAGATATTAATATAATGTGCCAAGCCTTGTGCCTAAAGCTGATTGGATCACACTAAGTACTGCTGGCCTTAGAAGGTCAATAACTCACCCTATTCAGTTTCCCATGCAGAAATGGGCCAAGGAAAAGGGTTTCTCTTTAGGAGGGATTTTCAGTAGATATTATTTGTCCCTGATGTAATGCCAACCATTTGTGGGATTTAATTAAACCAAGAAGTGAGACACATATGTGAGAAGAAAATTTTAAAAGAAGAATCTGATTCCTGCTGATGTTTTCTCTGGAATAATCACATGCACTAATATTGCACAGCATTCAGTTTGTCTGCCTGGGTAAATGTGGATCTGGATTGAGGTCCTTAGGAGTTTCAAGCTAGGCACTTCACTACAGGAAAGGCTAATCTAGATGCAACACTGCCAGTCGTAAACATTCAGATAAATCAAAGCAGTCCCCCAAAACCATGAGATTAACCTTAAAAAAAAAAAAACAACCCCAAACCGTCATATCTGAAAACAATAATTTTCTGGTTTCTGTTCCTTTGGGTCACAAGCAGGGAGTAAGAACAAAGGCTAGCCAAACAGGACCCAGTGTCAATGCAAGATATTCAGCAAAGCACAAGTGAATTGCCTCCTGTAGAGGAATGATTGGAAAGAGGATTTGGCACCAAAATATCTACCACTGTACTTGGCTGGTCCCCCCATCTCAGCTAATAGTTGTGTGCAGGCTAAGTCTGCAGAGGTAGATCTAAATGTGTGTTCAGGATTATATCAGGTGAAGCCCAAGCCTCATTATTACAACCACATGGTTTCTAAACTGGAGATAGACTTCATCCACACCTTGGGACATGGCCAGCTCAGCTTCTCCACTTCCATGAGCACAGAGGTGTCTGGTGATGCCTACACTCTTTCAGCCATCCCACATTCCTTCCTTTCCTGATAGCAAAGTTCCCATGTGCTTCACTCCTGCCTTCTCTTTCCTTTGTATAGTTTCTCTTCATCTCTGTTTTTTTCTCATCAGGTAGAGCTTGGAATCAGAAGTGATATTTGTTTCAGCGGAGCTCCACACAGATGCAGAGATCCACAGCAAAGGGAATTTCACAAGGCTGAAGCACGTGGCCTATGACTTGTCAGAGTCTTACCTTATGTACCAGAGTATTACCTTATGTACCTTAGCTTTGCCTTATGTATTTAACCTTAGGCACTGTGGAGGTGCGCTTCAGGCAGCACTGAAGTCAACTGAACTCCTCACAGAGCACAAAGCACACTGCATGCTGAATGCATTATGTGAGTCCAGTCTGAGGCTACAGACACTCTGGGGCAGGACTTTTCTCCTTGCAGTTATTTCTATCAGAATGATATCCTACTCAGACTATGCGTTTCCCCTGTCCCCAATGTGCTTTACAAAGGAAATCAGCACCAGATGCATTTTGCAATAGAAGGAGCAGAGGGGCAGGAAGAGTATGCAGCATTAATGAGTCCTCTCATATTTGCCATTTAAGTCCTGTCCCTGTAAAGTGCCTTGAAATTTGAAGGTATAAGGTGCTTTAAAAAACTGTCTTACTTCCAGTGTTACTTGTTTATGTGACAGACATGCTACAGCAAAATCTGGTCTTCCTGGACATGAAATGCTCATTTGCTCCATGAGTGATCCAGCTTGAGAAGCAAGAATGCTGTGCATTCAATTTTGTCAATATTATTGTAAAAGCAATATGTCACCATAAAAGGGCATCTCTTACTGCCAAAGCTTGGGAACACCTATGGTAATTAAAAAAAAAAAATTACTACACTAGATTTCACAATCTGTCCAGGAGACAACTGTTCTCTATCAGTTTTGGCTTATTTTCTTGCTGGTGTGCCTTTTTTAACTGAACTGCCTTATAGGTGCATCTAGCAAAAGGCAGTTGCATTTTCTTCAATGTTTTAGAACTGCTATACACACTGATAACCTCTTTTCTCCATACTCCCCCTTCCCTCAAATGAATTAAATTAAAAAATGACAGATGACACAGGTCCTCCCTACAGATATAGGAGTAGAGCCTGTCTTTTCCTTTGCAAGTCTGAGCAAATGGTATTATCTGAACACACAAATCAGAATGATTATGCATTTTATAAAAAGGTACATCTAGTCTATGAATAAATTTAGCATGAAATTCACTGTTCTCCTGCAACTTCAGGAATTAGTAAAAAATCACTTGCTGACTCCAAACAAATAGTCATTATAGGTTTCTAAAGTGGAGACCTCATTCTCTTGGTGAAGTGTCTGGTAAAAAACAACCCAAACAGCTCCTGTGTCCTACTGCTTGGAGTCATAGTATTCCTACCATACTGAAAGGAAGTAGTTTGGAAGTAGTTTGGCTGAGAGTGAAACTCCAGCTGCAACAAGTACATTTTTTTTTCATAGTGTTCCTAATTCTCATTCCTCAGCCCTTTTTTCTTAAAGTGAAAAGGCTATCATACAAACCGATTATTCCAAGTGATTCTTAACTCTGCTACCACTGGTAGTCCCAATTTTGATTAATTCCAACCAGTTTTGAAGCAATTAGAATCAGCTTCAGGGGAATTGCAACACTGAGGCATTTAAAAAGGAAATAATTACTAATCGTGAAAAAAGCAGCATCACCTAAACGGTCATGCAGTTCAGGGTCTATTAACTACAGTCCCAAACTCAATCAAACGGCTCTCAGACTGATTTAACAAACAAATTCTTTTCCAGTTCTGGGCTGATGTTGCTGATGGCATATTCAGTCTCACAGTCACATACACACAAAGAAAACAAAAGTATGAAGAGTCTGGCTTGCTCTCAGAAAATAAGTCAGGCTTACTCAATTTTTATGGTAGTGGTGGGCAATTGAATCTTGCCATCTGAGTTGAGATAGACTAAATTATCTGTGTTCTAGAAAAAGAGATTAATGGGAAAAAATTCTACAATCCATGTGTTTTGTGTTAATGGTCTTTAAAAAGTCCATTGATTTCCTATGGACAAACCTTTCATTGCTGCTAGCAGACTGCCATAGGATATAACTTTTGTGTGCCATTCATTTACCTTTTATAATAATGTAATTCTGCCAGAGTCAACAATGGTACTGGAGAGAATTCTCAGATAGGACCAAGGCATGTGAAAATAGGACCTGCCTATAACCTCTATGTGACAGAAAACTGTCTGTAACCTCTATGTGACAAATTTTCCAAGAATTACGAAGACAATCAGAACAAGTAAAGTACATTGAGAGGAACTGGCAAGGAAAGATTAATTTTAAAGAAGAAACCTGCAGACAGGTTTAGAAATTTGCATTGAAGCACAGACTCTGCGCACAGACAATCCGGTCCATCTGTGCATGAGTAGCCATAAGGGATATGGCTCAGAGGGCTTGTTGGCCCTGGGAAGGGGAACTAGAAAACAGATCCTGCTTTCCCCTTTCCTGCTTTTTCCTTCCTTCCCTATCACAGCTTCCAACTCTGAGGCTATCCTAATGATGGCAGAAAACACATTGAGAAGAAAAGAAGGTAACTACCCTTCTGTCAGTTCGTTGGGCTGCATCAGGCTGTTGATGGCTTAGAGGAGAGCTGGAGAGGACACAGGGTAGAGCATAGGCAGGTATGAGCAGGACAATCACTTCAGCAGAAGCCATACAATCAGCACAGGCATTTTTGCCTACTATACCTTCATTACAAAACCCTGGCTGCACTGATACCAAAGCACCATCAATGCATATTTCCAAGGCAGCTGTCAGTAGCTTGTTGGTTGCCTATTACCTACCAATAGACAGACTCATCCTCTCACCTCCATGCTTTTTGGAAAATATTTTCAAGTGCCACACTCAGTGAGCAAAAGGTCTATTATTGTAGCTAATTGGGAATTCCCTGCTTAGTCTTCTTTTTTCTTCCTGCAGAAGAACTGCTTATTCATTAAAAATAAAATTCTTCTTTGAGAGAGTTTAATTGCAATGAAGTTGCTGTGAAACCACTGACAGACTTCCAAACCTGACTGGAAATTTCGCCTGGCCTCCTATCAGCCTGCCTTCCAGCTGGAGGACAAGAAGCCCCATTTTTTGGACTCCCCTCTGCTTGACAGTTCACTCTCCTGGCAGGCTGATGAGGGATGGAAAGCCCAGACCCTGTCAGATAGTGCATTTTACAAGCTTCAAAGTCCCTAGGTCCTCTCATCCCGCCTGTCACAAGGCATTTAGACTTACATTGCTCTTGGGCTTTAGGGATGCTGCACTGCAGCTCAGAAGTGGAGCTGACAAGGAACTGGGAATCTGGAAGTTCCTTATTCAGCAGATGTTATGAATGATTTTTTGTTTCTCCTCCCCAGCAGAAGTCCGATTTCAGTAGAAGTGGGACTGCTCTCACTGACCTCACAAATTTGAAAACTTTTGATTTCCTAGGTTTAAAATGAAAACACCAGCCAAACCCTGGCATAAAATTTCTGTGTAGCGTTCCACCTACTAGTATCCTTTTTAAATAAACAATGCAAAAATACAACCTCCCAGACCCTCTCTTGGGCAGAAGTCTCCAACACGTCAGTCACAGTTTTTAGGAGCATTACATCCCCATGATAATAATAACAATAATCATACTCATCTGTTTAAAGAAGACAGAATTCCTTTCAGAACCCATAGTTATTTTCCCAATAAATTAGTCATTGTGGGTCCTACAATGATACTATCTTACATTCACTTTTGTCACAGCACAATACTATTTATTGCAATCGCACAACTTATGAAGCAAGCCACAGGCTTTACAATTACTTATGGGCTTATTTTATTTTATCTTATCTTAATTTCTTTTTCTTTGATGTCCCTGTGCTGTTAACACAAATATGGTACTATTACAGCTTAAGCAAGACTCCTCTCCAATAGTTCAGTTAACTATAGCAGAAAGCTCAGATTTGTCTAGAGAGTACATTTACCCTATTTTATTTACGAGAGAGTGAATTTACCCTATTTTTATTTACTAGAGAGTAAATTTACCCTAACTACTGAAAAGCTACCCTTACATGAAAATCAAGAGTATCAGAACTAAATATGAACATGAACACTGCCCAGAGGATCGCCTTGCTTGAAAGATGTCATGGGATCATCTGTGTTATGCAGAAACAAGTTTCTTCTGTAATGGAAGGCACAATTTCAATTCTTTAATGTATCCAGAGGAAATACCTATACCTATAAAAGTGTAATCAGATCTACACACAAGCCAAATCACACCAACTAAAACATCTGGAACAAAAAAGGCTTTGCTATTTTTATTCCTTCCCATGCCAGCAGCCCCCAAGACACCTGCATCCATGGACAACTTGAGAATTCCAGTCTAGCCAGTATCACTGCTTGCATGAGGTTGATTGCTCAAGACAACTTCAGAGATGGCTGCCATGAATACCAATCATGCAGTGACAAATCAAGTTATGTCCCTGACAGCAAACGTTTCAATATAAGAAGGACTGAGACATAATGAAACATTTGAGAAGACTGAGTTTGGACATAGAGCTGACAGTAAAACTTTATAATGGAAGTAAATTGCAAATCAGATTCAACACATCAGAAATGTTAGTACAGTAAGAACAGAGAAGCCTCAAAAAGTCCTTTGTCTGAGTCTGACTTCTGGGTCTCACTTTGCTGTCACTTCCTCTTGCAGAGAACATTTTCTCTCCCTTCAGACTTTGCACCATGGGTCTGAGCAACAGATTTCTTATTCTGGTGCCTTAATTCTTTGTCTGATATCTGTCTAAGCTTTGGTTTTCACTTTCACATCAACTTTAGCATTTGAAAAGTAGACCACATACTACCATGCAGAGACTGACTGCCCTCTGCTAGGACAGAGATTTCTGTGTTCATTTCTCTGATAAATGTTAAGCATCCTGGGCCCATTACGCTGAAGGTAATACCAGAAGACAATTGATTCAACTGACTATGGGAATTTGCTGGAAAGGGTCAAGAGCAATCCAAAGGGCTGACAGCAGCCTCTATACCTAAGAGCTCAACATATGAGGTGGCTGAGATCCAGTGCACTGGAATGGAAGTGTGAATGACTGAAACCATGATTCACTGACCATGAGGACCAGACAGATTCTGCTACCCAGGCAGAGATTACTGAAAACAAATCACAAATGTCAGTATAGGTCAGTTTAGTACAGGACACATCTAAAAATATGCCTATAGTATCAGCTGAACTGGTCAATCTTGGTTGTGCATATTCAACTCCAGTGATATCTGTGCTACTGTAATTTGTTACAAATACATCAAAAATATCACTTTTCTTAACTAGTACCTGTCTTACCTGAGCCAACATGCAAAGAACTGTTTGAAAATACAGTTAACACTTGACCTGGGCAATGGGTGGTAGTATGGTCCTAAGTGTTAACACTTGCAGAAATATCTGCAAACCGGTAGCACCTAAGTCAGCCCTGCGTGATCACCAAATGGCTGCATGTGTATTTCAGAAACAGCAAAAGCAATTGACATCTGTGGCATCTCTGACTTCTGAGTATGGTTCTAGAAATGGAGAGATGAACCATCTTGGCAAGATCAAAAAGGCCAGAAAACATTGAATAAAGATGAGGAATGAGAACCACTGGTGACAAAGAAATGAGGCTGGATAATATTCTGCAGCAAGCTTTATATTTGGAGCTGTCTCAAACTACCTGTTTTGCAAAAAAATCAAGATTTACAAAAAAATATTTGTTTGTTCAAACAGAAGCTTTCATTGTAAAAACATCAGCATCTCTATGAAATTTTTTTTCAGGAAGGTTTCCCAAGCCTAAGGGTATGATTTTAGGTCAGAGACAGAGCCAAAAGACAGAAGTTTTGTCCTATGCAGATGAGAAAACAAATGTCCATCTTTGATATTTAATGATCTTTTATGGCCAAGTTTCCAACTCACCTTTCCTAATGAATTTTTAATATCTACACAAAGTGGAACACAGGAAAAAACAGGGAATGACTTCCCACTGTCATTAGCTGGGTATATTCCTGGGCTATTCCAGTTTCACATCCATACTCTGAATTGGTGGAAGTAAAGGACTTGATTGTTCGTGGTTTTGGGGAAATCCTAGTTCTCAGAATATTTTTTGAGAGGTAGACAAAGAAGTCATGGATTACTTTAAGCACCACTGCTTTCTCCTGGTTAAAACTGGAACTGCACAAATAACATGTACAAACATTGTATTGTCAACAGTAAATTAACTTTCTCCTGAGCATTTTGATCAGTGCACATCCCGAAGGTGAGCTATGAAAGCTCTGTGAAGCATAGCATTAATGAAAATTGTTAATTCTGTAGTAGAAAAGTTGCTTCATAATCCCTGTAAATGTTAGCTAATGATTGTGTGAAACAGTCGTAATACTATTCTTATTTTAGGAGATGGCATGATACTTTTTTGTAATCTCCTATCACATAAGCTATACTGCTGTGAGAGGGACTCATGTTACCATTAACATCCAAATGCTGGAGCAGATACAGAAGAGTGGTCAGGTCCTTAAGCTAAATCTACTTAGTTTGACCTAAATTCTCCATCATGATTCAGTTGCTCAGGTACAGAAGTCTGCAAACTACAAACAGAAAAGATCTTTCCACTGCTTTGGCCTGCTAAGCAAAGAATTAAAGAGGATAACTGTCTTTGTCTCCACACAGGAAAAAATCAGGGCTCCATTGTCACCAAGTATTGGACATAGTCAGTTTACCTCGTGGTACCTTTAGGGTATCCATTCCAGCTCCTCGTTGTGGTGCTGTTACACCACCACCACCACTTCTCACTGTAAAGACTTGCTCACAGGAAAATTATTTATATTCTCACCTCTTCAGCAGCTAGAGTTCATCATCCCTGCCATTTCATCCTCATTAGTATTACCTTTTGTTAACCTTGGAGAAATGAATTTGATAAGGTTTCAGCAAGATGTTATCTCACAGATATGATGAAAACTTGGACAAAGCTTATCATCTATTAAAACATATTAAGTCTACCTCATGTTGCTGTGCATAAAATTTGCCCAGAGCCTGGTCTCAGACTGGGAGAGAAGATATTCTCCACTGACACCAGAGTCAACCTGCTTTGTCTCATGGCCGTGGTGGCTGCCAAGAATCCTCTATTCAATTGGGTATACATCTCTCCTCTTTGATACCTCTGGGTATGTCGTCATAAACCATAGAAGTAAAATGTGTCTTGATCCCAGAAAAAGCTTTAAAGGAGAGATTCATGAAGTGTTGCTGGTGGCTTATCGTCATTTATCACACAAAGGAAGGTTGACTCTGTGGCAGGTTATTGTAGTGTGGGTCATAGATAAGCAGGGGTACAGGAGACATGCACAGCTCTTCTTGCAAACATCCCTCTGCTCTGGAGGTGCAGGAAGGACTAGAATGTTGCCAGAGCTGCCTCATTTTCTCTCCTAAATACCAGGAATGCCAGGGGAGCACGTGGCTCTCTGCTCTCTGCTTGCTCTGACAGCAGGAGCTGTCATAGGTCTTCAGGTCTTTCCACTTCTGTTCATGGGTCTCTTGGCTTTTCAGCACTGAATCTGGTTCTCCTGAAGCTTAAACCTTCAGTTCTATGACAAAGAAAGTATTTCTGATGGAGATTTTGCTTAAGTATCTTATTAGGATAATGAAGGAGGTAAACAATGGGAGATAAATTATGCAAGGGGATTATTGTGTCAGTCTGAGGAAAAAAAGGAAAACCTCATGTGTTGCCTCTCAGACTAATAAATCTTCATGTCTTTTCTGTTATTATTTTTAAATGCATATTACAAAATAACTTTTACCTTTCTTAAAGAGGCTGTCTTTGAAGATCTGCACCTCTGTACATATTCCAGGAAATGGGTAACTTATAATTCATAAGACCTTTGTATCCTGTAAGTACTAATTCTGTGTGATATAATGAGATCCTGGCTGAGTATTTACATAAAGCCCAGTTCTGCCTTTTGGCACCTTTACATAGTAGTTTACATTAACAGTAATGTAAGCCCTTCACATCCATTCAAGACCTTAATATAGCCCTAGGTAGTATCACATAATTTCATGGTAAATTATTTCTGTCTTTTAAGGCACAGAGCAAATTGCAGGTAAATTATTAATAATAATACTTAGATCTTATCTTCAAAGGACTTTACTAACATTAATTAATTCCTGCACTGCTTTGAGGTAGGTAGTTGCATTATTACTTACATTCTTTACCAAAGGGGGAATTAAGACAAAGGCAGGATGAGATCTGACTGCAGATGCTACAGAATGCAGACTACCAGGCAGGGGCAGACAAGCATCCAGGATCAGACAAAACACTCTGCCCCCAGATATTTGACATTTTACCCTGTGCAGATCACTGCTTCTGAGACAGACTGAATGATGAGATGCAAAGTGAGACCCTGTCCCAGCCCCTTCTTTTTCAATCCTGGAACCTTTAGTTACACTGTCCGTTTGGAGAAAGCAATAAGAGGGTTGCACTAAGTTTTTTGAATCTTACTCCGAGGCTGGTTATCTCAACCAGTAGAAGCAATACAGTTGGGGTAGAATAGTTTTAAACCATTACAACAAAATTTACTGCAGATTAATTACTAGAAAGCTCAGTTTCAAATACAGAAATAGAATTTCCAAGAAAAAGAAAAAGAAATTTGACTTTCAAAAAGAATTTTTTGTTTTTAATTTTCCAATATTTTTTTTTACCTGGCTTTCAAAACTAACTCTGAATTTTATGTGGGTTTAAAAAAATTATTTTACATTAAGACCATATAACATTTGCTCCTACTGTTGATGGTACATCAAAATATGATAGCAAGTGGCCATTGAAATACCCTGGTATTTGTCTGCTTTCAGTTATTAAGGGCAATCACATTCAGGTAATTATAGTATCTTAGTTCTTTTTGTGAATCAGATTAAATCCTGGCTTCATTAATATCCCAGAGACTGCTTTACTGCACAAAAATTAAAATGAGAACATTTCAACAGTGATCTTATGAAAGAAAGCATACAAAACCCAGAAATACGAAAACTGCATATAAAAGCAGTACAGATATAAATTTCCAGTTTCAAACTGAAATTTTGAAATGGGATCATAAATCGATTTTTGCTTTAAAAATATTTTCTCCTGTGGAAATTCCACAGAACTTCATATGGTTTTGCAAAAACCAAAAATGAGCTTAATACAAAGACATCTTTCCTAATTAAAACTGTCTGAGAAATGTTATCTAACCAGTCTGACTCCAGATAACTGCCAGGATTCTGCTCACACCTCTACAGCAAGCTTTGTTCTCCTTTGAAATTACATGGTCCTGTATCATCTCCTCCTATAATGAAGCCTCTGTTAAATAGCCTCAGGAAAGGAAATCTACACAGCAGTGCCCCCAGAGAATTACACTATGCCCACAAATCCAAGCTAATCTATTGTTGGGGATGGGTTTATCCTCCTAAAATTCATCTGTGAGTAGGCATAGAAGCAGAGCTGCTGTGTTCTACAGTCAGGAGTGCTTCTTGCACCCATTTCCCTCTGTGGTCCAGTCTGCTTATATCCAAACCACAGGCTGTAGATGCCTATCTCTGTCCTTTGGTAAAGCAAGAAGCTTGGACAACTTTGGTCATCCATTTGAGTGCCTAAAGTTGGAGCAGCTTTGCTGTAGCAGCTGTACAACTGAAGCCATTCAACTACTGGCTGTGTCCACGGGGAGAATGGGGAAATTCTTCCCTGAACTAGCAGTGGATGTGGTTCACCTGTGTGAAGGGCTCAAAAAATTATTCCAGAGGGTCCCATTGCTCATAGACTTCTGCTGACTAGTTATCAGGGAATCATAAAATTGTTTGAGTTGGAAGAGACCATCTAGATCCAAATCCCTGCCATGGGTAGGGACACTTTCCAGTAGACCAGGTTGCTCAAAGCCCTATCCAGCCTGGCCTTGAACACTGTCAGGGATGGGGCATCCACAACTTCTCTGAACAACTTTTTCCAGGGCCTCACCACCCTCTCAGCATAGATTTTCTTCCAAATAACTAATTTAAACCTACTCTTTTTTGGTTTGAAATCGTTCCCCTTTGTCCTATCACTACATGCCCTTGTAAAAGGTCTCTCAGGTCAGAAAATTCAGCCAAAGTAAAAGAAGTTCCCACTGGAACATCAGTAATCAAGGATCTAGGAAGTAGCGCTTTTTTCAGATATTGTTGCTTTACAGAGTGTGATCTGCTAGTTGTTTCAGCTCTAATTAGAGAAAGCACTCAGCATATACCTAAGCCCATTCTTCTTCAGGTCAGGCTTCAGTCCATGCCCAAAATGTGAAGGGTGATCAGTTTGGAAAAGAGCACAAGAAGCAAAGCCAGCCTGGAAACAGCTAGGGAGACATCCCTCACCTCCAGTCTTCCTGGTCCAGACAACATTCTAGGACTGGAGACTAATTATTTTCAGCAAAGGAAATCCAGGGATCTGTGATCAGGACAAGCCACCCTCTCTCCTATCTGCCTGCACCCTGAAAACGACCTAGTAGCAAAACAGGCAAAACTGTGCCTGATGCTTTAGCAGTTATTTCAGTCTGTTTCACTGAAGTCCGATATGTAAGCAATGAAGAGTACAGAGCCCTGCTGTTATTGAAAGCATTTTCTTTTTCCTTTCCTTTCCTTTCCTTTCCTTTCCTTTCCTTTCCTTTCCTTTCCTTTCCTTTCCTTTCCTTTCCTTTCCTTTCCTTTCCTTTTTTTTTTTTATNTTCCTTTCCTTTCCTTTCCTTTCCTTTCCTTTCCTTTCCTTTCCTTTCCTTTCCTTTCCTTTCCTTTCCTTTCCTTTCCTTTCCTTTCCTTTCCTTTCCTTTCCTTTCCTTTCCTTTCCTTTCCTTTCCTTTCCTTTCCTTTCCTTTCCTTTCCTTTCCTTTCCTTTCCTTTCCTTTCCTTTCCTTTCCTTTCCTTTCCTTTCCTTTCCTTTCCTTTCCTTTCCTTTCCTTTCCTTTCCTTTTTCTTCTTTACTTCTTCAGTTTTCATGCACTGGCAGACATTCCCCTACTTTTTATTCCCTCGTTTTAAGGGGAAAGCATATGACTGTGTGCCTGCATATAGCCTTGGTGCCTATAACTATCACAAGGAAAGAGCCAGGAAATTAAAAAAAAAAAAAAAAGCCCACAAAGTTTTAGTTTCCTCACACGCTCAAGAACCCTTTAAAGAGTATTTTTATATGACAGGATTTAGGACTGTTTAAAGCCATCAGCTACAGACTGTCAAACAAGGGTAGTGAAATTTCAGTTTTCCCGTGTGCCCTGGTTGGGCCTCTGTTGCAACAATGAGAGGGCAGCTGCCTACACAAGGCACTTTATGTCCATGTCTAGATAGGTGATCAGATACCAAATGAACATAGTTTTGGTGCCACCATCTTTCACCAGCTCTGAAGTTTAGTTTTGTTACACACTTTTTGTTTGTGTCTACACCAAATCACACCCCCTCCCCTTTCCAACGTTTTTTAAGATTGGGAATATGTGTTTGATTTGTGACTGCACAAATGAGGTGATGCTAAGCTCTGGACTTCTCATAACAACGCTAACTGAAATGAATATGAAGTTTGGTAATGTGTAGTCTTGAATGCTTTTTTTCGTTTGCCCAGTAGCTTCAAGACTATGTATAAAATTCACACTGAATTGCATTTACTTTTCTGCAGGTGTCAAGCCTTTGAGGAATGGGACAGATCCCAGACAGACAACCCAAAAGTATGGCTAGGTTCCACTTATATACTCTATAATTTTTACAGGGAGGGATAAAGAAATAAAAACATCCATCTATATTGAACTGAGGCTAGGTGAAAAGCTCTATGAATCTGTGTAGCTATTCCTTAGAGTCACTTCAAATTTAGTATACCTGAGGTATTAAAAGCCATATTGGTACTTTGAGTCTCAGACAAGCCAGCAAAAGATAAATTGCTGAGACGTGAATCCATATAGTCTCCATTTGATGTCCAGCATGTGGACTGTTCTTGCATGGCATTGCAAAGAGAAATAGCAGTCACCTGAGCAAGAGAGAGAGAAAGAGAAAGTAGGAGAGGTACATCGTACAAGGAAAGAAAAACATAATCCCAAGCCATCCTTCTGCCTTCTGTTTATGTTTCCAGGGCCAATATGCTTATGGGAGTAAGTCTGCCTGGAAAAGGTCCTGTTCTTGACTGGCCCCTTCTGTGTAGCAGCTGCCAAAAAGAGCCATGCAGTGACAGCTACCCTGCATTGCAAACCCTGGTCAGAACTCTGTTTTGTTTCCTGTTCCCAACCTCAGTCCAGGTTTGAGTGCCCTGTCTCTTGCACAGTCAGCCTAGGCCTCTCTGGTCAGCCCTGCTTCAGCAGATGAGGGTGTGCATGGGGTGGAAAGAGAAGGGAAGGGAAGGGAAGGGAAGGGAAGGGAAGGG
>VZRZ01007688.1:1332597-1382219 GCA_013398175.1 Climacteris rufus
GAGAGGAGAGGAGAGGAGAGAGCACAAAGTGAGGCTCCTGGCCCACTCAGGCAGGAGGATCTGAACCCCTTCCCAACAGCTGAGATCAGCTTGGGCAAAATAGCAGACTGTGTGAAGCCAAAGCCCAGGGCTCAAGTCTAGGATGAAAATACAATGTAAATATAACCATTCAGAGCTTCAGAGCATCTGGTGTGCATGGGAAATGCCAATGGCACTGCACAATATCTCTGAGTGCAAGTATTGGAAAATTTTCAGGGGTGTTAGCTGTGCTCATGTTAAAAAGGCAGGGAAAATTAGGTCAAGTAGAACTCCTACTGGAATGAATGTCAAAGCCAGTGTGGGCACTTGTGAGCTACACTGTGCTGTGCTCCATGGTGGTTTCAACATTTTGTTGCCTTGTCAAAGATGCAGACTCATGCTTGCAATCCAGTGAACCTCAACGGAGCAGGGCAGGAAAGATTGAGACCCCTTGAAGGGACCACAGGAATAGTCCTTTTCAAGTGATTCTATAATCTACAGGGTTATTATTAAATGTTCCTTCAGGTTATCAGGACAAAGAGGAGTCACTCTATTGGTTTAGCTACATTAAAATAAATATTTGAATATAAGTGACCAGTATATCTAGTTTCCACACAAGCTTGAATCCAATATTTTTGCAAGGAGTACCCAATATAGGCTAAAAAGAGGGTAGGTTATTCCCACTATCCTCACTTTAAGGCAGGTAAATGAGACAAAGATTGATTACATGACTTGACCAGGTCAACCTGCAGGCCAGTGACAGAGCTGAAAGCAACACTGTCATCTCCTGAGTCTCATCTGGATCTGTCAAACCACAGCATTACAATGCACAAAGCAAAGCACTCACCTTGTTTAAACTAGGATGATAGACTACAGTCAAATGGCCAAACATGCAATCTTGACAAAAAATAAAAAAAAAAAAAAAAACCAAGAAAGCTGCTTCAAAGCCTAGAAGAAAAGAACCATCCTATTATAAAAGAGAATTCACTTTCCCAGAAGGCTTATATTTCCCAGAGTCACTGTTTCTCTCCATACCTCCACATGCCTGATCAAACTAGAGCCTTCCCTCCATCTTTCTTCCCTTGCACTTCCATTTGTATAAATATTCCTCTCACCTGTCTTACATAAGAACTTGTTTTTAGCTCAAGCAAGACCCTGTGTCTGGGCCCTTTTACTACCATAAACCCATTCTGATAAGATACATTAATAAAACCTTCCTTTGGTTTATTTGGTTTTCTCCTCTTGCTGACAGGGTGCATTGAGCTACATGATAAACATTTACAGCCAACATTAGAAAAGAAATGAGGACTGTAAGAGAGTCTTCCTTTTTGTCTTTCACTCATATTTAAGACTGCGGCAAATGTAACTCCGGCTGCAGATGCTTTGGTGGATTGGGTCCTCAGCTCACCTTTACTGGGTCTTTACCTAAGATTAGCCCCATACTGTACCTTCAGTGGCAGAGAATCTCTCATCTTCATTTTCAAAGTGTCACGGGTTATAAACACCAGAGAGGATAAGCAATGACAGAGGGGAGTGGTGGGAGAAGCTCACAGTGCTTTCTGAATAGCAGCTGGCAAAGAGTCAGTGGCAGTTTTCCCAATCATCACCTCCTTCTTCAGTTCCTGGTGGGTGTGAAGGACCAGGAAAGGAAGGGAGGCAGGGTGGCACAGCCAGGGCAAAATTAAAAAGCAGTTCCCATAGCTTCACAATAGATTCTGCTCTGAGAAGATAATGACTATGTCTAGCAGTCTATAAAGCTGGAAAAGGGAATTGAGACATCTCCAAACATGTCCCTAAGCTTTGGGAAAGAAGCTTAATTCAATATGGTTTTGTTTCTTTCTTCTCTTATTGCTGTGGGATTAGGAGCCTCAGTATTTGTTGAGGAAGAATGAGAAGAATAGTCAAGCAATCACAATGTGATTAGATCTGACTCAGGGAAACTCAGGTGATGACAGTAGGGCAGGGAATCATCCGGAATGCTGGAAAAGTATTGGAAACTAGAAACTGGGAAAACAGTAATGCTAATGCCAGGTGAACCTTAGCAGGGACAGTGGGCTGTGGGTGAAATAAGCATGCTGGGAAGGAGGGCACTTAAAAATGCTGATGGATCAAAAGGTACTCATGGTGAAGAGCGAAGTGCTGTGTAGTGGGACCAGGTCTGGTGCTGTTAATAGAGTATTTTTGGTGCTGCCCAGGTTAGCTGGGCACCCTACATCTCAGAAGATGGTCTAGCATCTGTCCTCTGTTTCAGAAACTGCCTATCAATAGAGGGATACAACATTAGCTTTTAGGATTTGTTTGCTTCACTGAGTACTAGACTTGGAAAGTCTGTCCCAGCCATGAAAGAAGTGTATGACATAGTGAGAGAGAAAAGAACAATTCTTCAGAAGTTCTTAAGAGCAGGAAATATCTGAGAAGAGATTCAAGATCACTCATAAAGCTCAAGGTCTTTTTATCATTAGTACAATCTAGCAGAAACAGGGAAGAAATTAAGCCTGTACTAAAGACCAGGGACATTATATTAAGACTTTTTTGTTTTAATTACAAGGAGGTGATGAGGAAAATGGCAGAAACCCTATCATTTGGAACTACTTGAATAAAGTCCTAGTTAATGAAGCAAGAACAACCCTACATTAGGAAGATGTACTGGGTAATTTTTAGTCTCCTACATCTGTTTTTTACAAACTGCTTGGACAGATCTGTTCTTTAACTTCTTGACTCTGCAGAATCACCTCTCTACCTCTTTCAAACTGCTGTAGTAGTATTGACTTTAATGAAAAAGGGCCAATTACACCATCTGGATTGGCCCATGACTGCTTTTGGAAAAGGACTTCTTTTCCTAAAGTAAAAAATCTAACCCAGGATTAGTTACCAAAGGTACTTTTTACAGTATATATATCAGATTCATGTGCTTCTCTCACCCTGACAAAGAACATGGATGAGAAACAAGTCTGCATATGCAGAGTTCAATCAATGTTGCAACTTACAGGGCAAAATCAAGAGTGGAATAATAGCAGAACGCCATTCTGGCATAGGTAAAGAAAGGGAGGGAGCAAAGATTCTCCTAGACCCATGTGTGTGACAGCTGCACAGTAAGAAGTTGCTCTCAGGTACATTTGCTGCCATAGGAGAGCAAATGATGGCTGAGGCATGTCTGTTAATTTGGCAAATGTCTTGATCTTCAATTACAACCCATTGTTTATTCTTCACCTGCCCACGTGATTTCTTTTAAATCCTCAGGAAGGTGGGGTGATGGTCTGCACTGACAACAAGGATGTGCAGGTTTCAGGCAGAGGAAGAAGGGCTCTGCAGGGCATACTTTCTATGATAGGAGAGGCAGGTGTGAGGACAGACTGCTTAGCTGCTCACCATACAACCAGTCCCTGTGTTTACCCCTGAGAATGGCTAAAGCCCATGAGGCTCCTGGATAGCATTAAATTTATATGATTTAGGAATACAGCCTTCTTGACATACAACATCAACAAGAAACTGAAATAAGGAGAGGTTAAAGGCATTCTTAAATTCTTAAAGGACTATTTCAAGTCCTGAAGACAAATCCCCTATGCAGAAAAGCTCTTCAGGCGTTGCTCTGACATCTGTTCTAGCAACTCCTTCAGATTTCCCAGTTTTCTGTAGTGAACTTCTCTTCCTGGAAAGACTCGCTGGGAAAAGACAAGCTGCAAACAGTGCAAATTGACCCCTGACACCTCCAGGGAGTGTATAGGAAAGCTATACCATCTCTAAGTATCAAGAGATACTTTAAGTTTGTGCATAGCAATCCAGTTAGAATTATCCTATCTTCCAGAAAGCAAAAGGAAGGGGAGTTAAAAGGGAGGATGCAGAAATAGCTTTCTTTACTGAAAAAAAAAAACCCAAACCAACCCCAAAAAACAGCATTTGAGAAGATTCCAAAACTGTCTTAGAGCCACAAAAGTACCTCGTTGAAATGTCAAAGGAGAGGTGTCTCCAAGCTGGCACCTGCTATTTACATGTAGTACCTGCACATCCTGCTAATGCAGATAGTAGAAATTCAGTGTATAACATTTTGTCACAAAGCAGAACAGTCAGCCGGCTTGAAATTCTTTGAGCCAGCCGTGAAAGTGGAAAATTGGCAGATGGAAATAGAGTATTTTCATAAACGCGTCACTGCATGCAAAGAATTGGTAGCTCTTCATGCAGTGCTTAGAAGACCAAGGATGATATGCATCACAGCAATCCCCGCCATTGTGGAGCTGAAATCTATCGGGATTTTCCATGGGAATCACACACAGCAAAGGGAACCTGCACAGAGCATCAAAGAGGCAGAAGAAATAAAAAGTTGTGGAGGTAATTCAGAACACTCACTGCTCAGGCTCCTGACTTCTCCCACGCACACCTTTCCTTCCTGTGTTATCTTCAGACCATAGAAATGCCAAAGAAAAGAACCCTATATACATATACATATATATCTTCAAAATTGGTTTAGCTTGTTTGGGTCTTCTTAAATGAAATGAGAATACATTTTTATTGCATTTATTTTAATAGGGAGGCCAGATACTGCATTGTCTTCAAAGATTTCATTTCCCACTTGCCCTCTGATGGGCAATAAAATAAAAGAAGACATAGTAGATTTTACCACTCACTGTAGGTAAATAATTCTCCAGAGCTGTTAAGACTGAAAACAAGTTCCTAAGTTCCTGAAGTTTGCTTTTTTCTATACATTTTGTAGTCACCTTTAGAGAGGTGGCAGAAGTGAGTAGCCCTGTCATGCTGGCATAGGGACAGGGTAGAGAGTCTCTTGCAGATGCCTCTCAGCACCCTGCACATGTTCCTTGGGCCTTTTGCTCTCTTCAGTCACATAAGAGCAGACTAGCCTTGTCCTCCAAAAAGTTTAAAACACCTTTTACTGAATGTAAATTTACTGTATTATTAGGTTATTTTGATTCTTTGAGATGTGAGAACTTCCATATGGACCAGAACCCTGGCACACTGTGAGACACCTCTCCTAGGGTTCATGTTTCTTTTCCAGGTTTTTCTGTGCAAATTCAAGTAGACAAACCCATGCCAGGTCAAGCATGTGAGCTCAGCAACCTCCCATGAGATCTCAGATGCAACCTTTACTGTAATAAGCACATTTCTTATTCTTCTGCCTCTACAGCAGAAATTAATGCACCATTTGAAGTTCTTGCTGGATTTATGGCCAAACTGGCTCAAAAAGCTGCATCACCAGATTTAGGAGCTTCTTCTTTATCCTTCTGGGTCATTGCAAGCAGGGGAATGAGCTAACAGGTAGCTGCCATCTTATAAATGGCTTCTTTACCCTGTTCTTCCCTGCTGGCCAATTTTGGGTCCTTTCTGTGTGTAGTGAGCTGTCTTTGCCTAAGTAGACAAGAAAACTGCTTGAAAGACCACTTTGCAATTGTGGCTGGCAGTGAAGAGGTTAAATAGATGCACATGGAAGGGGGCAAGGTCTGACTGAGAATCCGGCAGAAACCAGTATGGAGGACTAGCATCAGCACTGAAGTGAAAATGAAATCTATTTTAAGATGCTTATTTTAAACTGCTGTTCTTTGAACTGATGTGCATTTTAGTCAAGCTGAAATTGGTTATAGAGTTATACAGAAGGGGAAGAGGGGGAGAATGATTTATTTACTTAAAGCCAAGAAAAGACACATCTGCAGAGTTTTCTGACTCTGCACTCTGTTATGTGGAGGTTGTGTCTACAATACAATTATTTGGGAAAGAGGGCTCCTGGAAGTGGACACAATCACTTCTTCACCACCCAGGTATGACCTGGATCACCAGAGCACTGGTGACATGTGGGTGGACATATGGGCGTGACCACTCAGGTGCATTACACAGTGGTGCTTTATATTTGGCAATCTCACTCTTATTAATTCAATTTTTCTTCTCTTTTTATATACAACTTATCCTTATCCTCCTAATGAGTTGCCCATGAAGACTGAATTTGGATGCTTCATAACAAAAATCATGAGTGAATCTATTATTGATTAGGAGCTCGGGTGTCTTTGGGGTTAATGTGAACCTCCTGTTTAGGCCACCTGAGGAGGAAGGTAAAGACCTCTCCTGTGCAGTAACAGTTGTCAGGTCAGGGACACAATTCATCATAAATTATCATCTAAAACTCTTCAGGTTCCTCAGTTTCCTTTATGGAAACTCCTGTACTTCATGCTCACTCAGTCTAGTAGAAGTCAAGAGTGCTGCCTGGGAAAGGGATGCACACCCATCCACAAAAAGAGCTGTAGCATCAGCCTCATCGCTGCTAATGAACCACTGGATTCCCTTCAGCAGCCATATCTACATTTCACCAGTGGGGTGGGCTTTTCTCTTTGCTCTGTTCCCCACACATTCACCAATCTTTCAACTGTTCCTCTCTAATCAAGAAAACCAAGGCTGTACTGTGCCAAATGCTCAGTACACATGCTGGCTGGTGGAGCAGTTAAAACATCAGCCTATAATTAGACAGCTTTCAAAGCCTTGCTTTTCCTTCTGTTCCTTTCCAATCCCTCTCTGATAAACCCACTCTCTCCTTTCTCATTGAGGGGGGTAGATCTCTCCTCCAGGCGTGCATTGCTTCCCATTAGTGTCAGTGGGAGTCAAAAGAGCTCATCAGGGGAGGAACAAACCCTTAAGGGAAAGAAACCTTTGACGAAATACAGTCACCCCATGCTAGGGCTCTGTGTGAATTCTAAGAAGTTGGATCTAAAGGAAATGAGGGCATATTTTCCCAAGAACTTCTCTGAAGTACAGAAAAGTCCATTTTACTATGTTGTGGTTCTGAATGTGATGAAAACTTCAGATAAGACTTGCTTATGACCAGTATGCAGTAAAATGGCAACCTTATCCAACTCTGCTAAAAATTGAAGAGAATGTAAAAGATCCATTTCCTGTGGTTTTGCCAATGGCATCCTGGCCTGTATCAGGAATAGTGTGGCCAGCAGGACCAGGGCAGTGATTGTTCCCCTGTACTGGACACACGTGAGGCCACACCTCAAATCCTGTGTTGAGTTTTGGACCAGTCACTACAGGAAGGACCTTGAGGTGCTTGGGCATGTCCAGAGGAGGGCAATGGAGCTGGTGAAGAGTCTGAAGCACAAGTCATATGAGCAGGTTAAACACAACCAGACATGTGTAGGCAACAACAGCCTAATTAATAGCCTAACTCATGTTTGAGTGAAACATTTATTTTTTGATTCATCTATGTTAATAACAGAACACTGAAATGGACCCGTTCTCCTAATTAGCTCTGGTTCCTATTAAAAGGAGAGTTATAACCTCTGTAAAGGTCTCTCACTCAACACCCCATCAGGAAGGGACCAATGATCCAAGCAAAGGAACCTCCTTAGTTAAACCACACATTAGTCAGCATTCAGTCATGTGCAGGGACCAAAGGGAAACAACCTCATAGCCTCTCTCCTTCTGAGAGAGAGATCAGACAGTACTTTGTGCATTTCATTACTGCATCACATCTCCGCTGTCTTATGCTGGAGACTGGGTAACTCCCTTGACTTCTTTGGAGTTCTTCCAGATTTACATCACACAACTCTGGATCCCAGCACTCATTTTCTGGATTAAATGGAACAACACTTCTGATATTTGTTCATTTCTTTCATTATAAGAGGATAGCTTTGTTGTGTAATTAACATGCCTGTAATTAAGGATTCCAAGATGATGTAGTAATTTTTTTCTCTCTCTCTAACACACACACACACACACACACACACACACACACATATACTCTTTCAAAATGTTATCAGCAGTAATTGCATTAACACTTCTTTTCCCGATCCCTTTGGGAGTTTTTAGGCTTTCATTTAGTCTTTCTTTCATTTCACAAATATACACACATTTCCTTTGCTCCTCTGAAAATTTCCTTCAGGCTTGTAAACTTTTGAGTAGCTTGACTTACTCCTTGTGAAAATACAAGAGAATCTTCAGTGTCATTCATTTTTTCAAACTGTTTTAAATGGAAAATTTGAAAGTTCTGCTCATTTTTTTTTCCATAGATACAGGTTCAGATAATTCTTGTGACAGCAAAATCATTTATGTAGATGCACCCAGTCAGCAGAAACTGAGATGGATTTAGGACTGTGGATTACTATCATGAAACTCTAAGAGAGTCTTAAAATCATGCTATGGACAGTTCACTGCTTGTGGAATACTTCTTTTTAGTGACCTCAGCTCAAGATGTAGAGGACTGTAAAAGAGCCAACAGTTTTTTTTCCAATATGATGAAATCCATAAAACAGGATAAGTCAGCAGACAGCAGAGGATGGTTTATTTTAGCTCTTATTCATTTTCTGTCTATCATTTCCTTAGACTTTTAAAATATTTTATTCCAAGATAAAAGTTTGAACTCCATCGCTGAAAGCTTAGTCTGAGTTGCTAGTGAGTTTAAAAGCTGAAGCATAAGTCCAGGACTTTTGTATTCAACCTTACATCAGTTGTCCCCCAACCTTGGTGCCCATGCAGCAGCAATGCTTTGATGGCTATAAGTCACCAGCAACATAGTCTTTTACTCTCACTTTTGCTTTTATTTTTCTTTTCCAGCTGTAACATATTCCTAGGACAATGATGTTAAGGACCAGCCCTGGTAAATCCTTGGTGAGCAGTTGGACACCCTCCTTTAAGCTCATTAAGGTGTAGTCTCACTTTGTTTCTCGCAGTTTTAATGTGTGTGAATCCCTTAAAAAACAGATCTAGTTTCTAAGCTGAAATATTAATATTTAGTGTTGCCCTACTGTCCCTGTTTTTTGAGGGGTCAGCTGTGAAGAGTGAGGAAGAAACATGATCTAGACTTTGAATCATAAGCCTGACTCAGGTATTGACCTTGACCTGCAACTTCAACTTGTCCAAAGTCAATTCCCAGTACATGCCTGAGTCTGAAAATAATAGGTACCCATTCATCACCACACTCTGACAAGAGTACTCATTCTTTTCTCCTATCCCTTCACTTTCTGCTGCATTTTATCTTTCATCTGCATTTATTAGTCTGTCTCTCTTCGTCTGGGAAAACAAATTTGCTGAAATCTATGACCATCACAGTGTTTGGTTGCAAGCCAAGTTGATGCTGCTTAGATGATAAAATGGACTGGGAAAGAAACAATGAGGTTTGTAGCTCCCTTACGTGTATAAGCTTAAAATTGAGTAAATATACATTTTTTTCCTTTTCTGTGACTTTGAATTGAGGCTGAGAACACAAATGTGATCTTTGCTTATGTTCCAGGCCAGAAAGAAGGAAGGAAAAGCTGCTGTCATTGTCAGAGCAAAGCCAGGATTTGGTTTCTGGGAAATGAGATTTTGCTGTATGGCTGGAAGGACAAACTTAAGGCAGCTGCAGTTTCGGATCTTTGCTGAGAATTCCTACCCTATACAATGTGGTGGAACACAGACATATCTGAGCTGTTTCAGGGATGGAAGTGGTCCAGCTGTGGGAACAGAGATCTCCAGGCAGCCTAATGCCTGCTCTGTGTTGTCTCTGTGCTCAAGGAAATAACTCATGCCATGGTAAACTTGAGTTACACAAACATTCATGCAAACTACTTCAAGTGCTTGGGCAGTAATAAATTGCTAACGTTTGGTGTGATAGAGCCTGATGAACGGTCTGATGTTCTGTCAGGAGAGGTAGCTGGTGCTGATGCAAACAGGAAAAGTAAACCCAAAGCTCTCCTTGTCCATGCTGCCCAAAGGAGACAAATCTTTCACTTCCACTGATCGGCTGCAATGGGAACTACATGCTAAGCTATTTGGTTGCTCCTTTTTCACATCTAAAGACTTCATCTTTGGGAGTAGACTTATTTCCTTGGGACGGTGGAAGGATAGGACATGAAATTTAAAAATACTGTCTTAACCACAAAATGTGCCTGTATCTAGAGGTGAAGATCAATTATAGGTCATGGGAAAACCCCAAAACTGACACAGAAAAGCTGAATACATCAAAGGAACATGTAGTTTGTTATACAGGATTAAATTATCAGTCCTGCAATTTACCTGTAGTGTATTCAGTACTGTTTATCCAGGAATAAGGCTCTCTGTGGGTTCCAGTCAACTGAAATAAAGGCTGTATGTAGGACAGGGTTCTCCCTGCTGAAGCAGAGGTGGGGAAGGAGAGAGTCTATGATGAGAACATATGGGATTTTTAGTCTGAAAGGAAAAGGTAACTCACTGCCTTTGTGGCAGCCTTATTTTGTTTACTTTTAGACAAATCACAATGTACCCTCCATTACTCTGATTGACATGGGAGATTTCCATGGAAACAGCAGGACTCTGTTTCATTTAAACTCTGATGCCCGATTTCCCTGTCAAGCGGAAATCAATGTGTTGGTAACAGGAGAAGCATTCAGAGTATTGCTTAGATATGTTGTTTGTGCAGAGGTCTCTGGAGGAGTGCAGAGATCTACCCTGTCCCATCCCTGTTCACCTGAGCATGATCCACCACTCCATTCTTTCCTTTCTTTCTTCTATTCAGTCATCACTGTCTTCAGTTTCATTGTTCACTTTCTCTGCCTGACTTCACATGTAATTATTATCCTCCCTGCCCTGGGGGGTTATATATAAAGAGAGAGAATTGGCAGTGCCTGGATAAGTACCTCAGTTCTCTACTCTCTGCCCAGAATCAGGAGCACTCATGTAACTGGGAAGTGAGGCTTATTTATAAACTGGGAAAAAAAAAATTCTAAAAAATGGAGTCAGACAGAATTATTTAAAGACACTTTTTCATGTCCAACTGAGGGGCGAGGGAGGAGAAGGGATGGAAGAAAAAGAGTGAACATGAGTTCCTTGCAGCAATTTATAGCCCAGATCTTTTCTCAGTTTATCTTCTCACATGCCTGAAGCCAACTACTGTTTTTGTCCAACTAAAATTGGTCGAGATTTTTAGGGGCCCTTCTGTGGAGCTCACTAGGTAAAACTATACATGTTTTCCTGTGTGCTCCATCCCAGAGCACAGACAGACTAAGAGAACATTGCACCCACGTCTCAGGTGTCCCCCTTCCACTGAGGAACTAGAATATGACCAGCACTCCACTCTTTCTAGCCATCTCCAAGTGTCAAGGTCAGTCCCCACTCATGTTTCTCTGTCTCCAAGATGTGCTCCAAAGTCAGAAAGGACAAGGGAAGAAAGAGAGAATGCACTATGTTGCTGTAAGAACGGGAAGAGGCTGTGAGACAAGTCTGGTGAATGTGTTAATATTCTAGAGGGTGAAAAGATCCCTTTAGGAAGCTCTTTGTAAGAAGAGGTAATATGGAGGGTGTCATTGTGAGGTCTCAGGAAGACCACCACACCAAGATTTCTTCCCTTGAAGCATTCCCTCTGATGGCAAAAGCTGAGGACACAGATTTTTAGTGATGGTTCCTTCTCCAAGGCTGTGAGTCCTGTGGGTCATGTGAGGGCACAGCTGCCCCACTAGAGACACACCTCAGTAGCTCCTGCACGTGATGTTCCCCCACCAGTTAAGTATTCCCCTGCTACCACCACTGTGCAGGCAAGAACCCAACTCCTCTCCCTGTGCCTTCAAACACACTCTTTGCCTACACCCACATAGCTGCAGAAGTAGCTTGGCTCTCACTGGCATTTTTTAGGTGGCCCCTGGACTCTGCAAAGCCCATACCAAAGGTGCTATACAAAACAGCTTCTTTTGGACTTCAAGGCCCACAAGACCAAGTCTAACCTCTTAAAAGAACTTCAAGAATGATGGAAGGGTTTGATAGTCAGAGTATGAGCTTTTTCAGAAATGCAGTTTATCCAGACCTTGCCATCAGATTTTTCTTTTCCCTTTTTCTGGGCACTTTCTAGGCTTTGATATATTTTTAAGCACAGCCACCAGAGGAAGGCATAAGTAATTCAGAAAATGGTGGCAGAAAGGGAACTGTTTTAATGGGAAAGGGGATGCAGAAGGAGGGAGATGTATTGGGAGGCTAAACAATACACACTAAATTAACAGAATTCAGTATAGAGGAGTGTAGGACCCTGGAGTCCTGGATTCCCAGTCCTAGCTTTTAATCACTGCATATTGTTACTTATCTTAAACTGTAAACAGATGTTATGCTGCAGACAAGGGTTTCAAACTAATCATAAATTACTGTCAGTCCTTCCCCTTGGCTGGGATAAGGGCTCAAGTACACATAGGCTAATCTTCCCAAAGGCTCTTTTTAAAAGATTCATACTCTTTAAAACCTCGTTCATCTTCTCTGCATATATATCTTGTATCTATTTGTGGCTACTGGCTAGTGGAACTTCATTCTACCTCCTCCAGCTGCATACTGTTGGAAACATTGAAGTCCTTCTCTTTGCATAGCTAAAACAATGGAGAAGCCAGATCAATTTATCTCAACATAGTAGCAAAGCAAAAAAATCAGACTGCTAGTTTATTCCTGTCAACCTCACTTCAACATTACAAATTACACTTTCTGCCAGGCCTGTCAATCAGGAGCATATAGGAAGGCGCCTTCTCTTGATGAACAAACATTTCCAGGGTGGAAAGAAGCAGGAGGAACCTGACCAACCTCACAATCAGGCTGGGAAGGTTTCATGCATCAAGAAAGTCATCACCTTAAGACCCTGCAGTGCCAAGGGCAGCCAGGAACAGAAGAACAAGCTGGAGATAATGCTGAAGAAAACTCAACAGAGACCATTGCTAGAGTCCAGCTGCTCTTCGTATTGCAGAGGGACATTGCTTTTTGCTTACAGCACTGCCAGGGGAAAGCCCAGGTAATCCTTGCATGCCCTCTTCAATCCCCTGTGCCCCATCCCTGTTGTGTGCAGCTTTCCCAGTCTGCTCCCAGCAGTGGCATTTCTTGTGCTTGGGAATGTACCTCTGAATATTTTCTGCCTCTTGACATAAGTCACCTGCATCAAGATGTACAGAGGGGACCACTGTAGCCTTTCAAATGAGTCATCTAAGCCCTATTTCTGTCATGAGTCAGGTTTATCTTTTGTGAGGGAAGGAATAATGCAGTAGGACCCAGGGGGTCTCCAATGTCATTAATGAGAAGAGGAGAACATTCTGATGGTTTTGTGAGGTTTTGCCAGTAGAATCGTAGAATCATGTGCATTGAGTAGCCTGTTCCAGTGCTTGATCAGGAAAGGGAAAACTTGGAAGCACTGAATTGGGAAGACAGAGGTGGACTAGGACAGACAAATGAGACTGTTGCTAATGAAGTGTGAAGGCTTGAGACAACCCCTTTTCCCACACTTACAACCGGAATTTGGAACTCTCAGTCTCACCATTTCAGAGTTCCCGTAAGTACCTGTGAACACCACAGGCAGATCTTACCCTCTACTAACCCTGCAGAGCTTTCCAAGCACAGAGAAATAGTAATAATAACAACAGCAACAACAAAATTAGTAACACCACCACCACCACCACTAAGAATTATATGACTTCAATTTTAAATCGTCTATCTCAGAAAGTGCCAGAAGTCACCATCATACAAAACATAACTCCTTTCCAACTCACACATTTGAATTTTCCCGGAACTTATATCTTGTACTAGGAAATACTGCCCCTTTACAATAAAATCTGAGCTATTAATTTTTTTTTAATATACATTTTAAACCAGTTAGAATAAGGGGACTTAACTGGGATCAGGTCAGTCTATTCTGCAGGCTGTATTGAGAGGCAAAAACAGGTCTGTGCCTAGGAAACTTTGATTAAAAATCAAAGTTTTTACAGGGAAACTCCCATGTTTTTTGATGACAAATGGTGATATTTGCTCTTAAATTTGCCTGGATCAAAATATAGCTGGAAACAAGCACTGAATTGCCAAGCAGTAGTTCTGTGGGTCTTTCCAGATTAGTAACTGCTGTGTGGAGTTGGCAGAATTACTATCTTTAGCACCAGCATTTTGCTAGTTCTGTACATCCAAGTAATTTTTGAGCTGGGACTTTTGTAGGATAGAATAAGTGGTATCTATCCATTGAGCCATGATCTGATATATTAAAAAATCTATGATCTATAAATTCTCTGTCTGATGGGATGGATTTTTGTTTCCCCCATGATGATATGGGATTGTCTTTTACTAGGAGAGAGGCAAGATACATTAAGCAATGCTGGTGAATTCAGAAGCATTTCATTTCAATTTGCCAAAAAACTGGTGAGCAGAAGTTAGGAAGAAGTGGTAAAAGCTGCATCATCCCTTCTGAAAAATCAAAAATCTGTTTCTGTTCCCTAGCCACTGAAACTGGCTCTAACTGCTGCTATCACATCACCACCACCCCTAAAGAACTTCATGTTCCCTCTACCTTCCTAGGCAGTGACAAAAAGTGAGCAGTTGTGCTGCAATACATAGGATCATCAGACCTGACGTGGTTAACCTGGTTATGAAAAATTATCACTATTAAGAAGGTAGTTCAAGAAAACCTCTAAGTAATTTTCTGAACAATGTACTGGCTTCCTGAAACTCTCAGAGGAAAGTCACAACTAGATTGCCTAAAAAAAAAAACAAAACAAAACACCAAACTTTGAGGGATTGTCTTTTTGTGATCCTTTTCTTAGAAGGATAGTTCTAGCATCAGTAAAAGAGGACTTCTGACACTTGATGCCGCTTGCTTTGCGTGTGTGCAAATGTGTGTTTGCAGATAATGCAGGGATTTTCCTATTAATGACAGCTAATAGATTCTGCATATCTAAGGCATCCCTAAATTAAATAGAATCATGTTACTTTCTAGAATCATGCATGCATGAAATTTTAGATAGGGAATGTTATGTGATTAATCCTGAAAGCATTTCTCAGTACATTTCCATTTGAATTTTGAATGTAACAAGCTGCGTCATTTTGACACACGCCAGGATGTTTTTATGTCACCACCCTTGGCAAAGCAGAGATATTGGCTACTGTCTGACCATCTGTAATTTGAACAGACTATCTTAATGAACACCACTATCACCTCTGATCTGGGAGTGACTGACACCTTGCTATATCTGGCATTCAGAATGGAATAAGTTGTTCCAGCTAGTGCTGATAATCCTGTGTTGTGTTTATGCCTGGCAGCTAACTGCTGTCCTCCAGTGTGTTAGATAAAGCTCATAAGGATGTTGATGTATTAAGAATGGCTTAATTAACCTGATAATTAGATTAATTGTTTTTGTTTATAGCAAAGTAAATTAAAATAAATTGGGTTAATATTTATTTTATGTTACACTTCCACTCAATTATTTGATTCAGCAATTAAAGTGCATAAAATTGGAAAACTGAAGAACTGGAAGATGAGGTTTTTTCTCTCTCTGGAACTCAGGACCGGGTCTCTGAGGAGTTCTGGAGTAGGTAAGATCAAGCAAATGTGTGTCCCAATGATTACATATACAATGAATCATTAGTTACTCCAACACTTGTGACACCCACCTACAGAGGAAATATGGGCCAGATTTGTAAAGATGCTTTGGTACCTAACAATGCGTAATGAAACTTAGTCAGTTTTATTTTTTAGAGCTATGTACACTTGTCTGCATCTTTAGGCACATTTGATGTGCAACACCTTTAAAGCTCCAGACCAAATAGCTTCTAAGGATGCCAGAAAGTCTGGGACAGAAATAGTTCTGTGTTTCCCAACTAAAGGAGGTAAAATGTATCACATTTTCAATTACATTTTTAAATTTGAAAGGTGGAAAAAATCTTTAAACTTTCTCAAACTGAGAGATTTGGCAACTCTTTTTTTCAACTTTTCCTTTTTTTCAATTGCCAAGTAGGTTGAGTTTTCAAAGTGTTGATACTTGGGGGGAAAAATAAGCCTGTTTATATTCTCATCCAGCTTTGATGCAATCCCACTGGCATAAGTATGCATGTCTGCTGTATTTCAGATTTGTAACTCCTCCCCTCATACCGATAATGATTATCAGTATGGTGCTTTATATAGATGCATATATATACAGAGACTCTTTTAGATATATACATATGTAGGTGTAGATAGCTAAAAATACATAGGAATGCATTCCACAACCTGCACAAGGAAAACTCACAGGAGTAAAGGAAGAAAGCCTGTTCAGCAAATCCACCATAACAACTGACACTCCTCATCCACCAACGTGCTCACACTCATCACCTCCCAGCAGTCAGAAATGCCTCTGTTGTCCTGGGCCATGGTGACCTGAGGCACTAGAGGAACTGATGGGATGCTGCAGAAAGATTTCATGACAGTGCCAAGAGTGGCACTGGTTTTCTTGGCTCTAGGTTTGCCTCCTGACATGGCTGTTGCACTATCCCAAAGCTGCATAAATGGTATTCCACAGCAAAATGAAAGAACCCTGCGAGTGGTAAATAAATGTTGTATGACCCTGCAGGTATATGCTCTGCTTGCTTTCCAGATCTGTTCTGATGATTTAGTTAGCAGAAATTTTCTGCTAGACAGCTGTAAGGGAATATTACATAATGGTTATGAAAACTGAATTTTGAGCTCTCTAGAGACCTTCATCTAAGACTTATACTTGCCCAGCACGGGCAGAGAAATACCCCTGCCAAAAACAAGTCAATATTTCTGTAAATCCCTCCACACCACATATGTACATTCAGTCCTGCAGCAGCAGGGGAAATGGCTTTGGAGAGAAACAGCTGGACATTTCATCACCATCTCTCTTCTGCACTCATTTGCCCCTGAGAGGGATAAGTAACTGGTGACATCTGGTCCTTTGAAGCTTTTAGACAAATGAGGAGGTGAGGGAGGGGATTTCCCTGTGTGCCTGGCCAGTGGTAGAGCTGCAGCTGGAAAGGAGTTGGAGCACATCAGGTGGAAGCCTGGGCAGGAGTGTAACCATGCCGAGAGCTCAAGCGCATCCAAAGGGCCCTGATATGTGTAGCCAGCAGCAGACAGGCACAAAGGATTTAGATCTCCTGGGAGGCACCAAGGTTCTGGCATGCAGACTGGACTCCACACATCTGTCACACAGCTTTGGTTTTGAATGCTCTCCAGGGAACTGCCTGATGACAAGCTACACATGCAACATCCCTCACAGGAAATATTCAGAGAGTAATGTATGCCAGTGAGGATTAGTCCTCAGACAGCCTGAGAATAGGGAGTACAAGAGAAGAGAAATTTTGGCAAGTAAATTATTCATCATAAAACACATTCTTCCATCCCCCCAACACACACCAGAGTTTATCCAGAAGGTGGTTATTGCATGTGCAAGAGAGATGGAGGCTCTATGGCCTTTCATCAGTGCATGTCTGCCTTATTGAGTCATCCTGATGAATGCTTGAAGTCTGCACAAAAGTGCAGTGCAATTACTGCTGAGTAATAGCAGCAGGTGGGATTTTCAGTTCCAGCTGGGATGTGAAAGGTGATGGTGAATCAATCAGTGTGGAAGAGACCTTGGTTTGGGAGAGAGGGGGAATATGGAGAAGAGTTTTCCCTTGAGTAGGCCCTGAATTTAGGGAAGAGAGAGCTTAAATCGGCTAAGAGTGTTATGGGTGACTGGAGTCAAATTTATTGTTCACTAAAGCTTCACCTGAAAGAAATATATCTGAGCTCTGTGGAGCAAAGTGGTAACTATACCTGATTAAACAAGAAGGAGATAAAAGCTCTGACAGGGCAAAGGAAGAAGTGAGAATTGAGCATACGTGCTAGAATAACCCCAAATAGTTAAAGCAAGTCCAGTCTGCCGATCTTTCCAAGAGTCCTGAGACCTTTGGGAAGGCTGTTTTCGGTGAGTTGAGGTTTGTCAAGGTAGAATGCCAAAGAGGGGGGAAGACTGGGCCCTCATTTTCCCTCAATCAGGATGTTATTTGCTGTTGTGAGCTGTTCTCTGCTTTCTTTCTGGAGGACATGCCTTAGCTGCCTGGTCTCTGAAAGAACACCACTGCCTACTGTAGAGAAGACTTGGGTTTCAAGTCTTGGTTGATACTTTCATGGTGAAGAATTGCCAAACTGTGGCCCATAAAGATGTATCAGGGGAAAAGGCAATACACCCACTGTAGTTATTGCATGGGGGTGGATTCTTATTGTATGCTTGAGCTAACCAATGAGTTCAGCCAAGGTTGCAAGCAGCCAAAGGAGCAGCTGGAATCCAGCCTGCAGAGGTTGATGTGTTGAGACTATCCATGTTTCCTTCACACCCCACAGTCCCTACTAGAGAGCAGGAGCAGAGGAGGGGTAGGACTAGTAGGCTGGAACAATCCCTGAGATGCTCTAATCTGCACATGCTCCACAGGAAGAATACCATATCCATATACTTTGCTAGTAGTTGACATCCTGTGTTGGAAAGCCTGGTCTGGAGACTGACAGAAAGCTCAAAATCAGATACTGGGGTAAAAAACAAAAACATATTTGAGAAAGACCATAGATAAAGTTGATGAGGCTCAATCAATCTTCTGCTTGAAAATGACAGGTGGTGCCTATGAAATCTACTTAAAGTTCCTCTGTGTAGGAAGTTGTTTGGTATTTTGCAGAATCTTGAAAGAAATTAGGCAATTATATATTAAAACAGGTTCTATTTCTGGTCGCCTGTGTTTTAGATGTGTGAGCCATGCATGTTAGACATGTCAGGCAGAAAAAGCAAATGGATTATTTATTTCCCTGCAAAAGAAAAAGCTTGACCAAAAGCAAAGGAAGCAGAGGTTCTCTACTGCTACAGTGCTGACTTGAAATGAGGAATAAAGTCACACTTGTCACTTTGTCTGGCAGTGGGCTGCCTTAAGGAGTGTAGCCCTGTGCTCACAGCACTAATTTTGGTGCCTAGAGTCCTGTGTCTTGGTCCTGACTTATGCCACAGGCTATGAAATACTTTGGGAAAGTTGCTTCAATTCTCTTTAATGCTGCTTTTCTATATGTGAAAGAGGAGAACTGATAACTAATTGATCCAGAGGGTTATTCCAAGGTTAGACTAGTGCTGGTGAATCACTTCAGTACCTTATGATATAAGTTACTATAGAAATCTTCTTATCATAACCTCAGGCTTCTTCAAAGGTTAATATACCAGCAGAACATAAGGAACTTGTCATCAAGAGTCAGGACATCCATATTAAGCCAGAGACTATTTAAAGATTAGGCTTGCATCTTGCATTAATTTTTCATTAATTTCCCTTTCTTTTTACTTTTACTAATAGGGAAAAATAAGAGGTGAATGAATGAAAACTCCTCTTTTTCCCCAGTTCACTATCCCCTTCGTTTTCTCCACTATTCACTGCCAGTCTGCTATGTAAGAAAAGGTGACCTATTTTAGGACATATATTCTTGCTCTGGGGAAGATGCATAAGACAGCAAGAATACAGGATCTTTCTGAAGTCATTCCAAGCAAAGCATGAAGCTAGTTATAATTGTCCAACTAGTGCATGAGGAGGGACCCTGTTATTAATCATGAGTGCTTCCCTTTCTTTCTAGCATGTAAATAAGCCAGATATGCATTAATAAAGGGGTAGGTGAGAGAACGGACCAGATGGACAAACTGGAAGTGAAATGGCTCACAGCACACCTGGCTCTGGCTGACTGGTAAAACTCCTTAGCATTCATGCTGACACTGAGTGAATGCAAAGGATATTTCTTCCTAACAAAAAATGTTATGAGAAACGCAGAAGATTCCTGGTAATGACAAAGTTTGAGTTGAATGGTTTCTCTTAATGGAAACACAGACCCTAAATCACTGCCTTTTACCTCCAACCCTGCTGGAAGGAGATAGGCTCATTCTGCCTGGCTACAGTTACAGCCCTGGGCCGAGAGGTCTGCAAGTGCAGAGGGAACCACAGTCCAGCATTCATTCCCCCTTGACTACTACCTTCCTGGGAAAAACAAGACCAAAAACTCTGATCTTCAGTGTTCTTCTTGACATGCAGTGAAAGGAAAAACAGAAAACAAAAAAAAGTCCTCTGGAAGTTTGTTTGTGTTTTTTTCCTGTATTAATACCCATTGTGGGAATGGATAGAAGAGGATTAATAGTGGCTATCCTCTCTTCAGTCTAATCGCCTATTGATTGAGAAACATCACATAGGGACCTCTTGAAGGAATTAACACAAATCCTTTTAAAACTCTTCAGTGCCTCCTCCATTCCCTTCCCCTTCCCCCTCCCCAGCCCCAGCCCCTTCTCCCTGTGTCCCCTTGTGCTGAATTTGTGGCAGAGGATGTGGCCAAGGAGGAACATGGGTAATCAATTAAGATGCAGAATTTTACCATTTGAGATGCATTATCATGGTCCCACTGACACCTCCTGAAACACAAACTCGATCTATCACATTGCAAATGAATTCAAAGTGGAAGATTAAAGAGGCAGAGAGGAACACAGTCTCACTATAGAATTCAATTAAAAAATAAAGAAAAAGGGTGAAGAAAAAAAGCACGAAAGCAGGAACAACAGAGAGAAACCTGTAGCCAAACTTTAGCCTCCATACTGTAATTCTTTCAATGGAATCAGATAGTCAAGGATAGTTTGGGATAGTCTGAACCATGACTTGGGTGTAAATAAAGGGGATTTTTTCAGCTTGAGGTACAATGAAAGCATTTGCATGTAAAGAAATTCCTCTGTTTTCTCTTCAGCCTCCCCAGAAGAATTTCTCAGGACCAAATGGATTGAATGCAGGTGTATTTTTTTGTTATCTATGATCATTCCAGGCCAGCAAAGCACTTCACCATCAGTCAGTCCGGGGTCAGAAGTAGGGAACTAATAGTTTTCAGTATACCTTATCTTCCATGCCACAGGTCTCTGAAACACAAAATGTTTACTCCTCTCCAAGGGGGTTGGTGCTCATCAGGACTCATAACCCTGACTTCAGAGAAGGTAAATTCATTGCAGGCTGAAAGCAAAGACATACCTCTTGTTATTGAGGCAATTTCTTGGAATTAGGGTAGATGTTTTTTCTGCCTTATTGCTGTTATTCTCATTGCTCCCTTGCCCTTCTACAAGGGTTGAAATGGAGATCTTTCCCACCCGGTCCAGCATTCCTCAAAAGTCCTGGCATAAAGAACAGAAAAAAATAGAAGAATTTTTAAATTATGCAAAGCCTTTTCTTCTCCTCTCTCAATGTTTTCTGCAATTTTTCTGAAGTATTTGTATTTATGATATCAATACCATAGAAGCATAAAGCTTTGAGATGAAAACAGAACTAATACAACTCAAAACAGAACTGCACATAAGTATGATCAATATGTTGCCCATCCACAAATAAGAGCCCCCTGTTCACATTCCCCATTTATATCCTTGTCCCCTGGGCTTGTCCTTAGGGCACACCCAGGTTCTGTGTGTGGGAATCAAAGGACACATAAGATTGAAGGCAGGGAATGAAGCTGAAGTCATATTTTTGCTGAGTTTTTACCCACTCCAGTAAGGACTTTGGCTTTCACCCTAGAAAACCACTGTCTGCCAAAACCTGACTATCATTTCTAATGTTCTCAGTAAGACACACAAGGAATGGTGGTGGGTCTGCTGAGGAACTACACTAATTACACAACTGCCAGAAACATACACGTCGTCTTCCTGTAAAATTAAACTGTTATGTAAATCCCACCATTGGGAACCTCCATGTGTCACAGTCTAGAGTGGTTGAGGCACCAGAGGGAAAGAGGACTGCTAGACATGCTTGCTTCCCATCTGTTTGCTCACGGAGAGCTGGTTAAGGAGCCCATCTAGCAGAGACAGGAGACAGGCACACGTAGAAGGTAATAAGGACATGCTGTGGATTCTTTATCAGCCATGGCTCGATCTGAGATTTATTTTAGTGCTGGAATTAATTTGATGCTCATGAAGGGACAGGCTGTCAGCACTGACAAAAAGCCTGCCTGACAGTGAGGAGGCACTGGGTGGGTTTTATGCATATAGCCTTTGCCTGTAACCTGGTTCCTGGTGTGCAGCACCAGCTGCCCTGGTCTCTACCACACTGCCATGCAGCCAGCACCAGTCCTGATCACCACACAGACCAACAGGCACATCCACGCGGCGCTCATTCCCACATTCATGCAGTACTCTTACCTCAGAGTGCCAACACAGCCTAGATGCTGGGATCAGATGCAGTAGGGGCATCCTAAAGAAAAGGAAACAAATTGAAAAAGTCAAAAGCTGAGCTACATTATTAAATTTTTTTCATTTCCTAACATTTTCAGTAAGTGATTCGCTTAGCCTTTATTGATGGGAAGAGTAGAAGAGGGAGAAAAGAAGTAAAAGGAAAGCTTTATACAGCCTGGAAATGGAAAGTAACAATTCTTCTGAGCTGTCAAGGAAGTTCAGCAGTCCAAGTGCCTTCAGCTGGAGTCCCTGGTTTAGTGACTGGTTGAGATATCGGTCATTGTTGGCAGTGTAACACTTAAACTAGAAATACTCGGGTTTTGTAGGGTTCTCACTTAGAAAATGATGCAGAATTCCTGAGATGGCCTCTCCTGAAAGAAGGTGCTGAGGAAAAGCATATATATATATGTGCTGCCTGAACTATGAAATTGTTTTTGTTTCCTCCTTCTGCAGTAAGCAAGTATTTCTACTCTGTGCAGCATAAAACATTTTTGTTGACTTTTTGTAAAAGCAATTTCTCATGTAATTCTGTTTCAGAAAGCCTAAAATGCTTCATCAGACAGCTCTAGTTAAACCATTTTAGAGCAGATTTAAAGAGCTTCCAAAGTAAACATAGTGCTCAAAATAAGCATGAAATATTGTACTTTGTATAATCCACTTTCGAAGTCTCACTCATTACTACAAGAAATGTCAAATTCTTGCAGCATCTGGAGGCACATACAAAACTTTAAACAATGCACATCATGTGACGACAAACTGCTGTTTATAGAGACCTCAATCCAAACATCAGTTCTTATTCCTTGCTAGCATCCCCTCAAAGACTGATGCCTGGTTTTACTACTTTTACTTGTGGAGAAGGCAGAAAACAGTCTCCCACTAATTACCTGCATCAGTGGTGACTTCTAGAATGTAGGGAAAGAGCAAGTGTTCTCCCCTTCCTGTCCTCTCCCTGCCTTTCTGGTTCAGCCCCAGTAGGTTAAAAAAAAGAATATATAGTGACTTTCCACTTTTTTCTGCTAAATGTTCACAAATATTTCAGAAACATGGAAGATTGTCATGCACTGTGTTTTTATTTAAAAACTATCGTCAAGCAGGGTGTGTTTTGTTAAATAATCTCTTTGGTCAACAAAACCTGATAATGTATTAGTTAAAACATTAACTGTTTCTGTTAGGTACCTACTTAGTCTGAGATTTGGACCATGAATCTTGGGAGATGTGGGAAGAGAAAAAAGGGGAGAATATTTTTATTTTGCCTCAGCAAAGGAGCAGAGAGGGAATTCTACCACAAAAAAAATTAGACATAATCCATCTTTTTGCATCTGCAGTGATTCAACTGAAAAATAAATGTCTAGCAAATTATTTTCTTTAAAATAAGAGCAATTCATAAATGGGGCCAGATGTTGTGCTAATGTGGAGGGTTTGGCTTCATGGCAGTGTGATACCTCTCCTGTCTCATGATCAGGAATACCAATGACCCTTCACAACACTGAAAGAATCAGCATCTGCCAAACAGAGAGGGGGAAAAGCATATAGGAATGGAAAAAAAAAACCACATTAAAAGCAAAATTACAAGCTTGAAATATATCAGACTTGTGCCATGCTAGTACTCAAGGACATACTGAATGCAGAACTCTATTTTCCTATGATGTAAACTGCAGAGCAAAGGAGTTTGGGTTTCTGTCTGCTTCTGGGTGCATTTCCATTTCAAAAACAACACTTCATTTAGTTTTTTCAAGGAGGCCTTCACACACCTGAAATCCTTCCATCATCCCAGAAGAGAGAGAGAAGAAAAAGGGTTGTAGGATTCTGTCAATATTTCTGTTGGTCCGTATTTCTGAGCATGTAGTTTTATAGTTAGACACAGAACTACAGAGTACATAGAGCTGAGAAGCACATACAGAGAAGATAGTGATGTATTTCCTTAAATTCCTCCACTCTTCTTAGACGTGTGACTCCTGCTAGTCCTATATTGCATTCTGATGAAAGATACTTAATAAGGATCTTACCCCTATTGAAGATTGTTGTACTATGTTAAGATATTCCCCAATTTCAGAAACAATATCCCATGCTGGTTCAATCCATCATTCCCCTCACCACGTAAAATATTTTGCTTCTTGAATACCTGGCTGTATTATAAATTCAGAGACCAACCTAAAAAAGAAAAAAAGAAAATGAAAATTAATTGGAAATTCAAAACACTACAGTGAACTGAGGTGGGATTTTGAAGGGAAAAAAATGCCCAGAAGTAGGCCATTCATTTCAGGAAGGCTGGGAATAATGCCAGCTGCATGCTGAAAACACATGCATGTGTGTGGAAACATCATATTGAGATGTTCAGTAGTTCAGCTGTTTTGAAAAGCCTGATTCTAATTTAATTTTGAACAGAAAGTGCTTCAAACTAACTGACTTCTATAAAAAGCTGGAGCCACTGAGACAGGATAATTACTTTTGCTTCACATATTTTAGACATCATGTGGTCCTGCAGAGGTGACTGGAAGGTGTGCTGTGACAGAGAGGTAAATAGCTGAAACGTCTTCACACCTCTTATTCCAACTGGTCTTGTATCCTTCTGCTCTTTCTTTTATCGTTTGGTTTCCACACCCAAGTCATTTACTGTCTGGACAAAGAAGACCCTTCCTTTAGAGTGTGCTTGACCCTCACCTTGCTGCTGGATAAATGAAGGTAGCCATGGTAAAATAAAATTAGTTACTAAGGCCCTACTTCTGATAGAAGAAAACAGTCACTCAAAAAAAAAAAATTAAATCTATGAGATCATCTAAACTTTAGATGATCTCAACTTTAACACCTCTAAAGGCATTTGAGCGGTCACTTCTCAAGCCCAGGCTCTCTGGGATTCCTTGGCATCACACTTTAGATAAATTTTTTTGCTGACTGAGGAGTCATAGAGAGCATCTTAAAAAGTCAGATGAGCAGAAAATTTACCCATCCTATTTACATGTTTGCAGCACAGATTTATTTTATTTTTTTTTTGGAAAGGATCTACCCTTTCCTACCTTCTCCTGCAAAGTTATCACTGTGGTTTAATGATCCCATGACAAAATAACATCATTTCCTGGCCTCAGCAGCCAGTCCAAAATATCACAGTTTTGCAGGTTCTTGCTGTCATGATGCTTTAGGATTTTAGCTTTTATATTTTCATATATTTGTAATACTATAATTCTTTAGTGTATAACCCTAAAGTCTATATAGAGTGTTAGCTACTGTTTTCCCATTTCAGCCAGACAAAACAATTCCTCTCCAGGCCTGGGATCCAAGGACACATTGATATCTTCAGGCCCCAAGAAATGTAAACAAAAGTGGGATGGGGGGATAAAACTGGGGGTAAATGACTTAATTACCTGAAGCTGTAATTGGAAGGTTAAACCCCAATATGCAAATGGACCAAACTTATAAAAGTATGAAATCCCGTGACCCGTCATCCATTTTGGGTGAAGTCCCTGGGGAGGCTGTGTCTGCCCTAAATGTACCTGAAGGCCCTTCATAAATATAACTACTTCTTTACTCTCCTAATTTTGTGTGGCTTCTGTTTTTAGGTAGTGCCTGATAAAGCATCAGCCAGGAAATGAAACATTTGGACTGTGGAGGCCTTCGGACACACTCTTGTAACTACAGTGGGATGCATCTCAGTCTTGCTGCTTTAGAGGAAAGAGGAAGCAAACTGTCAGAGTTTATCTGCTCACCCACTCCTGCCATTCGACTGTGCACCAGCTCACAAACCACTGCCTGCCTCTTCCCTTTCACTTTTTTCCGGAGACACTTTTTTGCCTATTCTTTAGACACACTTTTTATACCAAAGGTTTGTACTTGATCACTTCCTTGGAGTTTTCCTTCATTCCCTCTTCTTGAGCTGTTCCTTTTAATTACGCGGGTGTACTCATGCTCTGAGCAAAGCCTTTCTAACAAAAAAACCTTCAAAATTCCTCTGCTGCTTTGCATTTTCCCCCACTCCGGATGACAATGTGTGCTTGCCTTTCTGGTTTGGGGATTGCATCATTGCCAAAGCTCCCCGCATTCACAAGAAGATTTAGGGATCCTCTCAAGCAAATAATTAACCAGTTACACAAAATTTTGGTAGATTTAATACTCAAACTGTGATAATATTTTCCATTTTAAATTTCCAAAGGATTTAGTCAGGCTAAATAGGTTACTAATCCCTGTGTCTTTCATGAACCTAAATTGGGTACAATGTATATTTGTATGGGGAATTAATGAAACAAAAGAGCCAGCAATTGTATTCTGTTCAAAGCATAGAAGGAATAATACCCACTTAATGGGACTTTTAAAGTTTCTACACAGGCACATTTTAGAATTAAAAAGAAAACAAAACCCAAAACACCATTATTGAAGCTCTCCACAGACAAAAAAACCCATTCGATTTTCAAAATTAAGATCAAATAAATTTTTAAAGGAACAGATATTTTATTGCCAGAAAGTTTCTCCCCTTTTCCTTTTGAAAAACAATAAAAATTTAACAGTAATAATAATAATAATAATAATAATAATAATAATAATACAAAAAAAATCCTTGTTTGGGTCCAAAACCACTTTTCCTTGGAAAAACTTCACAACATAACCCACTAATCCCACGTACATTTTAAAACAAACAATGTGAACATAAATGCAATATTAATTACAGCAGACTTCTCAGTACAACCAGTTTTTAGGGCCAAACTTAACACTATTATGAACCATGGATTTTAATGAACTGAACTAAATAAACGTGGAAGTTGCCTTTGTTTTGTTTTTTTTTTGTAGCAGCGAGACAAGTGATATGAATTCACACCTGCTTGTCAGTCAGAGATGCAGAAGAGACTGAAAGTGTTGAATTTTATTCTTGCCTGTATTTTGTAATGAGAGGGAAAACACTTGATTTTTAATCATAATTTCTCCAACAGAGCCTCCTTTTTTTTTTTCCTAATTTAGATAGGACTGATGATTCCCCATGCAGCCGCTCTATCCAGGAATCTACAGGACACTTCAGGAGTTCAAATGTGCTGCAGGCTGTGCAATGACCAGCTGAATGAACACACACCTCCCACAGAGCTAGTACCTTTAGAAGTACATGCAGAACTTCTGACAATTCAGTGCCTCAGACTGTGCAGTTTCTTCAACATTTGTGAGGCCGAGTCTGTAAAAGCATCTTTTCAGAGCTGACCTTTTCCTAGCAATTTTCCCAGCTTCCCTGACACTGTGAAATGAAACATTTCCTCATAGATTCTACAGCCCCTGGCTCAGAGGGGGATTATGGAGCACACAGCTCCTCTCTGGACATGGGCCTGCACAGTGTTGATGCACCAACACAAGCTGTGATAACTTTTGGTTTTAGGGGCAGTGATTCCCTGGTTCAATTTGCAGTGTGCTGGCCAAGATGACAGTTGTCATGAGAGACAGGACTTCCCCTGGTGACACACTGATTTCAGGCTGCCATGGGGACTCAGGGGTAGAGCTTAGTGATTCAGTGCCATAATGAACACAGAATAAATAGCTTTTCTGCACAGGGATTTGGCTTCATTCTAGCTTCAAAGAGAGACAGGCTTTGCAGTGCCATCTGCCTTCCCTCACCAGTGGCTGCCCACTGGCACCTATGATTAAGATACTACTGGACCTTTGAACCTGTCAGCACAGGATAGCAGTGTTGAAAACAGGGTGCCTCTATTGAATGGCAAAGACTGGATACCTGCCAGCTGCAGTGCTCCTTACAAAGTCTACTTTTTCTCTTAATCTGTATTTCATAAACTAATTTTGCTTTGCTTTCTGCCTCTTGTAGGAAAATAGGTTACATGAGTTGTGTACCATGGAATTTCCACTATCTTCAGAATAGGTCTTTTAAAATGTTTAAGTCAAAGACTTTGGTCCCAAGAATAGGCGTCATTGAACTGCTGACTAAACAATTACTTTTACCAGGAAACAGCTGTTAAATAAAGATTTGTCTCCCAAGTAGTAAAATAAATGATAATTTGCTAGGCAGCAGGAGGATATTGGATAACAGGATTCATGGGCCTACCCTGGGCATTGGATAAAAATATGGTATGAAACTTACAGACAAGACTTAGAACATGACACTTGATTTGAAATGCAGCAACTGACATCAGCTAAACCAATTTGCAAAGTGAAAGATCTCCACTGAACCCCCAGTGCAGCCTGAACTGTCTTCATCCATAAAGTGACTTCGGAAGAGAAAAAAGTTAATAGGGCCTGTCTGGTGGGCAATTTTGGAGATACAAGATTTTTGATCAACATGAAAGACTGCAAAGGGCATGGAAATAAAAGGAGTGATCCATACAGGTATTATCTACCCAACACAAAACACTCTCATTACAGCATTCTGGATAGGAACTCTCACTCTGTTGTATTTCTAAAGCACTGCCAACCTTATTGACAAGTTCATTAGTCAGTCTGTGGTCCCCTGGGCAAAACTCAGACACATGTGAGGGGCTTCATCATCCAGACAGTTTCCTAGCAGTTACAGAGACTCATAAGACCATTTGTGCAGCTGATGTATTTCTATGTCTGCATACTGTGAATTCACACACTCTCTGCTTACACAGTTGCAACACACACTTGATTTTGATAAGTCTCCTGAAATCTAGAGTAATGGGATGATGCCCCTTTAGCCAGCCTATTCTGCCTTCCCCTTGCCTTTGTTATATTTTCCATTCAAAAGCCAACAGTCTATGGTTGTACATGTGCACAGCCAGGCCTCGTGCTGTCACACACTGCCAGACATGGGTATCTGGCTTCCACTGTGCCCAAGGGGTTCACTCTTGTGCTCTTTGAGGGAAAGAAACATTACCAGCGCTCAACTCGCTCCCCAGAGAAAAGCAACAATCTCTGGAAAAGCACTGAGAGATGAGGAAGGCCAGTGCTGCCTGGGCAATTAGCCCCATCCACAGCCCACAGGGAAGCGCAGTCCCATGAAATACTAAAACACTTTAATTGAAAGAAAGCCCCCATGACACAGTTTAGAAGTAATTTGGCTGCCCTCAAAATGAGCATCCACTCCCCACACTGCTGTGCAAAGCCTTAGGAAAAGCGATCATGGGGAACTGAGTGTCACTTCTGGGCAATGGTCATAGGACTTCTGGGACCAGCTTCTGTGCGGAAGAGATGGTTCAGATTCATTATTTTTCATTTTCTTCTCCCTGAAAAACTGACTGTACCAGCTTAACTTGTTAAACTTTCCAGCCTTTCAAATTACATGGTGTTTTCAATAATTCTCTTACGAAAAAAAATTTTAACTGCAACTTCTAAATTGTATTCAGAAATAATAAGATTCTACATATTGCAGAATGGTTACATTGAATCTAGCAAAACAAACTGGCCTCAAAAAAATAGAAATTTTTCTGAGTCTTATTTTCTTATTTTTCTTATTTTTGAACTGTCTGTATCTATAAGGAAGAGGTAAGTGTAGGGAAGGAAAGTCTAATTTTCTCCAAACCAATTACCATAACGATACATGATGACTGGATATTTATTGATTTAGTTAAGGAGAATTTGTATGTTTAGAATCAGCACAAAAGTCCTGATTTTTTAGGCACGCAATTCTTACTCCTACTGCCATTTAGCCATGGGCTAAATTTTATTTCCACTGAATTTTACCCATTAACCACCATAGGCCTAAAACATAAGCTTAACTATTCAACTGAAAGGCAGTTTGGACTGGAAGTGCACAGCCTTTCCTTTGTCTTCAGAGACTGATATTAAATACTCTAAGAAAAAATAAATTGTGCATGACATCTTCAGTTGAGCTCCCTACTCACAGAGCCCCATCAGATTCTCAAATATTTGCAATATTTAAACTCAGGGAACAGAGAAACACAGTTTAGCTGGTGATGAAAGGGCGGCAAGTGAAAGGAAGGCTACTTCAGAGATGAAGACACAAAACATCAGTTGTGTTTCCTCAGTATCACTGATTTTGAGCCCTGGATAAAGGTATCTTTAGCCACTTTCTTGAATTTTCTACAGGCAAACAATATGGGTACCTTCTTGTAATCATGTTGTTTTTCTATATGACCTCAGGAATCATGTATTTCACCTCTGCAAGCTGTGTCCTATGCTGGTGAAAGAAACAGGCTATGTCTTGTCACAGACTTATTATTCTAATAGCGACACTTACTGTTTTCAGGATTTCATCCTGAGTAGTAGGGGTGACAATCACTGTCTGTCTTTCATCTGTCAACAAACAGCTTTTAGGCTGCTTTCTGAAGTGGAAAAACCACCATACTCATGCAATCACACTCAGCATGTCAACTTGTTTATTCTCTCCATGTATCTAGCATTCTTAGCTTTTGAACCCTGGATGATTTCAGCTAAATTACCAGAAGAACATTCATCTGAAATATTTTAAGCTATTTAAACTGCTGTTGATAGTCTTGAAGAAGAGAAAGATATTGTTAGTATCCAGATAGGAGAGAAACATGAAGGATGTAATTTGTAAAGAGGAAAAGTCAACTGACCATCACACCTCTAGAAACTAATCCAGAAAGTTTCATGGGTAACCAGACTGTCTTTGATCTATCACTCAAAGGAAGACTTGCTGAAAGCAGACTCAGCTTTGCTCACCCATGGAAGTATAGAAATAGTCCCCAAACAATTCAGCTTCTCCAGTCCCCCTCCTTGCCACTAATATTTGCATCCCTCCTGTATCATAGGTATTCACTCAGCAGCGTTCTCAAACAGCTGATTCATGTACCCAGGCGAAAGATGAGTTTCCCCATGGTAACTGCCTCACTTTCTACCTTTTTTTCTCCTTGCAGGCTTGCAGGTGATTATTTCAAACTACCTGTGCTTGTCTTACTGCTTTAGCTTTCCTCCAAGGCTAAAGGCTTCCAGAACAGCTCCCTCTTTTCTAGTTAATGTAGGCTTTTTTTTGAGCAGCTGTAGGTAGGAACTCTGGCTCTCTCTGAAGTTGCCGAAGGCCCTTGGCCATACTTTTCTGCTGCTTTTCCTCAGATCTAAATGTTATCAGTGTGGAACAGATTTTACCGGAGAGTATGCTTCCCAGGGAAATGCCCTTACTTCCCTACACATGCCAACTGACAGTTTGCCAAAACCATACCCTAAAGCAAGAATTAAATGTAGGCAAATGTAAGTGCCCTGAGAAATTCAGGCCAGCAACAGAGTGAACACAGCAAGCAGACAAGAAAATATTTGATGTCAGCAAGAAAAAATCTCTAAGTGATGGGAAGTGTTTCCATTTTAATGGAAATTTGCTTTATGTGCAGATGTAAATCCCAAAGAAGAGACTTACTCCTCCCTTGGCTGATGTAAATATAGCCTTTCTGTCAGCAGTTCTGCTCACCTCAGTTTAAAGCCCTTCCAGGAGAGTTTGGCTTTACAGGAGGAGAGAAAACAGTCTCAAGACAAATAACGATGGGGCATCTGGGATCCTTCCACTCCAACCTATGCTCAGAGCTTCTCTGTGCCCTAAAGGCATCCTCATGTGTAACCATTCTGCCCTTCTGCCATTGCCAGTATGATTGTTCATACATTTATCCCTGTTATTAGATAATTATGATCTGATATCTTAACAGGAGCATAATTAATTCCCAGAAACTGTAATAATAGCTCTCTGACCCTGGATCCTCTTGAAATCTTCTACCTGGTTTTAGTATTTTTAGGTAAAACCTACAGTTATTAATTTTACTTTTAATGTAAGAAAATATATGTTTTTGTTACGGTTTCATAATTAGCCACCTCTTCAACTAAAATTTTAGAAGCATTAAATGTTTGACAACAGACAACATGTAAAAAATACAGCAACCATGTAAATTTTATCAGCTTTTGCCCACCGCTTTGTGTAAAGCGGAGCAGAATTCAAACTTCTTGTAGCTTTTATATACGATCTCAGTGTTTTAGCTCTGTAGTGATTTTATCTGCTGCACTTCACAAAGAAGGACACATCTTTCCTTTGTTTCAGATATGGTATTCAGGAATCCCTTGGCACCGAGCCTTTGGACAGTTATGCCACTGTTCCGGGAAAGTTCTGTGACCTGCGTACCTGGTTTTGAAGCTTAATAGATCAGCATGTCAGGGCCCAAGCTTTCTTTTAAACTCAAATGCATTGTTTCCCTGACAAGGTCCTTTTAAAGGCGCAGTATCCCCATCAGTGTTATCCTTTCTCCTGCTCTTACAAAATCTATGAAGCATTCCCAATCAGTGATGACTTTCAGCTCTCTCTTTTCTAGATTAAAGGAAGTCTTGGAATCAGTAATCCACTGATTTTCTTCATTTTTCCAGCTACCTCAGTCGTGTTTAAATCCTGTATCTCAGCATTTCCAGTTCCCCGAATTAAGGGTTGTCATGCTATCTTCCAAAGTAGCAAGTAGGGAAAGTCAAGGCCTTCGCCAGCTCTAGACTGTGAGTTAAAGGATGTTGTCTAGACCAACTGAAGAATGCTTAATCATGCATTTTTCTGTCTCCCTGCACTACATGTACCTTTTCCGTTGGTCAAGTATTTATCTTCTTGAATCTTTTCTGACAGTACTAACAAATAGCCTCTCAGGGAGCTTTTTCTTCCCCAGCCTCTTCTGTGTCTCTTTTAGCACTACCCACAGTTCCTATCTCAATATTCCCCTCCCCACAATTCCCATTCCCTAAGCAACCTCACAATCAGTAGCCAACAAGGCTGTCTCCTGAGGATTTTAATTTTCCTCAACCTACCACCACCTAGTACCAACCTGTTTGTCTTCAAGGACAGGGATTTCTCTAAAAGTAAGTATCACTGGTAATTTTCTCTGATCTCTTCACTAGACTGAATACCCAGCTGAGGTAGGAATTTCCTCTAGGTTCAGCCAGGTTATACTACTAGCTTGTGACAAGTCTTTCACTTACTACTCAGCTCCACAGGTCACCTTGCTATAAGCCAGGAAATATTGCTCGTCGTTTCATCACTCCAGAAGTTCAAAAACACCCAGTCTCACAGATGGACCTCTGTGTTGACACCAGTGAGCTAATCCTTGGCCACCCTGCCACCAAAGCAACCATTCTGACATTATTAGCATTGAGCAGTGAGGAGGCACCCCTGGTTAAACACTGAAAAACTAATATTGGGCTTTCAGAAACCACTCCTTAATGATCTTTCACAACCCTCCAGAGAAATCTCATTAGCAGCAGCAGAAACCCTGGAGCTGTGCAAAACGCATCCAGCATGTGTTGAAGGAGAACATTAGTTTGTCTCCTGATGAAAGAGGCCCATGAGTCACAGTATAGGAGTCACTTGGGGGCCAGCAGAGATTTTGAGAATAGTGAGAAAGGACATCTAAGCAATCTAAGTGGAAACCCAGCAGCAACAGGCAATTCACAAAAGGGGTAGCTGTAGACATTCTGAACAGAGAACAAACAAGCAAAGTGTCAGGTTTAATATTTTTCAGCTTTTGAGGCAGAATGCCAGTTTAAGTTAATTTAGAGGAAATATCAGCATGCAGTACAAAATGATCTCTGCTACATGGTAACTCTTCAAAGAGAAGAGTTCAACACCTTTGGTATGAACTTGGCCAGAACTTATTCAAAGTTATTCTTTTTCTCATTGGCAAAAGCAATGATTTTATTATTTCTTTGAGTAAAGTTCAACCAGGAATTATTCTGCCCTTATTCCCTCAGTGCAAAACTAAAACATCCAAATGAACAGATGTCAAAATGCCTACAGGATGTTGTAAATACTTTTCAAATTATTCTGTTTTGGACTATATCCAAATAGTGTAGCTAGAGATGCTGCACCAAAAACACACCTGAAGTTTTGACCTAGGTGTCTTTTACATTTACATTCCTCTGTCACCCTTATTTTTAATGATGCTCAGGAACATTTAAAAGATTCAGCTGCTTGCATCTTTCCATTCTCACCCTCTACTTCTCTGCCAGAGCTAGCCTTCATCTTTTCAGGGAAGAAATTCTTGCAAAGTGCCAGGTGTGCTCAGCTGACATTTAACTGAATAGAAATAGGGTCTGCTCAGCCTCCTGAAATAACTGTTCAGATCTTTTTAGGACTTTCCAGATATACTGATCTAGGATGTGGACTAATTGGAATTGGGACAAAATCCTCACATTGATTTTGCTTGAGCTAAGCAAGAACAAGGACCAAATTCTTCAGAAATGTTTGGTATCCTGAGGCTACTTGCTTCTAATTCTCCTATCAGACACATTTCTCCTGGTATCTGGGTTTTGTCATAGCTGTGTTTTGGTTTTATTGTTGTTTACCTTTTTTGTTTGGTTTGGTTTGGAGGTTTTTTGGATGTGGGCGGTTGTTGTTTGTTTGAGGATTTGGGGATTTTTTCGGTTTTTTGTTTTTTTTACATAAAAGTTGCCTTTCCCCCACTCAAAATAGTGACATTAAGGCTGAATATTGCACTGCCCAGTTTCAAGATGTTGTAAGTCTCACACTCTGGTTTCATGTTGTCTTAGCTAGCTTTCAAACTAGGAAAAAAAGAAGCGTATGAAATCTAAATGCCAGAAAGTCAAGAGGAAACCTCACCTTTTTTCGTTCCAAAATTCAGTTGCAAGATATTCAAAGAGCATTTAGGACTGGTTATAGCTGCTGGCCTTTCCTAGTTGTTTCCTTGTGGAGTCCCTCTCCTGTAAGTGAGACACAGGTTCACAAAAGTTATCCTTGGTCATTTATGTAACGGTGTTCACCTCCCAGACTTGCCTGTTTGCAGATGCAGAAAGTAAAAGAAGAGCATGTGCATAACAGCAGCAGAATGTTAAGTAAGTCACAGGTGTGCATCTTAGGCAGTTCATGCCCTCTTCATCTGAAGAGGAGAGCATAGGATACAAACTTGATGCATACCTTCTCCTGTTTTGAAAGTCCAGAGAAGGGGTTTAAACCTGCCAATAGTAATTAAACATTTTCTGATCCTATATGCATCTCTGTCTGTGCCTGGTGACAAATATTCCTTACCTTAGTATGATCTTTCATGTTACAAAATTGTTGAAAACTTTAGCAAAGCCCTCAATTTCAAGGACAGACTGAGGCCTTGACCTCTTTTGTTCTCCACTATGTCACAGAACCATAGAAGTGTTAAGGTTGGAAAAGACCTCCAAGATCATCAAGTCCAACCATTAATTTAACACCATCTTCACCATGTCCCTAAGTGCCACAAGTATAATTTTTTTGCCATTTCCAACAGATGGTGATTCCATCACATCCCCAGGCAGTCTGTTTCAATACTTGACCACCCTTTCAGTGAAGGTTTTTTTCCTAATACCCAAATAAACCTTCCCTGTTGCAATATGAGGCCATTTTCTCATTGTGTCTGGCAGAAGGTGTCATCTACTGATTTAGCATGAGTGGGTGAGACTGCTCTGAATGCCATGAGTACAGCTATGCCCTTTCCAGGGTGTCAAGGGAACAAAGAGAAGACAGGGTAAGTCATAATCTCTGCATTTGCCAGGGTTTATAGATGCTTTGAATAGAAAATGTTTTATGCCATGGTGATATCGCTTTCACGCACTGGCAGGGGCTGAGCGGTGCACATTGGCACATTGTATCAGCTCTGGAAGACACTTCTCCCACACAGAATAAGGAGTTTGTTATTGAAAGCTCCATGGTCCCTCGTGCTTTCTCCACAAACTCTTGCTGTACCTCTCCTTGTCACCCAATCTAGATTTCCAGGGTAAAGCTGCTGGCAGGATTGTATCACCTGATTGATCACCTCTGTCTGTTAAATCCCTAAATAAGCATGGAGGCAGGCTAAAGGAGAGAAGAAAAGTAGCCAGCATCAGACTATGAGGTGCAATTTTTCCCACCCACACAGCATGTGCCTTAGGGAAAGCATAGAATAATGAGCATGGCAGCCCTGTTTTAAGGGTTTGTTGCTTCTTTAAACAGAAATTATAAGGCAAAACAAATCTTTGTTAAATGTTGAATGTTGTACGTCCCTCTGCATTTATGTTTCAGAACATCTGGAATATCCTGTGGGAGCTCTAGTAGCTCCCTTTTAAGTAGGACAGAAAGGAAAAAGAAAAGAAAGCCACAGAATGCTCCAAAAATTAGATGCCAACTACTCATAGAACAGTCACAACATCAAGCCTCAGAAGAACAAGACACAGACACTTCTTTTTATGGATACCTAAAAGGTACCTATCTCATCAAGCATTTCTGTCTCACCAGGTTCTGGAATTTTCCATGCTCCATCCTCTTCTCCATGAAGTATCACAAAACCAGGTGCCTCCCTCTATTCTGAATCAAGGACATATTCCCAAGGATGGTACCACTAAACTATAAACTGAAAAGTTAAAAGACCTTTTCAAAACAAAGCTTCCCATGTTGCTACTTCTCGCAGTCTGTTTCATGTGAAATTGAATTAGTGAATGCATACAAAATCTTTGGCAAACTTCCTCCATGTGGTTTCTGTGTATACAAATACTGGCTTTGTCCAGACAAGGGAAAATACATAAATGCTGAATTTGGAGGGATTTGCATAAGACAAAGGGAGAATGCAGTGCAAATACAGATATGAGCATATGAGTCCATGACTTCTGTGCAGTTACAGATTGTTGCAACAGGCAGGAAAAAAGCATGGATAGGACCAAATACTGAATAATGACAGGACAGCCTGTGCAAAAGCATGAGACAGAGCTTGACAATGAGAAGAAGAAGCTAAATATGGAAAGCAAACCATTCTGACATGAAAGGGAGAGGGTGCACAGAGACAGAATATTACATAGGACTGCAGAAGTTTGTAGAGGCTGAGCTGATCCCTGAAAATGTTCAGAACACGTAGGTGTGTCACTAAGAGACATGGTTTAGTGGTAGACTTGGCAGTGATTGGTTAATGGTTGGACTCAATGATCTTAGAGGTGTTTTCCAGTTTAAACAATGTTGCGGTGGCCCAGCCCACCTTGGGGCTGAGTGCCATACAGTGGGTGGAATTCCTCACCCAGGACTCTGACCCGGAGGGAGGATCCGAGGGCGAAGCCCGAGTCTAGGGCTGACACCCACTGTGTGTCACTCCCGCAGCATCTCCTCCCTCCCTTCCAGAAGCTTCGCTGTTCCTTTCTCCCCATTGGTTCAAACCCCTTATGTTTAATAATGCAGCCTATTCCTTATGTATGAAGCACTGGAAGGTTCAGTTCAGTTCGGTTCTCTATTGGTTGGTTTGTATCTGTTCCTCCCCTGATAAGTTATGATTTGTTCCCTGTTACCTCATGTCCTTCCCTTACTGGCTCGCTCCCTTGCTCCCCTCTCTCTCAAGCCCCCTTTAAAAAGTGCTGTCTCCCCCCTCACGGTGCCTTCGACTGAATGTCTCCCCTCCAAGCACACCCTCTGTCCCTTCGGGGAGGAAATAAAAGCCGGAACAAAAGACGGCAGTGTTGGCCCTCTCTCGTCTTTTACCCTCGCCGAGTTGCTAGGCAACAGCCATGGTGCAGCCTGCCTTTCGTGCCTTCTCAGGCAGCCCGACGACTGGTCTTTGGTAGCCACGCCGCGTGGACACCTGACCTCGTCGCTGGCCGAGACTACTGGTTGGTTGGTGGCCGGAGCGACAAAACAATTCCAGGATTCTATGATTCTGTGATTCTGTGAAGTGTCAGTGCCATTAAGGGAATGTCCTGTTTGTTGAATAAAAGTGGAGTCTGGGTCCATTTGCCTGACACGTTTTTGTCTGCTTCCTTATAAAGTTAAGGATAGCTGTCTCAAACACAAAACTTCAGAGTACAAAATGGCTGTTCTTTAAATGAAAGAACAGACTGAAAAGAAAATAGAAAAATTGAAATTCATAGAAGCAGTGTGAAGCCAGTTTAGCAATATTTAATTAGACATACAGGAGGTCTGTGGCACACATTTAAGCAGACAAGGGGAAAAACAGTTTACACTAATGGTAAGGTATATGAATATATATGTAAACATCTTCCAAAAACTACAGCAGATGGGGTTGGCATAATCAATGAATGGAAATTACAGTCAGCACCATGGAGAAGCATTGTGATCTAAGTATTACTTACATGCTGTTCTGAAAACAACCTTACCTAAGTGCATGCTAAAGTGTTTCAGCAAAACAAGATTAAAACATTGCCATTGTCCAAAGAGACTCTGTAATTAGAACTGGACTCCCAGGATAGCACATATGCATGAAAAATTCTCTACCTTTACTTTTTTGATCACATTTCTTTAAAAAAAAATTACTCAGAAGAGTTTCATTTACATGTCACAGACAGCTTGATCTATATTCAGAAAGAACATCTTGTCCTCCTTAGATGTCAAAATAATTTTCTCTCTTAACCTGAGTTTGGAGTCAGACATCAAGGATGCAATGCATGTGGCTCCCATTAAAGTGTTAATCTGTAACACCTGCAGTTCACACAGAAGTTGCTATACTTTAAATAAACTGAAACTTTTCTTTCCGATTCCACTGCTGTGCAGTGCTTAGTTGCAAATTGTTTTTTCTAACTTGACTTCCAACTTTGAAAAAAAATGCAATTTAGACTTGCTTCCTCGGAAGCTTAATTCAATTTCCTACTCCATCACAGATTCCCTGTGTATCTTTAAGGAAGCCACACAGGTTGTGATTTGAGAGATAGATTGGAGCTTTGCTTCCCTTTAAAATACTTTGTAATCCTGGCCTTAGTCTCCATGACTATCTATGATATATATACAATGATATAGACATACAGTCCCCTTAGAAATAGCTTGTAGTGGATTAAGATTTTTCTGCCTACCAGCTATCCATTATGGGCCTCTGCCTACCTTTGCACACAACCTGCATTATGAGGTTGTATGAGTGTTTATAGTCTGCTTCAGTACAAAATCATCTAGTTTAGCCTGAATTGTGACTGAAGGTAGTGTGGGCTATTGGCACAGCTCAGGGAGCTGAGGGAGAAATAATGCCTGGAAGACAGTTAATTCAATAATAAACAGTAGAAAGAAAGGATGAAGAAAGGAACAACTTGATCAGCTACACTTGTATTTCAATACAGAGGACATCTCTGCCTTTAGACATAGTCATGATCGTCAGTAGTGGGAAGGCATAAGCAGGATGAGGGTAGACAGGTTTGGATTACAGTACACCAAAACAAAGTACAAGCCAGATTGTCTGAAGACAAAGAAGTACATAGACAGTAGTGCCAAAAAGAGACATGGACAGAAGTTTGTGTGTGTGTGTAGTGGTTTAACACCAGCAGGACATTAAATGCCAAATAACACACTCCCCTTCCCCTACCACTTCTGGTAAGGGAGGAGCAAAGGCAGAGACTGTGGGCTGAGATAACAATTTACTCGAAGCACAAAGCAATGAAACAAGAAAGGCACAATGGAAACTGCAGTATTAATAACAAAAGCATAAAAAAAAGAGATGTTTTGCCCTTTTCCTGATCCTGGTATGATCAGCCAGCTTGGTCAAGAAGGTGAGGCAAGCAAAGAGTCTGATGAACACAGATTTCAGTCAAAGTTCCTTAAAAAGCCAACCCTTTAACAAGTCATTATGGTCATCAAAGAATGCTCACATGATCCCTAAGTCTTAAAAATTAAGTTGCCAAAAAAGGCATCCCAAATCTCCTGCATAATATTTAATGATTTTGTGAACAAGATTCATTACTTATTTCATACGAAAAATCTATATAAGCCATATGTATTTGTGACCTCATCTGTCCTTTTAGCTAGCTAGCTTTCTGCTGGCACACATCTTTTTTGGAGAAATGCGATTGATGTCATGAAGTATCGTTAATTTGTTTCAAACCTATTTTCTGAAACCTCAAAAAAAAAAGAAAAAATACCCTTTTCCTCTCCAATCCCCTTTTCCTCTCCAATCCCATAGGCTGTAAAAAGTATAAAGGCTACTTGTCCCTAACTGTGTAATGAAAACTATGCAGTGCTATTTTGCTCCTCTCAACAGAAGGTACAATAAAACTGGTTTTCCACCATGAAATTACCCTTCTTCTAAGGGTCTTAATATTCCTGGTTTAAAGGTGTTCTCCACAGCTCCCTCTCTTATATTCAGCAGTGTACACTGACGTTTAGTTTTGCTCTCCCCACCAGTTCCTTTCATGCATTAGTGCTTGCATTTAAAATGGAGAAAACCCAGGGAAACTCCCCCTGGAAAGGCAGCTGACTTTTCCCACCGATACAACTAATGCCATGTTACTCATTACCCTGACTGCCTCTCACACGCTGGTGTGCTTGTGAGAAGAGGGGGCACAGCAGCTCATCCTGCCCTGGAGAGTGCTCACATTGATGCCAGGGGCTATCTGAACCAGAAACAAAGCATGAAAGTGCCTTATAACCACCCCACTGGGACAGCAGGAATGTGAGCCAATGCACTTTCCTACCACTGGAAGAAAAACCTTCCCTATTGCTGTCTTCATGACTGCTGGTGCTGCAAGCCAGCTTGTCACTGTGTGAGCTCAGCCCCAGGAAAACAGCAAGTCTTAGGGGTCCTCACTGGCCCAAAGAAAACACTGACTCTGTCTCTGCAGAGTCCAGCCAAAACTCAGAAACAGTGGTTTCTCCTTTGTGAAATCAATCAGTCTCATATGCAAATTGTGTCTAACTCCAGCTGCGAGTCCTGTAAATTGAAAAAATACACTCTGAAATTATGTGGTTACCTTATAAATCCTGATTTGCTTTTTACACCTTTTGAGTGAATTTAGGTCTTGCAGTTTTATTATCTTTTCCAGCTTTTCTCTGTAAAACACAATGATGAGAAACTCTGTGTTTGTTAGTAACACTGGATGGGCTGCCAAGGTTTCTGGTCTGGGTTGGCACAGTGGACAGCTGAGCTTCTCCTGCCTTTTATAGGCACAGCCTAAAGCTGTGACATTTTATGGCAGAGCAAAATCAAGCTATAAACTGCAATAGCTCATGATAAGCTTCAGGAGCACTTCATCAGAAATGGGAGGTGTGAAAACATAACCTCAGCAGCAGCCTGAGGGAAAACTTTCCTTTTCATTATCTCTTAGTTCACTAAAACCAGGAGGAAATCAAGAAATTGCAAAATTCAAGAGGTTGTTGTGAGGAGATGAAATAGCTCCAGACAATTAATTGGTTTTAAGATTCAAAGTACTCTTTAGATTGGGAATCCCTTGCTATACTCCTGCTCTCACCTTCCTGATGTCTGAGAAACACCTTCAGCCAGGAATCAGGATAGGGTTACTCAGGGAACATACTGTTTGAAGTGTTACATAATTCTAGTGCCTATTGAAGATTTTCCATATGCATCAATTTTCATCATTCATTTTGACCTGTGTATGTGATAGGTCTGCCTTAAAAAACTCATAAAAAGAGAGGTGAGGGTTATGTTGACTAAAAAATGAACATTATAATTCAGAAGTGGGAAGGAGAGTCACTGCTTTTTCCAAAGTATTACTGCAAAAAGGGAAGAAAATTAGAATGAATAATTTTGCTGAAAAGCTGATAATGGGCATGTTACTCTATGATTTGCATGTTCTGACACTATGTCTCAGTCTGAGCCATGGGGTTTCACAGGTAAAACACAGAGCTGGAAAAACTGGGGTTGAGGCTTTTCAGCTGTAACAGATTCTTATGCAGGTCAAGGATAGTGAAGTCCAGAAGACTTAGCATCTTCCCTAGGACTTAAAGGTCCATTAAGAACTGCAAATGGCATCAACTTTCTAATAAATTAAGTGATCTAAAACAAGATAGCATTCTTATATCTGAGGATATAAAGATGGAAATGTGCTGCAGGCGGCTTCCACTGTTTTTTTCATGTGAATACTGTCTTTTTTCCACATTCAACAAGGACCTATGTGATATATTTTCTTGTCAAGGTCAGACTTCAGAGGTAATTATGAAAACACTGCTTTTTTTCTGCTGTCGATAAGATCTATTTTTATTTTTATTGGTCTTTGCTGTATCGTCACTTGATGCTGACACCAGGGCTGTCTCTATGTTCTTTACTTCATTTGCTAAGGACAGGTCTGACAGCAACTTAACTGGAGTTAAGCAAGTATTTTAACTGATCCCATAGGAATCAGGTCTTTTAATGTTAAAGAAGAAAAAAAGATTAATAATAATGATTTGAAGTTCCTCTGTTTTTCAGTGCCCTTCTCAAAATATTTAAGATAGGTTTGATTTTTTTTTTTGACTGAGAAACTTCAAACCACCAGGCATAAATTAGTACATAAGCAAATCCTCACAGATCTAGAATCTAAGTAGCTTGCACAGTGGAGAAATATTTTGTAGTAATTTAGAAATGTTTCATAAAATGTAATTAGTGATTATCTAATATTCCATTGTGGCTTTCCTGCAACTGTTATTAGAATCTTTTAAACACAACAGAACAAGAGATAACAGTCAAAAAAATAGTTGATTGAAAGAAGGCAGTGAAATCTGAACAGGCAAATGCAATCTGCCTGAGACAATGAGGCCAGATTTCTTCCTGATAATAATTCCACATAGGAAAAAATATATTTAAGGGGACCTGCAGCAGGGCAGAGCTATTAGCAGAAGTGCAGCTGTTTCATGTTCAAAGCAGTCATTGGGGTGATAGGTTCCAGTAACTATCTAGGCACACCCAAAGGAAATAGAGCATGCAGACCCAAGATCAAGACTCAGCAATGAGAGTTTCCCTGACGAAGGTCAAAAGCTGCATTACCATTACCCAGTATTTTACAGAAGAACATTTTCTCTTGCAGATGAGAAAAGGAATGACTGCTACTATTGTTGCCAGAGATATTTTTGTGTACTGTGGAAATAGTCTCCTCATCCTTTGAAGTCAAGAGGAGTTTTATAGTTCAGGCTGGGAATACTGGGCCTGATGTTAAAGCATGCCAAAGCCTGCTTGTATTCTTGTTCAGCAGACCTGGACAGAATACAAAAAACCTATTCCAAAAAATAAATGGATGATAATAATAATAATAATGGATAATAATAATAATATCAACATTAATTTCATCATAAATGATACTATGAATTCTTAATGGATCTATTGCAAATACCTTATAAATTCTTGTACTAGAAGAAAGTTGCTGAAAGCTAACATATTTGCAGTGTCTTTAGTATTCCTAGCAATGTAAACTTCAAGCATGTCTGTACCAGGATTTCAAGAGTAAATTTTCAACATGCAGAATCATATTGTGTGTCCAATTTAAGATGCTTCAAAGGGTCCAGTTTTCCAGATGACCAGAGCTCAGGTCTTGCTCAGAAATGCTTTAGGATGTCTTACTTCTGAAAATACAATCCCAGATCCCAGAAGTTAGGCTTGTTTAGTCAGGGATTAGAAACTACCTTAAAAGCATTTGCATTTCTCAAGTCTCTATACCTAAACGCCTGTTTAAAATTGATATTTCAACAATTGATATTTAGTAGGTTGCCTAGTCCAGAAATTGCTTATTCACAAAATCCTCAAGTAGATGTGAGATGTTTCTTCCCCCAAAATGAACCCAAGAAGTCATCCTGGTAGTAAAAACCTTCCAGTTTCTCTGTGTAATTCACATCTGACTACAAGAGTGCATTTCACAGATACAAATGAAAACAAAGATGTCTTTTCAACTTTACAAATTTCAGTGCATATATTTTTGTTCCCTTTTCCCTTTTCCTTTCCCCTCATTTTTCAGGATCTACTCTCAGTTGAAAATTGCTTTGTACTCCCTGAAATAATGATAATTTTTTTTTTAAAAGCAAAATACCAAGACCCTCAGGAATCTCTTAATGAATGAGACTTGAAACAGTATTTTGTCAGGCTAATTGCATGCTGTAAAAGATTTCAGGTTAAATCTGAAAATATATGTGGCTCGAGGTTGCAGTGTTATGGATAAAATACTAAGAATGTCCTTCTTCATTATTACCTAGCTTATTTCTTTGAGCAAATAATAATAGTCTAATCACTGCCCTTGGATATGTGTTTGTAAGTCACTCTGAAGACAACAGGATTTTAGTCTGCATGTCCCAGGGCAAGGTTTTGCTCTGTATTTCCAGTGATAATGAGTATTTTAAGCCCATTTGTAATTAATAGTTTACCAAGAGATATTTTTTTTTCTTGTGGATAAACTGGTAAAAACGTCTAATGTAATAGTGGAATATGTCATTCTGGCTGGCAGTAAGGCCAGTGTAGCAAAAGTGACAGGCTTTTGTTCCATTTCTTTCTTATTCATCATGAACATGACTCTGCATGATGTTCATACATCCTTAGCTGTATGGCATGGGCACAGTATAGTGATATCCTGTTGGGATTTAGTTTGTTTCTTGAGTGTGTAACAAAACTGAAAGATTTAAATTGCATGTAACGAGTCCGTGCAACTTCTTCTTGCTGGGCAATGCAAGCTACAATTTCATAATAATAGGAGATTGAAAACCCTTGATATCCACTGCATTACCTATCTGTTCTTGGAGTGTTTCCCACAGTGCATGTGCTGAGGTTTTGATCAGCTTAAATTTAAATGTGCCAAGTAATCAAGGCTTCCCCTCTGCCATAACTGTTGCGTAAAAAATTGCTGTGTCAGAAACTTGCACTGGTATAAAATAATGCATGTTTTTATTTTCCATCATTTAATAATGTACAGTCCTATTACCTGTGCTTATAGATTATAACTGTACCATAACCTACCCCCAAACACAACTTGGTATTCCATTTGAGTGCCCACCTTTCCCCACGGCCCATCCCTGACCCCTGGTTGATGCCCAGTGTCTGAGGCTGGGGCTGCCCGCAGTGTCCTGCTTCCTGGTTGGAGCTGTGGGATGGGCCCTGGCAGCTAGGACCTGTGCTGCCTTATGACCCTATCCATAGGGTCTCAATCCATCTCCATATATTCTTGTCTTGTTATTAGTGTTCAGTGAAAGAGAATGGGATAATTACTATCCTGGGGATGAAGCTCTTACAAGATTTTGTTGGCATTTCACATGAGGAAATGAGAAGACAGTTGCTGTTGGACAGAGTCCTGATGGGTACCAAAAATCACAGGAGAAAATAAGAAACCCTGGATTGTCAACAATCCCAGGCAATGGCAAAACACAGAGAGACCATGACTGAAGCTACTGCAGTTCCCTCACACTCATAGCCCAGAGGGACATCTGCTCCTGGTGAGCAGAGCTGCTCCAGGGCAGTGCTGCTCTGGATCTCATGAAGACAATGCAGGAGCAGTTCAATTAAGAGAAGAGATTAATTAGAGAATTGCCCCATAATTACACTTCCTGAGGCAGCTGCACTCTCTTTGTGTGGCTACTGACATTCCTTTGCCCTCCAGGGTGGCAGAAAAGATGAGTTTACTTCTCAAACCATCTCCAAACAGGCCTTTATATCAGGTGTTCATCAGGTGATAAATCAATCTCACTGTGTAAATATTAAATAATATTAAATAATAGGAAGAGGGGATGACCAAATCAAGCTGCAGTATTGTCTAGAGGAATAAAATCTTTCAGTGGAAATTAGAGGAGAAATTCTGAGAAGACCTATCAAACTAGAGAAATTTGCAACACAATAACAGATTAGATTTATTTTAGACAAGTGCAAGGTGACCAACACTGGAAGGAACAGTTTAAAATATTGATATATACTGATGGATTCAGAATAAGCTTTTATTTCTTAGGAAAATAGTCCTAGGCATCATTACAGATCATGTAATGAAGACATCTGCTCTGCATGAAGAAATAGCAAATAAGATGTTTGGCTGCATGGGAAAGGAGACGGTAAATAGTAAAGACAAAATTATATAAAATGCCATTGTATACAACCTGCTCTGTATCATGTCCTTACTTTGAATACTGCATTTACTTTTGGTCACTTCAATTATAGAGGCCATGGGAGAAACGGAAAAATATTTTGAGAAAGGCAAGTAAAACTTATTGGAATAACAGAATATTTCAAATAGGGACAAAACAGAAAAGATCTAGATCCAGTAACCTGGTTAGGAGAAAAGTGATAATATTGTGGTTTAACTCCAGCTGGCAACTAAGGCCCACACAGCCACTTGATAATTCCTCCCCAGTGGGATGGGGAAGAGAATCAGCAGAGTAAAAATGAGAAAACTCATGGGTTGAGATAAAGACAGCTAAATAAGTAAAACAAAAGGCACGCGCACACAAGGTGAGCAAAACAAGGAATCTATTCACCACTTCCCATGGGCAGGCAGGAGTTCAGCCATCCCCAGGAAAGCAAGGCTCCAGCATGCATAATGGTGACTTGGGAAGACAAACACCATCACTCCAAATGTCTTTCTTTCTTCCCTCAGCTTTATATGCTTAGCATGACACCATGCGGTATGGAAAATCCCTTGGGTCAGTGTGGTCTGCTGTCCTGGCTGTGTCCCCTCCCAGCTTCTTATGCACCCCCAGCCTCCTCGCTGGTGAAGTGAAGTAGAAAAGGCCTTGACTGTGTAAGCACTGCTCAGCAGTAACTAAAACATCCCTGAATTATCAACACTATTTCCAGCACAATTCTAAAACAGAACTGCCGCGGGTAGATAGCACGAGTAACTCGGAGTCTCTTGCATCGGTCCCGTTTGCCTAGATAATGCGACTCAGACCTTATCTAGTCTCTGATCAGAGGCGAACCGAGCATCGAGACTCCCGCAGATCTAGGCTTAGCTCACGCACAGCGGTTAATTTGTGCAGGGAAATAAAGAGATGAGAAAGGGTTCTTTTCCACTTATCACCAGCAGGTTTTATTGCTGGACCATGGTGTGGAGAAGACGGCCAAAATGGCGCTCAGGGCGTGTTATAAAACCAGGGCGAGGGGAGGGCAGTCGGGAGAGCCAATCACTGCAGAGGACCACAATGATTGACAGTGGCACCGGCCAGTGAGTTGGCTGTCTGCACCTGGCATGGGAACCAATGAGCTGTTCCCCTGGGCGGGGACAGCCCCTGCCACCCTGGGCCGGGACGGCCCCTGACGAGCCAGGGCTGCACCACCCCAGCTGCTGCACGGGGGTGGGAAAGGACCGGGGAAAGGACTGGCACCGCGTGGAGGGGGGAAAGGAACCAGCACTGCGTGGGGTGGGAAGAAGGAACCGATGGTCCCGGCCCGGTCGCAAGCCACGCCCAGAGGCACCACAACACAGAACCTCATAAAAGCTACAGTGAAGAAAATTGTCTATCCCAGTCAACACCATCACAGATAGGAGAGAGCTCTCCACAATACTATGTAGTGTGGAAAGAAAGCTAAGCATATAATACTGTCTTAATTTTTCTATAATGTAGGTGTGCTCAAAGAGTGTTCTAAAAGAACACAAAGAGATACCATTAGATTGGATATTAGTAAAAATTTCTCCACTGAAAAGGTGATCAAACACTGGAAAAGGCGGTCAAACACTGGAAAAGGCTGCCCAGTGACGTCCTGGAATCACCATCCCTGGAAGTGTTCAAAAGATGTGGTGTTTAGGGACATGGTTTAGTGGTGGACTTGGCAGTGCTGGTTAATCTTTGCACTCCAAGACCTTAAAGGTCTTTTCCAGCCTTAATGATTCTGTGATACCATGATAATTCATAAAATAGTCTGGGATGCAGAATGAGATTGCTGCAAGAATATTTATGTTCTAATTACCCATTAATGATAATGACTGTCATTTACAGGATGGTCTCACAATCACTGCAGGAATGCTCCAAAAGTGCCCTACTATAAATAAAAGTAAGTCCCTTATAAGAATAGGTGAAGAGGCAGATTGGGCTAAAATTTTCCAAGTTCAGATAAAATATCAACGTTTATAATATCCACATGACTCAGAGCACTTACACCAACCCATTGCTGTTGACAAAATGGAAAGCATGACACCATGACACATAGGATCTTAGGATTTTGTTAATGTAAAATTGTAGTCTGCAGCACTGAGCATCAGCCCTCCTTGCTAGATTAACTCCTGGATCTATACAGATATCCCCAAGAAGCCCATAGCACCTCTCCCCCTCCATGAACAGTGCTCACTAATCTCTGTGGGACATTCTTCCACTGATCTCTGTGGGACATTCTTCACTGTATTGTAATCCACAAATGAATTTAGAAAGGTCTTCCCCCTTTGCAAAAATGGGCAGTGAGGCTGAGGACAGAGGGAAACAAATGTCTGAGACCTCACAGAAATGTGGAAGATGAAATTAAGGAAGAGACACATGCATGTGTTGGGAACGGGACAAGTTAAAGCAAAAATCTTCAAATGAATGTTCTAGGGAGAAAAAGGTGAAACATCTGAGAGACAAGAGGGTACAATGAAACAATAGAAAGGATGAAGACAAAATGGAATAGAAAGAGACTGAAAGGAAAAAGAGTGGAAGGAAAAATTATAGCATACCTTATTCAGAGGCCACAAAGAGTAGGGAATATAAAGGCATGTAAATTTGAGGGAAGAGGAAGGCAGGCAAGTACAGAAGGAACAGAGAGAAGAGGCAAAAAAAAGGAGACCTAAATTAAAAAAAAAAAAAAAAAAAAAAGGAAAAATATGTGAAAAGACAGCTTCAAATTTGCCATAGAGTAAGTAAGAAAGACTGTTTCCATAGAAATAGAAATATCAGCAAAAGTTGTGGAAAGCCATCTAAATGGCAGAAAGCAGCTAGACTGAATTGAGGATGTGCGTAAGATGGAATTAGAGAGAGAAGACCATGCAATACCAATGCACTGCCAATGCCTTCCAGTGTGGGCCAGAGAATGGACCTTGCCCCAGCAGCCACCTCCAGCTCAGAGTTTCTTCTGTGTAGGGCCAAAGTGTAAGAAACACAAAAATAAAATGCAGTGAATGTATCTTAGTGGTATAAATGCTGGACAATTCATAACACATTGGACCTAACAGCAAATTCTGCTAACCCTCTTGGAGGAAATCACTTATTTTCTACATACTGTTGCTAATCCCAGGGGAAAATATATGTTCTACAGAAGTACTAGAAAGAATGGACCAGTCCATGGTTTGTGTCCTTCCACAAAAATGGAAAGCTAATGCCTTGTTAAAGTAAGTTCTAGTGCACTGCTATCTAGGAAGTAAAATTATCAAAAATTAATTTTAGATAACTCTCAAATTTCCCTAAAAAAGCTCTTCAATATCTAATAATTTTCTGATTTTAGAGTATGACTGTTACTCAGACCATGGGAGCAAGTTCTATAATCTCACTGGATTTCTATTCCTTCCTGACATGTGATTTTACAACGCAGTTCCAAAACTGTGTTTCATTCACTCTGGCTATTTCATGCCCATAAGGGCCTGAAATCCAAGAACAAGTAAGCCTGATGTCTGTTCTCCTACCACTTGTTTCAATAGGCAAGCAGGATGGCAGGGAAACAGGTCTAAAGGAGTAGATCTTCGAATTTTGGTCACATTCTTGGGACATGTCACTGACTTTTGTGACTTTTTACAATTATCTTTATCAATGTTTCCTCCATTACCTTTTGCTTGGCCATTTTGATCATTAACAGCTTCATGGGAGGTATTTTCCAGCATACAGTGCATAAAGATATCTGGTCATGCTGCAGGGCAAGGATAGGAATCTACTAAATGTGGTTACTGCACAGTCCTTGGCTGTAATTTGCAATCTGCTTAGGTATTCATTGGTCTCACTACACATCCTTGTCCTGGTCCAATAAAAGCACAAACATGAGATATTTGTTATTTTTCTATGTATTTAATCAAAAAGAATAAGCATTTGGTTTTTTTTTTCCAGACCTCCTACTGAGCTTGTGATAGAGATTTATACTGTAATTAGGATGTAGTTATCAACTTCCTATGAGCCTTTCAGCTTTTTCACTACTTGCAGATTCAATCACTGTCAAAACCTCCCTTTTCAGAGTTTTTTGTTTTTTGGTTTTT
>VZRZ01007688.1:1382273-1429370 GCA_013398175.1 Climacteris rufus
GGTCCCTGAAAAGGCTTCAGTCATCTGTATAAATTTTTTTTATTTTGCTTCATCTAAATATTGCAACTAATTTTCAGACTGGAACAATTAATAATCTTAGGACTGTATGGGGGTGGTAAGGGTTAAGAGACATTTTATTTCTACAAGATCTCCTTTGTATTCTGATTAATTTTCAGAAGCAGCAACCCCTCTTTTAGTTTCTAGTGTTGATGAAAAGGAGTAAAAAAAAAAAGATGGAAGAGACCAAAAAAAGATGGAACCGACAGTTGGTTTAAAATGCATATTAGGAATGAAGTACTACCTATAATTTAATTTTATTTAGTCTTTCTGCTCACAAATTCGGAAGAGTGATTTAGTGTAGGCAGTTTCTACAGGTCTTTGCCTGTGATTTCAGAGTCAGGATTTTGCTGCTGCTTGTCCATTTCATCTGGGACTGCCTTTTACTTCCCTCCGTTTTATATTCTGAACAGTAGTTATGCATCTCCCATTCTATCCCCACACCCTGGCAGAATAACGTTTAATGCAAATAAGGCTGATAATGAGATTTACCTTCCCTTTTTTTAAAACCAGAGTTTAATTATCCATGAGACCTACAGCTGGGTTCATCTCTCTGGACTTCCCCTTAGTTATACCTGATCATCCTGGTTAAACTCTTGGATTCATGTCCTAGCAGCTCTGCATACTGTACTCAGATTAGAAAAGGATGGATTTCTGTTGTTGCTCTCAGTGGTGGGGTATCTGATGCCCTGTGAGTCTTGAATCATTCTTACCAGTGGGATGGGAGGCCCAGATCAAACCAAATCCTCACTGACAATAAATTAATATCCACTGAATTTAGTGGAGCTGCATTATGCTTATAACTTCTATCCTTTATCTGCACTCCACTCACAGCATTATAACAACAGTTTTTGTGGCTCATTTTATATATACTTGTTTATCATTCCCAAGAACAATTTGGTTTTATTCTTTGAAGACCATTCTCCTGTGGCATTTTCCCTTTCAGATTTACCATTTAGCACTTATGGCCTCAGTTCAGCAGAGCACTTAAGCACATGCTGAAGCAAATGCATTCTAAACATGCAGAGACATATGTTGCTGATATATCATTAGGGCTTAATATTTATATGGACACACTGCCTAGCAACCCAGCACTGTTCCAGGAGTTCTGCTGCTGCTGTGTATTGTGCTGCCACACAACAAAGACAAATACTGTTCCCAGAAGCTTCCAGACCTGAGCTTTATAAACTGTACATCCCTTGAATGCGTAATGAATATTACTTGTGTAACCACTGCATTATGCTGAGGGTTACATGAGCTAAGGTAGCTCCCATTTGTTGACAGGGAAAATTAAGCAGCAAAACAGTTGTCAGTGTCAACCTTTCTGCACCAGCACCGGCAGCTGAGCCCATTACCCCTCATGGGCTTAATTCATTCTTCTGGATTTAGGTTTGGCAGCTATACCAAAGCACTGCCTCCAGAACTAGATATGGAAATTGAACATTTTGTTGATCAAGAAAAAAAACTATATCAATGTGTTATATTGATTGCATGAGCATAGAGGATTTGCAAGCTCTTAAATACGTGGAACAACAGATAACGAAGCAGGGTTACAAAGATCAACCATTATATTAAAATACCAATTTGCATCCCAGTATAATTTTGTTCTTGCATGGTTTGGTCTGTTATGGATTTCTACTAATTTTTGTAGTTAATCAGTCTCTTCTGGTTTTGACAGTCACTCTGGAAAGATTTGTTAGGATTCTGTCACAAGATAGGTTATAAAGGCCATATTTCTGTTTTGTAAATCCTCACAAACTGGGCTTTAGAGATGAACACTTTTATCAGTGTGTTTTATATATGTTTCATCTTGTGCTCTCCTGACCCTGACAAGGCAGCGAAATAATTTTAGATGCAAGATATAGGGTGAGTTCCTCCTCCTGCTCTCCTTCCCAGCTTATAATAGTTAAATGGGAATGGCTCTGTAGGACCATTATTCTGGGACAGCTCAGCTCCTAATTCACTATGTCCAAACTGCCTTGTACACTCAAGCATTAGATCTGTCTGTAGTTGTTTGAATGTAAGCTGATACCAAGAAGATATTCTGCTCACTCTGGAGGCCTCCACACATCTCTCTGAGGTTATTAGAAGCAGATCAACAAATTAAAAGGCTTTTGTGTTTAATCCACCATGTAAGCCTCCTTACCCAATTATGAGGATTTGATTGTGCCGAATCTCATGTGATAATCACCACTGGTCTATCTGTTTAACACCCACTAGTTGTTACTATGAAGAAGTACTGGGACCATCAGGGCCTTTGTTTAGTTTTGCTAGGGACCCGTCTGTGTTCCAGAGATCAAGGCAAATCTCCTTGTTTTAGCTTGACCTGCAGATGTTTTTCAACAGATCTATACAAAACATTGCCTACATCCTTGTGTACATGTAACACATACAATGGAAACACTCATTGGAAGAAGATTTGCTCCTGTGCCTAACAGAATGATGGTGTTGTATTCTCTCAGATCACACTCTGCTTCAGGTGGACTTTAACCCTGTGAAGACAGTGACCACTCCCAAGTCCCTGCTGCAGAACACCTAGCACTGCTTGCAGACACCACAGCCCTCCTGCACCAGCACTGCACACAGAAGGTTCATTCACATGGGAATCATAGGCAATTGGTTCTCTGTCACCTTCCAGGGACGAATACCCATCTTCATCTGCCACTTTCTGTGGCGGCGTGTGTGGCAAAAGCCACAGCCCCACAGGCTCAAGACTGGTGGGCACAGCCTGAGGTTGCCACAGTCTGAGGCACACTCCCTGCTCAGGGTGAGTTTTTGGTTCACCCCCAGCATCCCTTGTACCTTAGTTTACATATTTCGGTTGGTTACTACATTACCTAATGTTCTGTATAAGGCTATGTTCTGGAAATTTCATTACAGTTTGGCTCTCTATTGGTTATATGTCAATCCTTGTACCCCATTGGTTACTTTCCCCTGCTTGTATCCCCATAAATCCCCTGCTGTCCCTAAAACCTTGCCCTTGGTAGCTGAACTTTTGGCTCTCCCGGACCCCTGCGCCGCCTCTCCTGGACCCCGGACCCTCTCCTACCTTCCCTGCTGCTTCTCCCGGGAAATAAAAGAGCTGGAAATCACTCCAAGGCCCTTCCCTCGGGTCTTTGTCCCTGCCTGCGCCTGCACCATCACGCTGGGGCTCTCTCTATCACCAAGGAGCTAACGAGCTGCCCGACGACGCCCTGTGTCTGGGGAAACTGCAAGCCACAGCCCCTGGCAAACCAGGGTCACTCTCAGATTAACGCTGAGCGGCCTCAAGCAGGCCCCCGGAGCCAACATTAACTTTCCCTGCTAGCACGAGGGATAGAAGCCATTGTTTTTCCATTCCACTCTGCAATCCTATCTACTTTCGTAAATTCTGATAGTTTTTAATCAAATGTCTAAATTCATAACATTTAAACTGAATATTTCTGTCTTCCCAACACTGTTTTTCCATTATACTCCACAGTTTATTTCCTTTTTATCCTTTAAAAAAGGGCATCAAATACTTTTATATTTTTTAATGCTGAGACAAATAAAAGAAACTGATGGTCTGTGAAACCCTAAGAACAGTCTGGTCTTTAACACAAAAGGGAATGTGCTATAAGAAGTGCAACAAGAACATCTGATTCACTAAAAGGCTTATTCTTCCCTTTTCCTTTCATCCAGAAGTAGCCAGTACAGGCAGAATAGCAAACAAGGCCCAGAGTAGCATACTAACCACAACAGCCAAGAATCCCAAGGAAAGCGTTTTTGTCATAAATAAGTGTGGATTTAGTGTCTCTCATTTAGCCTTTCTTTACAAAGCCTGAATCACAGGCATTTCTCAAATGGATAATTATCTGATAACTAAAAATGTAGTTTGAAAGTTGTTATGTTTTATTGCAAATCCAGGTTGGATTTGCAGACTGCTTCAGCCAAAACGAAAAAACAAATATGTAAGGAGGAGGATGGGTAAAACTGAAATGTTTCAATGCAACATCAAAAAAAAAAAAGTTAGGTTTTTGTGTGTTTTAATCTTGAAGACTGCTTTGAGATGAAGGAGAACAAAATTTTTCTTTTTTCCCTGTTTTCCATTTCAGTTTTAAATGAAATCGTAGTTATTGAATATTTTATCTGGGTGCAGAGGAAAACTTAGGGTATGTTTTGGCAAGAATATTTTCTTTATTAGTTTCTAACTATCATCCTTTGTAGTTTCCTTCTTTCTTGGAGTTACAGAATAAAAATCTAAAATGCTAGAAGAAATCATAAAATGGTTTTGTGCGATTAGCGACTTTGTTTGAAAGAGGTAGAGGACTAGAATAGCCAAGGGACAGATATTTATTGAAAGAGGTCTCTGGAGTACAGTTATGTCTGGCCCTTGATGTTGAGGAGCTTCAGAAACAGTAGTGTGCACAGGTGAGACACTGGAATGGCATAAGCAACTTCATATCGTATAGGGGTCAGTATATTAAATTAAAGGCCAGCATAACAAAAGGAGTTCTGGCAATTAGAATTAAGACAAACTGGCAAAGCTGAACCAGATCAGCTGGTATAAAACCCACGGAAAATCAAAGGCAACTTCTGTGGTTAAAAAGATGAACATGGCAAACCTAACAGTTCTTTCAAACCATCAAGGACTGTTGCAGCCTTCATGTGATGCCTGTGTGTGCCACTGCCACCAGCTCCTTGTTTCTTTGGTACCTTATTAAACTTGCTTGCTCCCTGAAATGCACTGAGCTGTAGTTCTTTGGCCCAGAGCAATAGCCTTGCTCCTTCTTGTCCAGTTCCTGTGTCATCAGCATTAGCTGTCCATGTCATCAAACAGCAATAAAATCCAGGTCTGAGAGTTGTTTCGCAGCTGCTTGTGGCCTGGCCGGGAAGGTTTCCGACTCCACACCCTCTCCAGTGCATTTTATAGTTTGACTCTTGTTCTTCACCACCTAACACTACATGTGTCCAAAGCTTTTGTGCTCTTTTCCAGGGCTTGAGGAGAAGGAAATGGAAATGGCAGAAGTAGCTACTGGAATTAGAAAAGAGGAAGAGAAACTCTGGGAAACAGCAGAGGTGGCTGAGGGCCATATTTCCACACTTCTCAGCCACTGGCCAGCATAGCTAGGAACAGGCTGTTTCAGTGAACACAGCCGTTAGATCATGAGCAGAACTAAGATTTTGTACAGTATTGACAATTTTGGCAGAGAAACCTTTCTATGTCATTTCATGTTCAGTGCAGTTTCGGGACAACTCTAGAGCTGCCACATCACACTTACCTCAGTCTCTCTGTGTTCAGCATGCAACTGGTTGTGCCCAGACCTGCACCCAGACTGGCATCTCCAGGGATGATTTTCAAGGGATTGGTGGGAAGAGTATCCTGTGAGTTAATGCACTGCATGACCCTGCTCAGGAGTCTCAAGTCCTTGTATATTTTCCCCCCAATGATTGCTTTTCCAGATTAGGCAAAAAGAAATCTCTTACAGTTAAATATTCATATGACTTGAGTAGGAAAATGTTGCTGCTCTTTGCATACATTAGGCTCATCTTTTCAATTGAGAATGGGAAAACAATGTTCAATGTTCAAAATCCGTAAATGATTTGCATTAATACCTTTATACCTTAACACGTGGAACATAAAATTCAAAGATTTACTGTGCCCTTTTTCAAAATATGTAGAGGTTGTTCCCGAATTTCTGTAAGAAGGACCACTCCAGGGAAAGTGTTTTTAATAAAGAACTCTGGTGGGAAGTCTGTATGCTTAAGAAAAAAGAAGTAAGAAAGAACCCTTACATCTTCAGCTTAGCAGATTCAGTGGCTTACCTGTGTGGTTGCATTTAACACTTTGATATAAAGCTTGTAATAGAACAAGTACATGTAGAAGTGAGGCTCTGTCCTACAGATCCTGTGTACTGTACATCCTTTGCTCACTGACTGCAGTTTTATTTTGGATTCTTGTTGTGACACTGAAGATGAAAGAGCAGGCTTCACCTGAGGAAAAATAATAGGAAAAAAGTAGAGTACAGAAAGGGAAAAAAAGGATGGGAAAACAGTAGGAATTATTTGCTATCTTTAATTGAAAAAGGTAGAAAAGCTGTGCAAAATCACATTCTTATGTAGAACAGGGGAACTGAAGATGTGATTGTAGCTGGGTAGGGATAATATTATTTCAGCACTTTGCAGGGGTCATGGAAAAAGAAGAGATGTGCTCCACACAATCCAGATAGCTCCTGGTGCTGCTGAGACCACCTCAAGCAGCAGCTGCTATTTGCAGTTCAGATGCAGCTGGATCCAACATAACCTGGGGTCTGCTAATCTAGGCTGCTGAGCTGGTGCTATACTAGTCCTGAGTCCTCCTGATCCTTCTGGGGACATCACACTAGAAGCCAAGTCTGTGGATTTCTCTGATTAGAAAGAGAAAGAAAGGCACACCATGAGAGGGAGACAGAGTACTATATGACACGAGTGTAGTTCCCGGGGGAACTTTTACTTTTACTTGATAAGAACCCAGAGATATTCCTGCATGTTTGCTTACTATTATTGTTTTGACTGCCCACTGACATTCAATTGCCAGAGTTCTATTTCAAATTTAGTAGGTCATGTTTCCTTTTCTGTTGCCTTTGTCCTGACAAAAGCAGGTCCAAATCAACTTGTCATTGAGAAAATGGGCTCCAGTATTTCACATCTTCTGTAATTGCTTCCCTTCCTTCCCCTTTTATCTCTGTCTTTCTACAGTGTTTTCACTCTTTTTCTTTTGCTTTTTTGTTTTCCTTTATGGCATATCCAGGAAAAACGAAGTAGTATAAAGGAGTTAGTGAAGATAAATTAATGTATGGTTATGAGCATGCCTCCATTTGGTCATGGTGAGACAGAGAAAATCGTCTACATATGGCAAATGTGATAACAGTAGAAGTCACCTAAGCTTCCCCAAAGTCATCCAGGTCCACATTTGGCTATCAGCCTTTGCTTTTGGCAAAATGTCTTTCCATTTATAGAAACACAGAATCACAGAATATGCTGCATTGGAAGGGACCCACAAGGATCATGGAGTCCAACTCCTCGCTCTGCACAGGACATCCCCAAGAGTTGCACCATGGGCCTGGGAGTATTGTTCAAATGTTTCTTGAACCCTGTCAGGTTGGTGCTCTGACCATTTCCCTGAGGAGCTTGTTCAGTGCCCAACTACCCACTGGGTGAAGAACCTCTTTCTAATATCCAACCTAGAACTTCCCTGACACAACTTCAGGCCATTCCCTTGGGTTCTGTCACTGGTCACCACAGAGAAGAGATTGGAACTTGCCCCTCCTCTTCGTCTCACAAGGAAGTTGTAACTGCAATGACATCTCCCCTCAGTCTCCTCTTCCCCAGGCTGAACAGACCAAGGGATTAAGCAGGTTGGAATATGAGTGGTATTTATCTACATCAGTGATGTTTAGTAAGTCAGTCTCAATGCTGGTTCAACCATGGGTGTGAAGCCCATTTTGCACAATGTTGCCACTGGCAAATGACATCTAGGGACCTCTCCATAATATGAGGCAGTGATTCCTAGGGAGCAAATAGTGTTCAAATAGTCACTTTGCAGACTGGTGATGAGGCAAATATAAGTTTATAAGCCCAGGCAGACATGGAAGTGTTATTGCTCCCACAGGAGACTGCTGGTGCCTGCTGGATGAGTGTAGGAACAGTTTTGCAGTTCAGACTACAGTGTCATCCATCCCTGAACTCTGCTTTGACTTTTTCCTTCCCACGTGTGATTTCCAACAACCCACTGCCAGGCTGACGTTTCTTCTCACTGCTGCTCGTGGATGGATTCCTTGCTGTTTGGAAACTCCAACAGGGCGTTGTGACTGAGCCATGTCAGGGTGATTGACAGATTTGTACACACGGGGGCTGGGGCATCCAAGAAATACTGATGACATCTCACATGCGAAGGCAGGAGAGAGAATGGATTCGGTAGGTTGAGGAGCAAGCAAAACAGGCTTCAGCTCGTGGGCCTTGGGAAGGCAATGGAGCCACTCAAGAGTTTGAATTTGGTGAATTTGAGATTACCGAAATATATGAAGGAGAGATGAGGGATGAACAGGTAAACAGCCATGGGAAAAGAGAGACATTAGATTAGGGGGAGAATTCAAAGAAGAAGAAGGAAGGAAAAAACCACAAAAGAATATCTTCCTCACGAAAGATGATTGCTACGAGCCTTGCTCTTCCTTCTTCCCACACCCCACCTCAGGAAAGAAATTACATTTGTCTTTCATGCTCTTATCACTAGCATCCCCACAAGGAAGAACAGCCTGGAGTCTGCACATTCACAGAGCAGACCAAATCTCTATCCTGGCTCCATCAGGAGATTCTTATAACTCTTGCTAACCTTCTTAACAGAACAGTTCTTATATAGGTCTTATATTTACTGCAGGTCTTCCCTACAAGTGCAAACAGGAAGTCTTGTCCAGCAGTACAAGTATCTGCTGACTTAACACTATCCCACCAAGTGGATAACATGACTGACCCTGAATTTAAGTCATTGTGCAGTTAATCCAGGAGGATAGGCTGAGTACCCAAGTCTGCTAAAAGCTGTGGTTTCCTTTGGTTTCCATTTGTCCGCTGTAAAATGGAAAACAGGAACACTATTTTCTTCCTTTATTCAGTGTGACCATGTAATGGGTAGCCCATCCATTACACTCCTCCTCCAGCTTTAAACCTGTGGAACAGAAACCAGGAATCTCAAAATATCTGTCCAAGGGTAGCCATGAAGGTAGCCCAGCCAAATGTTTTCTCTCAGTGGGAGGAAGTACTGAAAGGGCAGCCCAGGATTGGTTCATCTTAACTAGTTAGGCTGTAACCTCTTGGAGGAAGGGGTTGGCTACCAGTATGGGCTTCACCTTTTAGGGAATTATGAATTCAGTTTTCTTTCTTAAGCTTTCCTCCCTCTTCATTCCCTGAGAGCATTGTGAATTTCAAAATACTTTCTTGGCAGCTTCTTTTGTTAGTGTTTTTGTTGTTGTTGTTGTTGTTTGGTTTGGTTTTTTTGTTTGTTGTCAAGAACATCTAAAGAGTCATATGGAGGTGTATATACAACATGAAATTTCTCAGTTTGGGCTGCCTTATGTCTGTGTTTTTAGCAAGGTCAGTTCTGAGAAAGAATTTGTCTTCTCTCATATACAAGCTTTGTCATTTTGCCATTTCTGTGCTGTTCACCAAGTTTCACTGAAAAAGTCAAGTTCTCTTCTACTCCTTGCAAATCAGGGCAGTGGCCACAGTACCGCACTGTGCATGCATGAAATGCATGTGTGCCTGTGGGGAAGGGAAGTAGAAGCCACCCCTTTATGGTTTGTGCTTGATTTATCCCTGCTCTAGTTTGGACACTAGATCTTCCTTGAGCAGGGTCTTGGATAGGCAATATCCAAGAGTCCCTTCTGATCTAGGGTGTTCCCTGATCGTGTCTTGGTGAGACAGGCTGTGACACACAGGATACCAGATAGCCCTCATTTGCTCTACTGTACTGTTTTACAGGGAAAATCCAGACATCTCAAAAGTCAGTGATCGAATTTTAGCTCTTACATTCCAGTCACTCTAACTAAATAAATAGATCACATAGGAGGGAACATCTGTTACTGAAGAAGTGAATCAAGGCCACTTATTTATATATTTCACTTCAAGCAACCAGTTTGAAAATCTCAGCATCCTTGAATACAAGTGTTGTCTGTTGACACAGCTGCTACTCTCTTGACATTGTCTCTAAACCTTCCTTCAGCCTGACACAACACCACAACACAGCTGAAGGCATCGCTGGCAGCATTGTATGAGGGTTCTCAGCTCCCCTCTTTCTTCTCATGCAGTCACAGGCTAGGTAACCACTGTGCATGGAATGGATTGATGATACTGCCTGCTAAAAAACTGTGGCTTGAGAACAGGTGGGTAGATTCCCAAAGAGTGCAACTTCTGCTTTAAGCTTCCTTATTTAAATATATGCACGGACTGGAGGTAATTTTGATACACATGCAAATTCAAAAATCAATCTGGAAGATTTATTTGGGCCTTTGGATCTACTTTTTAGGAGATTTGGATCAAAATTCCTCCAAGTTTCACAGCTGTCTAGATTTATGCAGTGAATAGTGATAGAGCAGGTGTGGTAGGAGTCCAAGACACTATAAAGTATGGAGGCAGAATTATAATTCCAAGTAGGAAGTCTTTCATGGTTTAGTGTGGGACCCCTTCAGGGGTAATAAAGTTCAGATTTGTGTGCTCTAGGAGAGTCATACCTTGCTGATACTGCCAGGGATACTCTCCTTCTTGCTTCCATACTCTGTGCAGTAAACCTCCATGGTAAGACAGTCTGTTTTCTGACTGGAAAACTACTGACAGACCATTTATATTAAGAAGAGAGCACTGACTTGCACACAGAAGATGAAGGAAACAGAAAGAGAAGGTGATTTCGATTTCGCGATAAAAGTAGAAATAATTATGCTAAAAAACCCCAATTATTTTGCTTTTAAAAATTGGTTAAAAAGCACTGGAAGAAGTTTTTCTGTCTACTCCTTGACATTTCTTTGCTCCTCCAGGAATTCCTATTTAGCCTAATTAGGGTCTGTTTCTCCTTCATTTGGGTTCCATAACTCATTAGCTTCCAGCTGGGCAACTCATGATTCTATGATGTCTAATTACCTTCTTCTAGCAGATATCCTGATTGCCTCTGGTCAAAAAATGCTGATCCAGTCCCCTCAGCTGATCTGAACTGATCTCAAAATGAGTTGTGTCATTAGCCCCTTCTAATTTCATCCATTCTTTCTACTTATTCCCCTTGGCCAAGATCAACATCACATGTGACCTGATGTGGCAGAGAACCAAGAATATAATACAGTTGGTGTCTTAAAGGGGAACACTCACTAACTCTACTGGTCTGCATTATTTTGATAATATCAAGAATTTTAGCTTGAGGTTACTGAGGCACATAGATGGATAAGTATCTTCATCTCTTTCTGCTAACCACAGAGGCCAGCTCTTTTTCTCTTCTTTTCAAGGGTGACATTAAATCCATTTTAATCAGGTATGAGACCCTAATTCAATTTTTACTCTTTTCTGGGACTGTATCCAAAGTTAATTTGTCACAGTCACATTCAAGTTTAGCTCCATCAGATTCAAAGCGAAGTATAATATTCTTTTAAATTTGGATAACTACATTAACGTGCATCCAGACTTCAGTAAAAGGCTCATTCTATTCTTTTTGTCGTTCAGTTTATTCAGATTTAATTGACTGATTTTCTTTAAAGACAAAAAGTCTTCAGTTGCAAGGACTAACCCTGATTTAATGGTCTACACAGATTGCAATCTTGGTTTATAGTAAATGCCCCATCATAAGACATCTGCTGTGGCAGGGAAGAATTGTTAAGACAGATCAGGATTGAAGTGTTTTGTTGATTTATTAATGACAGGTACTTAAATGGCAGCAAAATATACATTCAGGATATAATGTCAGCAATATGACAGATAGACCATAAGACCAAACTCTTACAAAATGTACAACTAGTCCAAAACTTCTGTTCCCATCAATATACACAGAATTAAATTTCCAAAGGTAGGCTGTGTGGGTACCTCCACACTAAACTATTAGAGAGCTAGAGATTATCAGTAGCTGGGACTACATGGGTGAAATATCTACAATATGACCTTGGATATTTGTTCTAAATGGCATTAAATTGTGTTCTCTCCTTCCAGTAGCACCTTCCTGTCTCTCTTTCCCAAGCTTTATATAACTATTTCACTTGTGCTGCACAGAATTTTGAAGAGACTGCGTAGAATCATTTTCTTATTTCTCATTGCTATAGACTATTGTTTCCAGACTAAAGGCTGCAGCTAAAGTGTCATTTTCCTTTGTGGAAAAAAAAAGAGACTTATCCTCTCCCTAGAACAAAAGTGTCCACCTATTGTCTGTCATGAATAAAGGCTGCTTTATTCTATTATATTCTCACTAATTACAGAAAAGTTCTGTGCTGAAATTCTGCCACTCACCACGCTCTGGTAATTCAGTCACCTGGAAGTGATGGAGATTGTGCTTCAGCTGTAATTGAGACAGTCCTTCTAAATCATTGCTCAGCAGTCAGTCACTCTGAGTATGGGGCTGTTACCACCACCCTAAAATCCCTGTTCTGATTCAGGTCCTTATGGATACAAGAGGCTGAGCATGGCTTGCATTGCCTTTACCAGAGTAGCATCAGTGTTTCAGGCAGAGCTCTGTATTTATGTGGCATTGATATCTTGAGCGAGCCAGGGACACAGCAGTGAATTCATGCTTATGGTGTCACTGCAAGCACATCAAATCTGCTTTCCAGGTGTGGAAGTTCATACCTGGAAAGGTGACTTATTTAAGACCACACAAACTAGGTCAAAGGGATTAGACTCTGGAAAATTTGTTTAACACAAGGGACTATGTATTTTTTCCTTTCAGCATTCTGAGCTTCCAAAATGGCATGCATTGAACAGATAAAGTTCAAATTAAAGCAGTAAGGCTGATATTAAGTTTTAAGACTTTCCACCCCAAGGACTGTTTATTGACTTAATTTTCTCATTATTTCACCAAATACTGTGATATCCAGTTGTGAATTTGAGTTTCCCTTGAACTGTTACATTTCCCCATGAAGTGACAATTTTTCATCTGTCATTAAAAGTGTGTCATAAAGACCCTGGCCATGGCACAGAAAGGAGATGCCCTTACGAGGATAAAATATTTTGGTTTTGCAGCAACTGTCCTGTCAAAAATAAGGGGTTTTTCCTTCATAACCCTTTACATGGAGCATTCTTTCTCTTTTGTCTATTTATAACAACCTGTGCTTTGGAGGTTTTTATTTTTAGTGGAGATTGTTAACTCCATGGCTTAGGTATGTTGACCAGTTTGTCTAAGTTCACATGAGTTTGTCAGGTGTGCAATTTATAAAGTGCTTTTGCTGACCTAGATTCAATGTCATGTGTGGCACCATCCACAGGCTCAAGAGTGGTGGACTCAGCCTGAGGTTGCCCCTGTCTGAGCCACACTCCTTGTCAGGGTGAGCTTTCTGGCTCACCCCCCCCAGCGTCCCTTGCAACGTTGTTTACATGTTTCAGTTTATTGGTTAATTATGGTATTACTTCATGTTCTGTGTAAGGTTATGTTCTGGAAACTTCATTGCTGTTCAGTTTCCCACTGGTTCCATGTAAATCCCTGTATCCCAATTGGTTACTTTCCCCTGCTTGTATCCCGATAAATGCCCTGCCTTCCCTCTGCCCGATGCCTGCTCCCTGAAGCCTTCAGCTCTTCCCAATCCTCGTGCAGCCTCTCCCGGACACCGGACCCTCTCCTGCCTTCCCTGCTGCCTCTCCCCGAGAAATAAAAGAGCTGGAAATCACACCAGAGCCCTTCTCTCTGGCCTTTATCCTCGTTTGTGCCTGTAACATCAGCCCGGGGCTCACTCTCACCCGGAGGAGCCAGCACTAACAGAGCTGCCGGAGGCCGCCCTGCTCTGGGAAGCTGCGAGTGGCAGCCCCCGGGAAACCAGGGTCACTCCCAGACTATCGCTGAGTGGCCTTGAGCAGCCACCCAGACACAGCGATAGTGGTGCATGCTTCCATAAATGAAATGACATATTCTGCTGTTAAAAGGATCAGCTGCTGCAACACATTTTACTATATCAAAAGAATAACAAATTCATAAGAATAAATAACATCTCTCCAAGAAGTTACTGATGCCTCTTTTGGTGCATGTGAATTTGCTCCCTCTCTCTCACACTCCAAAACTGGGTTAGCTGATATTTTGCCCTGATGTGCCAACAATAGGATAATATGATAGATTAATCCAAGGCAGTCACAATTAATTCCTAACCAATTTTAATTTAATTTTCCTTTTTACATAAACCCAATTTACCTCTGTGGCGGTGTGACATGTCTGATTACACACAGAGATGCTGGGAGCAGCCATGCTTAGAGAGAGAGATGGAGGGAGAGAAAGACGAGTGAGCTCTGTGCACAATGTGATAAGAGATCAAAGCTAATAGAGCTCCTCAATATTTCTATTAGCCATAATTCAAAAGAACCTGCATTGCAGATTTACTTGTGTAACTTTAATTGCAGAGATAATGACTCTGAATCCTGGTAAAGAAAAAGAGTCAGGGGTCAGTTCTCTAAGCAGCAGAAATTACGGAAATTAGGAAGTCTAGTTAAGGTAAATAATCCTTGTAGCCTCCTGCTTCCTCCAGGTTTTGGGGTACTTGGTTTTCAGCTCATGCAAGAGCAGCTAAGCAGTGGATGGTGATGTGCATTGGACCCCTTGCAGGAAGAGGCAGGTTTTAAAATGTACTTTAAGCTCTACCATGGGTTTTCTGGTTTGCCTCCCTTTCATGATTTGCTATACCAGCTCCAAGAACAAACTTTCAAAGCTTTTTCAAATTTTCCTTTCCCTTGGTAACGCAGGCTTGGTTGAGCATGTGCGTGAGTTGATGTGCGTGTGTGCGTCCCTGTGAGAACCCATGGCTTTGTAGTGATTTATAATTCTTTAAAAGCTTATGGGCCACATTCCCAAAGCACAGTCTGTTTAAATCATTTCACTCAACTGGAATTAAACATTCCAGAAAACTGGGAAGTTAAGCAGCAATGGTGGCTTTAAATATTTTAATATATTTGAAGACAAAAATCTTTCATTGTGACTAGGTTTACCCCATGTGAATTTTAAGCAAATGACAAAGCTAAAGCACAGGGGCTGTTCCTTGGCTGTTGTGACACTCCAGAGTGAAGGTTAGAAACAGAAGACTGGCAGAGATTTTAACTGTCCAACACACACGGGCAGCCCAAGGGCCTGGCATGGTGAGAGACTTATTGCTGAAAGGAGAAAAGGCTTGCACAGGAAAATAATCACAAAAGTGACATCCAGCATGGATAGGACATCAGAGAACAAATGGAAAAGTTCATCAGTACCAGTATCGTGATAGGTATTGGGGTACAAAGACGTATTTCAGATACAGAAGTATTTAGACTAAAAAATCGTACTTTGCAGCCTGGAGCTGTGTCTGGTTGCCCATGCAGAGATTAGCCTGTGTCATGCTGCGGCGTGGTTCTCACCTGCACAGAATGGCTTTGACCTTCCAGGTCTCAGGTATCCAAACACATCTTCTGACAAGGTATCTTGGAGCTCATATGAAAGGGGGGTTGCCAGCCTGGATGACAGGGAGTGAGGATGGTTCACTGTGTGCTATAGCTCTTCCTTGTCTCTCATGATCTCTGTCTGGAAGGTAAGAGCAGCCATAGATCTGCTCTAACACAGAGAAGAGCCACAGGAAGACCCTCAGTAGTTTTGGGAATACAGGGCACAGAAAATAATTTTGAAGCCATCATTGCCAAACCCTTTCCACCTTTTTTCCATATTCCACAGCAGCAGGAAGGGAGAGCCCTGTCCTCTCATGAGTACCTGATTCCCATTGAGAAGTCAGTGGGAATAAGGCACTTAAATACCTTGGGGAATCAGGCAGTGAGACTCTCATTGCTTGAATGCATCTGACTGAAACATTTGCCACGAAGGTGTGCATTTATTTGGTGAGGTAATTCGTAACATCCACTATGAATGATAGCTCAAGCAGTGCTACTCAGCACTTGTCAGTCTTGTGAACACTATGCAGACAACATGAATGAAATCCTCATCCCATTAAACTCCACATGGTGGCCCATACCATAGGTTTTTAAAACTCACTGTCACCAGTCCAAAGTACAATGCTCTGAAAGATGCCAGGCACCAACCCAGAACACCTGCGGAAGCTGATGGCTACAGTCAGACCTTGCAGTTCCACACACAGGGCCACAGGTAATGATTTGCTGGCTTTGAATTTGGTAATTTCTGAATCCAGAAGCTCCAAGTGGTACTGGAGCTGAACTGGAACAGGTTGCCCAGAGCTGTGGATGGATGCCTCATCCCTGGAAACACTCAAGATCAGGTTGGATGGTTCTCTGAGCAACCTGATATAGTTGAAGGTGTCCCTGCTTATTGTAGGGGCATCGGACTAGGTGGCCTTTAGAAGTCCCTTCCAACGCAAACTGTTCTATGATTGTATTATTTTATTATTGTATTTCTCCTGTGTTATTTATCTCTTAGCAGCAACCAGGACTAGATCAGGTTAGGAATCAAGATGTGGCTCTGTTTGACAAAGATTGAAAGCTACAGTTATTTCTCATTTGTTGTCTTTCCAGTTACCCCATCAAGATTTCTACCTGTTTTAGAGATGATTGGACTGATCTTCAACTTTCTCCATCCAGATTCCTATGAATGCACAGTTCAGAGTGACTGGATAAATCTTTATCTCATTGATTTGATTTTTTTCTATTCATGATCTGGCTTAGATTAATTTTATTAATAATATAACTATTTTTTTTACAGTCATTTCCAAGTGGACTGTGGAGGTTAAAGTGTTAATTTTCCTATTTTCTCACACATTTCACATTTTTAGAAACGAAGAAAAACCTACCTTAGTTGCTTCTGTGCCAATCACTCTGTACTTTTACTATGTTCATTCAATTCAATCCTTTAAATGTGTTCTGAAAAGCTGAAGGTTGTGACATATTTAATGTAGCTTTTCCTTGAAGTGGGATATATGCATTTTTTTTAAAGCCCACATGCAACAAGAATGCCAAAAGTTTTATTACATTTGGATTTTGCTTCACAATTGCTATTTCTATTGATGTCTCTCTGTTCAGGGACTGGGTTATTCCATACAGTTTCTGTGTCAGTAATGTCTATCTGTCATGCTTGACTGACATTTACCTCTCTTCTCTCTTAGCACCTTGCAGTCTTCATTTTATACTCCACCTTATACACCTCTTCGGCAAAGAAGAAGTGGGTCATCCTGAGACAAACAGAAAAGCAGTGACAAAACCAGAGAAAGTAAAATTAGACATGCTTACCTCATCCTACCTTCTTCTGAGCCATTTTGCAGAGTCTTGCAGAAATAGAAAAGAATCATTTTAGTGAATAATGATGATCTGTAATCAAATAGGCATTTACCTGGCTTAGGTACCTGAATTTGCAGTCTGGATCCAGTGCTTTGGTTCCAGAAGTCTTCTTCAGGTCACCCTGCAGAATCTTTGCTGACTTCATTAAAGGTTTAGAAATCCATTTGAACAGTGGAAATTGTCACCAGAAAGCAAACAGCCTTGTTAATATTGTTTTATTATGACATCCTATCCTTCTCCTTTCATATAGAAGGCCAGGTTTTCTCCTGGATACCTTTCTAAGGTATATTTATTTTAACCTATGTCAGCTTTCCTAAATTCTTCCAGTAATCCTCCCACCATGAATATATAGAGGCACAAAATGGCCTCAACTCATTAATCCAATGTTTGGCTTTTCTTAATTCTGTGACAAAATTCTACAATTGCATTCATGAGGGAATCCCAAGGGCTTATTCAGTTATGTTTAGACCAGTTTTTATGTTTATGGCTCCAATCAATAGCATATGGCATTTAGTAGAAAGGAGATAAATGCAAAGTGCATAGGAGATAAAATGCAAAGGAGATAAATGCACAGCGTTTACATCCAGAATTCTGAATGGCAAATAACAAACTCTAAGTTAATTAGTAGTAAGGTTCTACACATCCTGCACTTTACCAGGCTTGACTTCATGCTCCTTTAATGAACTTTTTGAAAAGTTTAGAGAAACAGTATTTGTGTTTACCTCGTGGCATAATGGGTAGAAGCCTTTAGTCACCAGTTCTCAGGAGGAGAACAAAGGGTAAATAACTAACAAATGGCATATACTCTTTACTGAATATATGAATTTATTTAGTTGCAAGACCATCATGAATCTCAGGCTCAGAGACTGACCTCCTGTGAAGGTAACCAAGCTGGTGATTGGATGCTTTTAATTATAATAATTATTTCCCCATTAGACATAGGGACCCTGCTGCCTTCAACATACCCAGTAAGGCAGCAAGGTGACTCTTGGCTGAAAGAGCTGTCTAAGATGTTATAAAAATGGCTGCAACCTGCACTATAGAGAGCACAAGATCAAATCCAGGTTTCCATGTCTGCGTGACCAGGCATAAACACAGGACCTCCACCCAGTCTGCTGGTGTTGTCCAGTGCTGCACTGGCAGGCTGTCCCCCTACCCAGCTACTGAAAGTCTAGTAAGTGTGTGGGGATGGAGTCTCAGTGTGCTTCAGCGTTGCTCAGCTCATTTATTATTAGTGGTATACACAGAGTTCCTAGAGAATACCAAAGAGAACCTCAGATGTGGTGCTGCACTTCACAATATGCTCCATCATCATCTATCGCAATCTCCATGTATTTTTGCTCCATAGCAGATGTCACATAAAGTTTGCCACTTGTATTGCAGCACTGCTTCCATTTCATGTTGCTACCACAGACTTAAGACGGGACATAGCAGCTGAATCTAATTTTCTACATCCAACAGCCTTAAAGGTTTGGACAGTCCTATAGAAAGAGCAGAAAGTTCATAGATGAGACCAGTAGTTCTAGTATAGGTACAACAGCAAGAAAAATACCCCTTTGAGAGTAAAAAGGAAAACTTTTCACTTAAACAGATTATACTTAATGAGCAAAACCCTAAATGGTGCTCCTGAACACAATGTTTTTTGCTCCCTCTGCTGGCTCTGACACGGCAGCTCAGCAGCACATCTGCCAAAGCAGGCTGCTGGTGGCACTGGGCACAGGGCTCAGCAGTGTGTGTCGTGGGGGATGGCTGCAGGACTAGCTGCTGGCAGCACTGACATTGTACCCACCCTCCCCTTCAGGGAGAAATTAAAAAAAAAAAAAAAACCAACAAACCAACAACCCTGAAAGCACATATCTGATGACAAAGTCACAAGAAATTACAATTATAGCATTTTACAGTGTGCATCAGGCTTGCAAATCTAATCACTTCTCCCTTCAAGGCAAAATTAGTGAAAAAAAAAATGAAGCTTGCTCTCAGTTCACACAGAAAATATTGTTGTATGACATAAAAACAGACATAAGAATCAAATATAAATAAACACTACTGCTAAAATAATTTCTTAGTTGAGGGATTAAATCTAGATTAAATCTATACAGATCTCACCATGGCCATTTCTTCACTGAGCAGTATAATCCTGATTCAAAATAAAGATCGAGCTAATTACACTCACAGGTGATACAAAACCAGGAGGTGCTGCAAATCCCAAGGAGAACAGAAGAGTAATGTAGATTGCATTTAATTCCATGTAGCTTCTTGTACTTGCCCCGTAACTGTCAAAGCTGAGAAAGAAATAGAGTTTGAAAATAAAACAAAATTAGATTCAGCCTGGGAAAATGCACACAGGGGAAAACTCATCTGAAACGAAATTTTTTTTGAGGAAAGGGAAATACCTGAAGAACTGACTGGTGAGAGATGGATGGTGGGAATGAATAAATGAGTTACGAGTCTGCAATACAATGCACTGAAGAGAAAAGCCAATGTGATTACAAGTTTCTTCCACCTGAGGTTATGCAATCATGCAGGAAAGATTAAAGATCTAATTTGGTGAAGATCAGGCTGTTGGTTTTGATGGGGTTCATTTTGTCCCAAATGCATGTCCCAGCATACAGAGTTTGGTTAAACTATGCGGAAAGCAGCATCCACCAAGCAGAGCTAATTTCCCTGATCTTCTACATCACATAACTCAAGGCTTCAGGTGGTCACGATCAGCAGCACATGTTCCTTGTACCTTGCAGAGGACATGGTGGGGAAGCAATCAGAGAGCAGACAGCTAGTGATACAGTTTTCCCAGGGATCCTGATGTGGCACTGCAAGACCAAAGACGAATGTGGACCAGGCTGCCAGATCCAGAATGACAGGAAAACTTGAATTGCATGAGAGGTGCTATTCAGGTTGGATACCCATGGCTAGTGTATCTCTAACCAAAAAATAAACAGCAAAAAGAGAGGGAGAGCTGGATCCATAATGTGCGTGACTTTAAAGAAATGAGAGGTAGGTGACCAGAGGACAATTTGTATGTTGAAAATGTCCTAGTAATGAGCTCTAATAGACTGCTGAATAATCCCAGGGGAAACAATAGAAACAGTTCAGACATTTAAAACTCCAGGTCAAAATACTAATGTACAGAAAATAAAGGGCAATCCTGCAATGGCTGCAGAGAGATGACAAGTTGATACTATCTCTTAACTCACTTTATTCTATATCAAAACATCACTGAGCACTCAGGAACAGGAGTGAGGCCAAATTTAGCCCTGGTAAAAGCAGATTAATCTGTTTAAAAGACAGGAGATGGTAGATTATAGTGATATGCACTAAGCTCCTGACAAACATTATCACCCAGTAATTCCTGAACCATACACATGCATTTTAGTTGCTTTAGGGTATTGACAGAGAAATTCAGAACGCAAAATGCCACTCAGTAGGTGGAAAATGTGTTATATCTCTTGATAAGCTAATTCAGCAGTTAATTATCCTGATTCTTTAAAACGTGCACTTTGCTTCCAGTTTGATTTTTTTTCTCCTGTCTTCTAACGATTGGGCTTCGTCATGCCTTTGCTAAAGAGCCTTCAAACACTTTCCTCCCTGCATAGGCAATGCAGCCTGCAAACTAATCTCCATGAAGTCAAATTAAGGCATTCAATCCCCAAGAGAGACATGATTTAAAACTCATACCTCCTGTTGTTTTCTCCCATTGGCTAATTTAAGTAGCTCTCTTCTCAGCATGCTGGCTGTAGTGAGTTCTGTTCCTTAGCACCCAACCCTCCAAAGTGTCGTTTAATCAGGAATGAAGGGTTTGAAAACCAGGCACTGCAATGTTCAGTGTTTGCAGTGGAAATACTTTCATGGATTTGTGCCCCAGGTTTGCAACCCTAAAAAAAGAAAACCCTAACTGCACATACCTATCCTATTATATGGGTCTTGACAGCTCCACACCAATGTTTCAGGAATGTTGTATTACCTCTGCTACTGCTTTCCTCTAAATCTGAGACCTTGCTCTATGGAACATCCCATTGCAGGTTATACAGAGGGTATTTAATGCTACTATTAACTGCTGCTCTAATAGATTACTAGATAGTGATCCATAGACAGGCTCTAATTAATTATGAAGAGTAGAAGATGAAGTAAATTCTGACATGTTATGAATGGATGCAGTGAGATCAGGTTCATAGAAAGTCAGTTTTAAATCAAAGATAGGTTGGGCTTCTGCTCATTTTGTGGGTCCTAGTAAAGAACTGCTGTTTTGGGAATCACCATAATATAATATCACCATAATATGTAGAAAGTTACCAAAAACTGACAGGGCCTGCCATGGATCTACCAGGTAGGGCAAGAGTGGGTCATTAACTGAAGTAATAACCTATTCAATTGGAAATACCTTAAGAGAATTATTTGATTGAAATCTCCTAAGAGAACTAGTTCCTTCACAGCTCTGCAGATGGATGAGGCAGCTGAAAAACCTTAGCAGTAAAAGAAAAGAATCAGGAGTTCATGGCAGGATATACAAAATCAAATGCTTCACAGGCAGACCAGTAAGCTTTGGGTGAGAGACAGAAAGAAGAAATGTAGGATTGTATAGGTGAAGTTTTGATTAACTATGGGACTAACCATGCTCAAAGAAGCCAGCCTGGATGTAGTTCAGAGGCACCACAGTTGGGAGACTTAGCCAGCTGGTCAGACTGATGGACAGCTGCAGGGAGTGATTCAGCCCGGCTAAGGTCTGATTCACTCTCTAGAAGTGCCAACCTTTTGATTTAGATCTTAGGTAAGACTGACTCACTCCCTGAAGGTGCCTTTCTCCAAAAGCTGTAGAGGACCCACAGAACAGACAGGGCTAAAAAACCTGGAAGAACTGGGTCTAGTCACAACTCAATTTCATTGCAAGCTGTCCCAAATAGCTGAGCCTGAGGACAAGTTGTCTGCATGATGGGAGCCTGGGAAAGGATGTGTGCAGTTACAGAATGCAGTGCTCTCCTGTGAGAAAAAGTCATGAAGGGATGATCCAGAGAAGTTGTATCCCAACAGAGGGAAGCACATGATGACATTTTACAGGTACCTAAACACACCAGCCTGATGAGATTCCCACTAGGAGCAGATTACAAGGACTGTATGAATGCCAAAATAGCCATGTACATTTGGCAATTTTATAGCTATTATTAAGCATGTGTATTTCAGCTGACTCTGAGCAACCAACCTAGAATAGGTAATACCTTGATAATCCAAACCCAGTAATAGGTATCTATTCTTTACTTAATAAAGAACTATTTTGTTGCTCTCTATTTAAGAGATCAGCATTTTTGCCTTTACACACCTATCTTGATGCTATGTGGTTTTGAAAGTTATCAGGTGAAACATACACTGCAGGATGTAGAAAGTGGATCTTTCTACTTGGTCCTGTCCTTGCTATAGTGGTGGTTAGTTATTTCTTAATGCTGTTGTGAAACTCATTCTTACTGCTTATGAGGTGCCACAAGGCTTTTGGATGGACAATACAATGACCTTGTAAAAATTATTGGTTTGATGATGTATAAACTATACAGTTGACAGTCAAATCCAGGTATTAAATATTGCCTTTAACCTGCTCCATGAAGAGAGGTGCTACACAAAAATTATTTCCCAATTATTTCTGCAGGTACAACTCATTATGACTTTTTCAATTCTTAATCAATACTTAAAGGCCCTCTGTTTTATAGAACATCTCATCAATATTTTATTTATTTTAATAATTTATCCTTTATTACAGAACCAGATGGAGCCTGCGGCACACTTATCCTCAGGAAACCAGAACAAGGAGGAGAAGGTGCCCAGAATCTACATCACCTGGGACTGAACACTCGCATTTTCCTCTCTCCTGTCCATATGTCAGCTAAGTCTTGGGTTCAGTTGCAGGAACTAACCATATCCAGTGGTCCTGCAGTCACACTTTAACCTTGGGTGGCAGGCTTGTGGAAAGGAGATTGTTCTCCTCCTCCTAATAGTGATTCCTAACTGTGGGAAATGCCATCTCTTCCTGCTGAATGGCTCACAGCTCTCAGGAGACCTTAACATCATTTGACAGATTTCCCTGGGTGCTCTCTGGGCTTGGGGGGAAGGCTTAAAGTGTTGTGATGAAAGATATATCACTCTTTTCTCTGGAGCTGGGAAGCACAGTGATGATCATCTCAGTGAAAGGGTCTTGGGTGCATGATTATGTAAAATTGCCCCTCACCCTTTTCTGCATGTATTTGTAAACATGTATGATTCCAATCAAGAAAAGGGATTGTTCTTAATCTGAGTTGTAGGTCTGAACTGAGGAGCAGGTAAAACTGGTGGAGTGGAGTAAACAAAGTAAACAATGACAATAGACAATAAGCAAAAGAGAGTTGGAAATAGAAAGTACAAAAGACAACAAAAAAATCAGCCCAACTAGGCAGGTTACTAGAAGTAAGATGTTGAGAGAAATATGTTCAAACCGTTTTGTATCACAGGGAAATCAGATTAAATACAGAAACAGTAGAGTATGAAAGAAATTGGATAGTATATAATGGGAACAGATATAAAGAAGGGGGAAAAAAGTAAAGGGAAGAAAAAGAAAGACCTAAAGTAACTGAGACAGAATAAGCATATCACATTTGATTGGTTTGCAGTGCAGAACAACTAATATTGGTTCCTTGTAAAACAGGCAAATAGGCAGACAATAAGGTAAGATTGGACAGATGATTTTCTTCCCTCCCAGGCTCAGATTCATCCCACTGGTAGATAGATGTTTGACTGTGCTTCCTAAAGCCTGGAATATTATTGCCTTAAAATCACTCTGTAATCAATGGCAAGCAAGAGAGTATCTCCAGGAGGGAATTCAGACTATCTCTCACTTTTGACTGGAAGGACTCCAGGATGATGAGAAGCCTGGTCTCAGTTATGTGCTTACCTCTCAAGCAATCTTCCTTAATACCAGACAAGCCTTAACCTCTGTGTCCCTCACCTTATTTATGTAGAGAGCATTAATCTGCACACTCACAGCCATTTCTCATCCTCAGAGCAAAGGCTGCTGCAGAGTCCTCTGCCAGGGCACAATGGAACTGCTCATGGTGTCACTGCCTCTGTTAAACCTTTTTTGTGAACAAAAATAACATTTCAGTATGTAGATCTGCTGATACATATCAGTCACAACCTGTGGTAGTGCCTCCCCCCCACTGCACTATGATCTCAGAAAAACTCCTTAGGCCTCAGCCTTGACCAACAGCATCTAGGCTAAGCTCCTCTTGAACTTACCAGAAACACTGTCTGCTCCCAGGAAACTGCGCAGTCTAATGATCTGCATAGTTTTTTAACAAACAGCCTGGAAACTTACTTTTCTTGCCTCAGTAACAATGCAAGTGGAACAATGTTTTTGAACATTGAAAGAAAAGTACTGGCCTTAATTGTCACCAGGATGAAAAATTGCTATGACTAAAGCCAATTCTCTCGCAAACCTATAGCAGTGGTCCTAAGTAAGAACCTTTGAGCTCTCCTGGACTGCAGTGGGCTGCAACCAGTAATATTCACCTGAGTGAGACCTCTCAGAGCTCACGAACTTTCAATTCTGCTGTACTTGGAGGACTGATGCTGAACACTGATGACAGAGGAGGCTGACGCACCAACTCCTCAAGGCTCACCCCTTCACCTGTTGAAATGTTGAGAAGTTGCAAAGGCATCCAGTGAAACATACCAGGGAAACATTCCCCTAAACTTGAGCGGAATGTTTCACAGGTATATACCTTATACATACTCCTTTAGGCCTGTGTGCATGACAGTGTGAATATGCTATAGCAGATGTACTATGAATTGCTCTCTTGGATTCTTAAGTACATTAGATTCATAAGTAAGTTACACCTATAAGTGAGTTGCTGTTGAGCTTACAGTAAATTCTACAGAATCTTTATTTAAATTGTTTAAATTAAACTATTAAGTGCTGTTAAATTTAAGTGCTGATGAAACCTTTTGGCCTAAACTGTTGGTCAAGTTTGGAGATAAGTTTGGCAAGGGGGTCCACTCTGAACCTTGTGCCACAATTTATCCTTATTGTTTCCCATTCTTACCCTTTTTCCATGCCCAACCTGTCATGTACAACATTCCTGGTTGATTTTCATTCTAGATTGATTGATTTTAGATTTTAGTCCAATTTTTCTCTGTGTGCTTTAACCATCTAGTAAATAGTAGAATGAACTTTGACAAAGAAGTTTGTCGTGCTTTAAATTTCATATTAAACCTGCTTTTGCTCACATCTTCGTTGGTGATTCTCTCAGCAACTTAAACCACTAATTCGTGGCACAACCTAAGAGACTCTCCATTTACACCAACTCAAGGCTTCTCTAGAGCCAGAGGAAGTCACATGCACCCAACTCTGCTGTGGCAGGAGAGTTGTAACTCTGTCTAGGAAAAAGCAAGTCCCCTGTGCTTTCTGAACTTGTTCAGGATTTAAGCACTTTCCAGATGTGAAAAAATATAGCTGCCACAAATCCCACTAAGTTTGGGTATTGCACATATTACACGTTTCCCCTTCAACAGCTCCATCCCTCTCAACAAAATGCTTCATTAGAGTCATTGAGCTTAGCAGAGCAGCAGAGTTATTCTTTCACTTGTCCTTTCCCTACCCACTGCCCAAGCCTCAGAGCATTTTAAGTCACAACACATGAGACCAGTCAGATGATGACATGGTGTGACAAGCTTTGCTTCTGTGGTGTCTTCTTTGTTTAAAACCCTGATGATTGCATTTTCTTCTAAAACACAAGATGATTTCCAACTTTACGCCCACAGAATGATTCATTTGACTTCGGAGTCGCCTGAAAGCTTATGAAGATACCCTCCCAGCATCCCCTCAAAGGGAGGAGGATGAAAAGGGGGTCAACATATTCATTTCTTTTGCTTCCAAAAGTTAAGAGCAAACTCAAGCTTCATAAAGGCTCTCCTTGTGCTTAGTGGAGGGTTTATTAAGATGGAGCAATTGAAGCCAATGTTCAATTTAGTCTTAATAATGCAGATGTCTTCCAGTTCCCCTGAGACCTGCCATACTAGAGGCAGATGATAGCAGTGGTTTTCACAGCACCAAGGGTAAATGTATGTAAATCCCTACATCATTTAGATTAGTCCAGTACTGAGTTGAAGCAAAGTCCGTTCTTCTGGATCTAATTTTCACAGAAGCAAAGAAAAGATCCATGCAGACAAAGACTCAGTTCTTCTAATAAGAGAAGGGCCTGGTGAAAAAGCAAAATGCAAAGCTAATCACCTGTTTACCCACTGGGTTACCCATTACACATAGAAAGGATTTATTTACCTTAGAGATAAAGAAGCTCAGAGGATGGAAAATATTTATAGCCATGAAAAAGCTTGTAAAACACATCTATCTATAGAATATCTATTGTTTACAGTATGTCTGGCTAAGGACAATACACAGACAGAAAGGAGTTCCCTGCCCCAACGAACCTACAGTCTAATATTGGTACTTTCATGGCTAAATATTTTTTTAAAATCTCTATGGTAACAGAATTCACAGCTTTAAAGAACACAGTGAAAGTGTAGTGCCTAAATCTATTTATAGAGATGTGTAGGAAACACAGTTAAGGAGAGAGACATATTAATGGGAATGGCTTGGCTATTGAATTTCTGGAATTCAGCACCAAAGTGAAAGAGCCTAGGGGGAGAAAAGGATCAGTAATTCAATAAGGACTGAAGAGTTCAGAGGGGCATGCAAATAGTACCTTTTACTCAAAGACAGATTTCATCTGTACTGCAACTCATCCATTTGAGACATTTCCACTCCAAAGTTTCCTTGCCTAACCTTACAGTTCAAAGAGCTTCTGGGCAGTATCTGTTAAGTGTGGTGAATTGGTTGACCTTGAGCAATGTTCTGTTCACAAGTAGTTCAAACAAGTCTTGGGCAAGGCTGTATGACATGACTTACAGGGAGAGGCAGAAGGGAGAACTATGGACTCTGGCTAGTGGATTATCTGAAAGGAGCACATAGAAGTGAAGCCAGGATCACTGGTCTACCCGGGATCCAGCTCACTACCCACAAAGAAATGGAGAGATGCCCTGTGAACCACCCAAATGTAAGCTGCTTTTGATGTTCCCTTCTACTCCCCTCGGCCTTCTGTGAGCTGTAATGTGTGTCAGGACTTAATAAAATTCTGCAGTGCAGCTTGTAAGATCAATGTAACTGACCCATCTCTTGCGGTCTGCTTCACAGAACAGCCTCAGAGACTACTCCCTCCTGTTCCCCTGGACATAATGTTGTTTTATTTGGCAAAAGGAATAAAAATTGAGAGTATTTTAAGGCAAAGGGTGAACTGCACACAAGTAGACACCACTTCAAAGAAAAAAACCCCAAAAACCTAAAAGATTAAGAAAAAAACAGGATTTTGAGAGTCTAAGAGAGAAATGGGCATCTGTGAGGTGGAAATGGAAAAAGCTGCTATTGCCCGGAGCTCAGCCCAAACCCTCCTTGGGATCTGGCTGTCTGGGCTCAAGGACAATTTTGTTAAGCCACTCTATGGCCTTGAAGTTATGAGAGAACTGTTTGAGAAGCTTTTGTGGGAGCCTTTCACAGCCCATCATCATATTATTTGTGGCCAGAAACTTACTCACGAAGTTGGAAATTATACTGTGCCCCTTCTCCAATACAATGAGATAAATAGCTTATTTAATGATGCAATGATATCTCCCAGTCTGGTAAAAAATGGGCTCTAAGTACTTCGTACATACAGAAAAGGGTACATTTATCACTGAAAAGTTTTCATGGAAAGTACTATTTTTATTGCCATCAGACTATTTGCCTAAAGAATCACTGTTAATCAAATTATCTTAACAAGAAGTACAAGGCAACAAGCTAATTTTTTTCATATAAATTATCTCTTTCAGAGAAAAAGGTGGACTTTTTTTAATGAAAAAGCTTTCATTTTAGGTTGCTTTTAATGCTTTGTTTCCAATTGATAGACTCCCCCTCTGAGGCAGAGATTTTTATTAGTCCCCGAGCACATGATGGTTTAGTTTAAGGTAGTGGCTGTCATCCTGTTTCTGTTATTTCAATCCTTAAGGTTAGCCACTTCTCCCTGTAGCATTGCTTTTCTCTCCTGTATATTGGCAATATTTCCCAACTTAGTATCATTGAGGAATATCTCCTATGAAGTAGAAATTAATCACTTGGGAACAATGGAGAATGACACAGACCTATATGATAAATCAGTCACAAAGTAACCATGCCTAATAAATGGGATTCTGTGATACAGCAGTTGCAGTATGCCCAATAAGGAGATAGAAATACTTCTGCCATTGTATAAAGAGGTGGTGAGACTCCGTTTATCACCTTCAGTGTTTTGCAGTGAGTTGCTGAAAGAACTTAAGAGAGAACAGAACTACTCCACCATTAAAAGATGTAGTACTGAGTCTTCTTTACAAAAAACATCAGGATTGTAGGAAAGAGGGCCAGGAAAAAAAAAGATGCAGATACAGAGGGGACAAAAGAAGGAAAGAGTGTTTTTGAAACCTGTTAAAAAATGTATGTAGGTAGGAAATAGAGGCGGTGGAAGAAAAGTCAGTGAAAAGGGACCGATAAATAGAAAGGGAACAGTAAAATCTCTTATGGTATAGGACTATATCTACTCTAACATTTTTCCACAAGAAAGAGGTGTTTGAGAGTTGCAGAGAAGAAGCTGCCTTAGGAGTAAAATACTTGGGGTGAGCTGGGCCTGCTAGGGAAGCTGCTCTTTGCCCCCAAGATAAGCAGTTTATTAGTAGAAACTATCTTACACTTCTTACATTTGGAGTAGGACAGAGATCTTTTTCATTTGTACCTTCTCTTATTTCTTCCTGTTGATTCAGTTGCACTTCACTGTCCACAAAATAATTTGAGAAAATAAACACAGAAGTAGAAAGTTGAGGCAGTGTGTCTTGGCATTTTGTGAATCAAACCTTTAACTTTTCTCTTTTCTTCCCCTCCCCCCCGCCAAAAAAAAAAAAGATTTAGAAAGGTCCATACATTTTTTTCTAAAATAGAGACAGGCTTAAACCCCAAAAATAATATTCTGCTTGATCTGAGTTAAAACTTTCATCCTTAGAAAAAGTTTGCATGTGATTTTGGCACCAGTGGTGAGCTCAGAACCCGCTGCATCTCAGATGCACAGCAGTGCGGATGGCAATGTGGCACTGACCACTTGCAGGGCTGCACGCCTTCACAGAAGCGAGAGCACATTTAGTGAAGAGGTGTAACAGCAGCAGGCAAGCTATCTCCTTGGTGCCAGGAATATGGTCCTTCTACACAAAAGCACAGGACAGAATTCTTAGTAAGCCACTCTCGTTTCCTTATTTATAACCTCTTTCCGTCTTAGTGTCTCAAGATACTTGGATACTTGTCTTCCTGGGTTGTTTTCTTCATGCCAACCCATTTGACAGTGTGATTTTCTGTACTTTCCTCACAAATATCTTCTGAGCCTGAAGAACTGTAGATAAGTGAATTGAAAAATGAGGAAATAGTCTGAGTGAAATGGTCAGAGGGGGTGAGAAGCTTCAAACCCTTTCCAGTGTTCCTCAGACAAATTTAAGGTTGAGGGGCTTTTGGGGGATGTTTTTGGTGCATTTTTCTCCCTGGTGCTTTCCTTTCTGGCAGTAGATGCTCAGTCTAGTGGGCAGGTAAATTACAAAGCTGTCAGGTTGAAAAGGCAATAGAAACAGCCAGATCAGATTTGCAGATCTCTGGACCTGCTAAATCAAACAGAGAGGCCACGGGCAATAACCATTGTTGTCTGTGGCAGGAAACAACCTTGTGCCTTAGCTCTGCCCACATCACACACAAATAAATATATCTTTCTGATTTTTCCTATCCCCGGCCTTTTCTGTGGATTTTCCTAAGGGCCAGGTGTAGTCCAATCCAATAAAGGAAGACATCTCTTCTCTCCTGATCCCACTCCTGCCAAATGAGACAGTCCATTTTTCAGGGCAGGAGGAGGAAAACAATCTGAGGACACCTGAGAGCTCCACAGTTCTTTTCAGTACCCTGGTGCATCTTGTTAAGAAGGCACAATTTCCAATAGATTAGTGAACACATGGCAAAATGGGAGGCAAAAGCACAAAAGAACAAGAGCAGGATATGAGGGAGGAAACCACATGGAAGTGAACAGCCATGTGTGGATTATGAATGAATACATGACAGAGAAAGCCAACAGCTCTGTAGGAAAGGAGGTGGGAGTTACAGCAGATCACTAACTGAACAGGAATCCACGGTGTCCTGCTGTTGTGGAGAAAGCAAATATCCTGCTGAGCTGTATAAATAAAAGAATCGTTTGCCAAGTCCACGAAATAATCCTTCCACTTCACTCAGAGGTGTCTGTGAGCCAACCTCAAGAGCCGCATTTCTTTGTACCACCCTAGGTGACAAATTCCAACAGTGCTTTTAGAAACTCTCCAGGACCATAGACTTTGTTTAGATTTGATAACCTTCACTGAATAGTACCTTAGAAACAGTAATTATGTTCCTAATGCAAACAGTCTTCCCACTAACAATAAATATATTTTTGCATTATAACTCTTTACATAAGCATTATGTATTTATTAACCAAAATAAGAGTTTAATTCAAGGCATCTAACAAATTATGTTCCCTGTTCAAATGTATCATAATCACATAATGTAATATTTTTCTTCTGGTTAAAGCATACACATGCTTTAAAAACTTTGAAACAATATTTCAAGCAATACATTAATTCTCCTCTTCCTACTCGACATCTTCCCTGAAATGATGATGAATATTTTTCTGTTCTTCATAAATTTGACTAGAACAGGTTCAAAGCTAGCACATCTCTCAGACGCTGCATTCAAGTATACTTCTCTAGTTATCAGAAAGCTGAACTAAATCACATTTCCTAAGCCCAAAAATGACTGGGATTGTTGGTGACCAAGTCACCCAGCCCATGGTAATATGGACCCTAACTTGACATACTGAGCATGAGTTTGCAGTGCAGAGTTCCTCACCAAAACCCTCCCTGAAGGTTTGCACACTGCTCATTTTGCACTTGTCCTGAATGGTCAGAGCTGATTTGACTCAGTTCCACCCTTTTTGACAGAAGAAGTGTGATAATGATACTCATGGAATCAGACACTCTGTTTTATATGTCAGCAAAGTGCCCTGTCACTTGTGAATAAACTAGGCACAAGCTCCCACACTTCTGCAGCCTCAGGGAAAAAATTAAATCCATTGTTTATCTTTGTTCCCTTTACATAAATATTAGGTCTTGCAGGTTTGCCCTACTTGCAAGTTTACCAAAAGTGTTGCTGCCTGGTTGGGCATGCAGAGCAGCCTGAAGGATCAATAATGCTCTGCCTCTGCCATGAGTCTCACTCCAGTCTGCATTTCAGTTTTCTACTGCATTTTTTGAGGGACATTGCTGTTAGCTCAAGTCAATGCAGAGAATATCCATCTTCAACACCCATTATTATTAATTTGTATCCATCATGAGGCACTGATACATGAAAAGTTAAATTTCTTCAAGGATATGTAGAAACAATTTGATTTATGTATTGTAAAGAAGAAAGAAACGAACGAAAACATAACCGTCTCTAGAAACTTATACAAAACTGCTGGAAAGGAAAGAACAAGGTTTGTCCATGTCCATGGTGGACAATGTGGGAAATAATGGGGAAAAACTGAAAACAAGATAGCATTAGAGAAATTTCTAGCAGTAAGGATAGGAAAGCATTGCAACAGGTTTCCTCCTTCACTGCAAGTTGTCATAGAATTATTCTGTTCTCCAAGAGATTTGGAGAGAACTCTCCCGTCACTTTACTGAAGGGCTAAGTAAACTCATAGTTAAAAGTCTTCCTTAACAACAGATTGAAGTTGGAAGACATGGTTTGTCTGATTTGGAATCCTCTCTCTTCTCTGAGAAAGCTAATTTTCTTATTAATATACTTTATTTGAAAAGTCACCTCCCAACCCATATCAGACAACACTGAGGACCTTCAAAGTTCTCTGTGCCTTTGAAAATGTCTTCCTTGGACAAATGATCCTGAGGCACATTGCAGAGCTGAAGTACTTAACTTGCTTCAGCATCAATGAATGTGGCCTTCAGGCCTTCAGTCTCATTCAGTGTTGAGACATTCATTTCCCAAGATTCAGATTTGTAAAGGCATTTAGGTTTTCCAACAAAGTTTTACACAATCCAAATGACTGAGGCACCTAAAACTTAATTATAGATCTAATTTAGACCTAAAGTCTTAAAACTAAAGGACTTTGAAAGGGTACAAGACCTTTTTAGACCCAGACCCTCCAAGATGAGAAATATTTGATCTACAATGTTTTCACTAGAATTAGATGCTAAATGCTGATAATATTCTGTACTTAGGTGTCTTTCAAAATAAAACTTTATTTTCTAAATCACGTATGTGCTTTTGAGAAATTGTCCATTGACCTTTATTTCAATGCCCTCAAAACAATGCTTGTAGTGCTTTATTTTTATCAGTCATCTCTGTTAAAAATCCTGGAGCTCACAATAGTCCTTGTGTAGTAACTCAGAACACAACACAAGATTAGCTAGAGGTTTGGGTTTTTTCTTAAGCTTTGTTTGTTCTCCAGCTTTTATGGAATTGATCAGAGAATTTATGTTCTTCTACATGTAAATAAACACCCTGCTGCCATGGCTGTAGATGGTCTGTAAATCAGAGGAATAAATAAACAAGCAGATTGAGCCTGATTCACCAGGATGAAGGCAGCATGTGAAGCTCCCGAGTGTTTCTTCTTGTTTTAGCATATCTTTTGGGAGCATCACTTGAAACAGCTTACTTTGCCTTACACAGTGAGTATAGCTATATTATTTTTTTAATTATTTTTTAAATTTCTTTGTTGTTGATGATGCTGCTGTTGTTGTTGGGGTTTTGTTTGGGGTTTTTGGGTTTGTTTGGGTTTTTTTGATATTTGGTAGTAATCTAGTCTTCTCATAGGTTTGGAACATCCTGTTGGGATCAGTTGAAAATGCTAACATTTTGAGGGTCTTTTAAGCATCAGCAGGGACATTTTATTGTCGGCTGCTTCTGCAGCTTAGGGAGTATCCATCACCAGGAGCACAAGCGTGGAAGAGCAAAGGATCTCATAAGTCTGTTTTTGTAGAACAGTGTCCAGCATAGAGTGTCCAGTGGCATTTTTATGCACGATCATATAAATGACTGTAGTCTGAATCTCAAAAAGGTCAGAACTGCTTTTACCCATTGTGTAACTATTTTGCTGTTCATTCCTCATGTTCTGCTGAATTGAGGCTTGCTGCTATCTCCCAGTAGCTATTTGATCCAATCTGCTCCCTGGAACCCCCTAGCATAGTTTTCAAATTTGGGAAAGCATCAGTGGATTGCACTAAAGCATCTGTGAAGTAAAAACCTCTGGTAGTGTTGTTTTTCTTTGGTGCTTTTTTGTTCTGATTTGATTTGTTTCTTAACAAAACTGACTATTAACTTTTGTGGAGGGCAAATCTCACAACTTGAGTGTGGGAAGTGGTTTACAGTTTTCATCTACTCATTACTGTGAAATGCTGACCTGCAAATTTTGCAGGCATTCCCATAACCTCTGAAGTACTACTCCAGCAGGATATAAATACAGCCGTTCTCTCTGCTGTCCACGGTATTGGAGTAGCTTCTCAGCTTATCAGCAAGGAAAGCAGTGCACATTTTGGGGCACTGGGAGACTAGAGATCTAATATCTTCAGAATTATACTCGCTTGCATGAAAATTACATAGACCAGGACTACAATTAAACGCCTGCTTCCTAGTTACATGTCATCTGTATAATCCAGGGTTTAACGGGGATTTTACTGAGCCTGTGCTGACTCTCTGATGTAGAGAAGCTTTCAGCTATTGCTACTAGCAGTGATTTTGATCTCTAGATATTGAGATTTATCTTATCCATACTGGTTCAGATAATGTGTCAGATTCATAATGTGCTGATGTTGCTTCCTCATGGTGACTCTTGAAATAATTACAACATGCCTGAGCTAATCTGAGGAACAACAATTCCTTCAGCAGTAGCAGAGTTAAAGCAAAATGGGCAGCATGCTAACAGTCTCTGCTATTTCGGTGACACTGGGTTTTTTCTGCTTATGTTACTGTTTCTGATAAACACCTTTACACTTTTTCGCTGCATGGCACCTGCAACTTTCAGTAGCTTCCCATTAAAACCCACAGTTACCTTGGCATTATTTTCCTCCAAAGTCACATTAAGGCCATCAGTGCTGTGACGCTCCCCAAAATCCTTGAGTCTGGCCCAGCAGCTGCTGCGTGTGCTCTGGACGTGGTTACTGAGCTCCTCGTCACTGTCTCGCAACCCTGCATGCTCAGGGAAAGAGCCACCGGTTTCTTTTGTGTTTGTACAACATTTAGCACAGCAGAGTCCTGGTTCAGAATTAGTCAGGATGAATAGATCCTCCCATATTACAAAAAACCCAAATAACAATGACATTGGAAAGAAGCGAAATGTACAGCAGAAATAGCTGCATTGCCAATCAATGCAAGTCAGAAGGAAGGTATTAAATTTAACCTCCTACAACACTCCAGAGTTAATTTGGGGTTCGTGGGATTTTTAAGAAGAAATACAGCCTACTTTCCTGGATAAGTAGACAAAAGAATTCTTGCTAAAATGTACTAAATATGCATTAAGAACAAAATAAATTTAAAGATTAAAATTTCCCCAAATTAAAAGCTTGAATAAGCATTTTGGGGGAAGGAAGAGAATCCTGCTCCTGAATTTGCATAAAACCTTTTAATGAAAGGTTTTATTTAAAGCCTCAAGATAACGCCAAACATTTTCTTTGGGAGAATGGAAGAAGTTAAATGCTGAATTTTCATTCTGTGACCAACTTTACTGAAATTAATTCTGGGTTTTTGTGACAAAGACAGCACGCACATTTATGTGGTTGAGCACAAGAAAATCTGAAAGACTGGAGAAAGTCTGGGACTTTGAGGCCACTTCAGGGATATACCCTGCACTGGACACCACAACAGCCCTTTAATTAATCCTTTGTGCCCCAGCAGGCTTTTCCCGCTGTAAAAAATAACAGTTTGGTTTACTTTGTGTCCTTTTTTTTGTTCTTTCTCCCTTTTCCCAGTGTATGTCTGGGAAAGAAAGCTTCATCTGTGAAGTCCTTGAGTGTGGAGATCCTTGACCTGGCTTTTTGGAAGCTACCCTAACTAAAACTGGTGAGTGAAACTGGAGAAGGATCTCCTCCATCCTTTTGTGAGGGCCTTGCTCAATCACCAGGCACTGGGGGGCATGAAGGGGATTCCAGGAGGATGTTGCTGAGACAAGACAGTACTTGCCAAAGGAGAGCTCCAAGCTTTGGCCTCTGCCTGAATGGGGTTTAGTAGAGAGGTGGGGAAGAGGAAACAATGCTGCATGGGCTTACACTGTAGGGTACACGACTGATGATTGCTCCTATATATGGGCTGTTTTCATGCTTTTCAAGCTTATACCGTGTTTTATTTTTTCTCTTTCTCACCTGAGCTTTATGTAAAAACTCACTGAAGCAGAAACTGAAACTCCAATTCTCCTGGCTTCCACAACAGTGTTGTCTTTTCCTGGTGAATATTTAATAGTGTGTCCTTATAAAGGAAGCAAATCCAAAAGAGATTGTGAGGGAGTGTAAATCCTGAGTATCCTGTAACCCGGGGAATAAGGGCTGGGCTGAATATCCTGATCTGAGGAGGGTTTGGAGAAGTTTCCTGAAATTAATTTCCTTTAGAAATGCCTTCCTATGAAAGGTAAGTGAAAAAAGAAGGACCTGAGCATGCAGGAAGAGAAGTCATTCCTTGAATGAAGCTTTCACTACATCAGAGACATCAGTAACAACTTTCTCCTGTAGATTTGTTAGCAGTGAATAAGAGAGGATGGAAGAGCCAGCAGAACTGCCTTTGTGTGGTTAAAAAGACAATTAAACTTTGATGGGGGAATGGAGACTGGAGGCCAGGTTGTGGTTATCTACTGCTCGTAAAACCTTTGGCTTGCAGGAGAATTGCTGACCAGGGGCACAGTGAGAGCTGTAAGCAGCACCACTCCAGCAGAGCAACATCATTAAAAATGCAAATGCTGAAACACAGCTACTCTGGCTGTAAGTGCATATCCTGGGCTTTACGAGATTCAACAGCTTCAGGGAGGTGTTTCTGAGGCTAACCCAGCATAGGGATTACTGGTTTGTCCACCAAACAATGTGAGGAAATTCCTTATAATGCTTTACCCACAGATCCCAGTGGTGAGGTGGACCACTAGAGTAGGTTGGATGGAGGTGGATGAGGCAGAGCCATGGTTTTTGCCTGCAGAGCACTAAATTGCTGCAGCAGCATCTGACAGAAATTTTAAAGATATGCTCTTCTGCTACAGCAAAGAGGGAGTGGATAACTGCACCATAGGGACACCCCTGCAATCCAACCATTTATAGTTAATCAGAATTACTCCTCTGTTTGGTAAACTTTTATTTCTTTTATAACAAGTGGAAAAATTGACTAAGGATGCAGTGAGGAGTAACAGTAAACACTCCAGCCTGGGAGGCCTGTGGATGCAAGGTAAGAAACATGCAAAGGAATCAGTTACCAAGCTTGTTTTCAGGTGGAAATGCTGAGCAGAGGAAGTCTGCTCCTGCTCTTAATGTTGAGACTGGTCAATGCATCTCCCACTATATCCCTGAGATGGATTGTATTTTAATAGCCTTGGCTTCCATAGTGAGCAGCTTAATGCTCCACCTGACGGATGATGCTTTGCTGGGAGGCTGGCAGCTCCTGCCAGGGCAGCATCTTGGTGAGGTAGAAGTGTAGTGTCAGCAGCAGGGAAGCGTCCAGTTCAAGGTATCCATCTCTCTTGTACATACACATGCACACACAGACACACACACACACATACAGAGCCTGTCTTCTGGAAGTATTAGCAGAAGGGAGGAGGGAAGCAGCAAATACCTATTTAACAGGCACAGGTGGCTGACACTGTAACTTTAGCTTTTCACAGCCTATCTGCTGCGGTTGGAGTTTCAGCTTTAATGAATATCATGGTGAAAACTGACCTTCTCTGTCCACACAGGACACCTATGCCGTGTGAGAACTGGGTCTGGATAGAGGGAAAAGATCCAAATCAATGTCACCATAGAAGGAAAGGTTTCAAAGTGAGCTCTACGTTTGTGTGCTTTGCTCAGCCTGCCTATGTAGGTCCGCTGCAGAACAGTCTTCCCTCCTGAAGTAGGGGCATGGGAGGATGGTGCAAGTCCCACGACGCAGCCAAGGCAGTGGCCAGGCCATGGAGAGCCCCGTAAGCAATGACATTGTACAGGAATTGGGAGGCCAGAGATTTGGGGGTTATACAGGAGCAGGGGTATTAAGGCAGGCTTTACTAATCCATCTACTCTCAGAGCATGGTATTTGTGGTGGTACTGGCAGTAGCAGCTACATCCCAACCATAGGGGCACAGACTAAAAGACAGACCCTCCCCCAGATGACTGCCCATTCAAAGCTTGCTGGCCATTTTTGTGCAGTCATTTAGGCCTTCTTTCAATGCAGCACTTAAGCTCATCACCCACCAAAATAATTTAAAGAAAACCCTTGGCTTCAGCTGGGCTGTTTCCCAAATCAGGCCCAAGGTTGTGTTTCTGGTTGTACCAAAGACTTGCAGAATGAAGTGAGGGGTGAGGTGGCTTTGAGGTAATTACCCCACACAGGTGTAAATGGCCACTGATCCTGTCTGGATGCCCTGAGTAGCAAAGCAAGCCTGGACAGTAAAATAGCATGTTGAAGGTTCTGGTAACAATTTAAGAAAGTAAAGGGCAATAGTTCTGATAATGAGGCAATCTTACCTACTTGTCAGAAGTAAAACCTGTAAATTTAAAGGACCCAATTCTATTTTTCCTGAAAGAAGAAAGGAATTAGAAGATATTTGATTGAGGTATTCCTAATTATATGAAGAACAGTAAAAACTAATCAGTCTGTGCTTTTTATATTGCCACACAGTGCAAGAACAAGGGGACTCTTAAAATGTAAATTAATAAGCAGTACATTTAGCGTTCAAATGTATTTAGTGAATTGTGTTACAATTATAGTATATATAAATAATCCACCAATTTCCATAAAACTATCTGATAAAATTCATCCATAACAATAGTTCATTTCCCAATTCACTTTTCATTATTCAAAATCCTTTAGAAACCCAAGGGAAGCTGTTGGCTGGGGATTGTAAAAGGCTGTATATTTAGAACAAATCCGAGGAGTGGACTGACTTGTGCAGCATGTACTCCTCTTCAGAAATTCACAGTCTGAGGAAGCTAAGGACACTAATACAAAGGCTGTCTAAAAGGAAGGGGAAAAAAGAGCCCACACTGGATAATTTTATGACCATTAGTAACATTTGTATCTATACAAGCTAAGATAATTATAATGGTAATCATATCTCATGCTTCAGAGGCTAAAGTGATTGCCTAGAGAGGCCAGGGAAGCCTTGGAGAGTTTCCATTGAAAGGAAGATTAGAAATGGTTGAGATTATTTAATTTGGTCATACTGGACATAGCAGAAAGAAGATACTTATTTCCCCCTTTTAAATGCTTTTCCCTTCTCTTTTCTGAATCAGTTTCTTCCCTGTTGGCTTGACCTGTAACCTGGTATTCCCTCCAGCATCTGCACTTTTCCTTTGCCATCTATTTTGTGCCTGGGTCTTCCTGTTTCCCCCCACACCTGTTTCCCAGCGTATCAGCCCATTATGTTCACTAGATAACACTCCTCCAGTGCAAAGAGGCTTTTCTTGCATCCAGTGTCCTTGATCAGGCTTCATTAACAATCCCTGCTCTGACCTTGCTGCTCCCCAAGTAGCATGTCTGTCTTTTCTCTTTGCATGTCAGCAGCTCCCTCCATCACGGAACCTTTTCCAAGCAAGTTCTCCAGACTGTTGGTATTTCTGTATCCCAGTCTTTCCACTAAGACCCGCAGGTATCTGTTGCCTTGCTCTTTGCAGCTGAAAATAACTATCCCATGGTAGCTAGTTTTCAAGGTTATTGTTCTGTAAACATAGCCATGTTATTGTAGCACTCTTATCATATGCATTCCTTTCCCATGGACACAGACCCTTGATGGACATTCCCTTTGACCACTGTGGTTGAAGGAGGAAGAACTGATTTCCTCCAATGACTAGTGATTTCTAGAAGGGTATATAAGAAAATAAAGAAGGTGGGTCTTGTGCCCCTTCCTTCCTTTCTTCCTTTGAACCTGAACAGCTGTCTCTGGCTCTTCTCTCTGCGCCGTCAGCATCCAGCAGCGTCAGGTATCACGATACTAGCATCAAGCAGAACAGTCTCATTTTATAGATTATCCATTGTTCTAAAACCAGAAGGGAGTAAATAATTGGAAATGTCTCCTGTTACCTTTAGCCATTCCAAAAGTTACTGTGGGATCTGATCATCTGATCTTCTCTTTTAGCATCCTCCTGCCTTTTTGTAGCTTCATTGCATGATGAACCCATATGAGGCCAGATCCTGAAAACCAGTCACAGAGAATTTTAGATGCTTCCACAAAATGAGGTCTCCACTGACTTCAGTGAACCTTCGTGTGTAATAACACATATGAAAGAATGTCAGAAATCAGCCTCAGGCAAGAAGATGTGGTCATTGTCCACACTTACAAAGAAATGAGATAGGAAAGAAATTGTGTATTTTTATTACTCTGGGGCACCTGCTCACAACAACACAGTGAAGAATAATTGACAACAAAGGGCTGCTATTTCCCTCTCCATGCATTGCTCCTGAGTGGGAGTTTATGCCAAAGCTGTGACTGTAAGGTGGTTCACTTTAGGACATCTCAGAAAAAGGAAAATAATAACTTGAGAACTAAAGGCAGCTACAATAAAGGTATGGAGAATTATAAATGACAAAAGGCAGGCCAAGAAAGAACTACTTGTCAGCTTTTTTGGTAATAAAAAATAAGTGGGTGCCCAGTGAATGAGATTGCAAAGCAACACATTGTGAGTGGATGAAAGGTGATGTTTACAAAACTTATAATTAAACCATGATATTCACTGGTCTAGATATTGAGAAGGATCATTCTCCATGTTCAAGTGGTTCAGCATTTATATAAATAAAAAGAACATCTGCAAGGACACTAGCTAAATACAATTACAAGGGCTATCAATTCTCATGCTTCAGGGCATGGTTACCTGCTGAGGTCAGGAAGAAATTTCTTCATGGTATAGCACTAAAAAGTAAAATGCATTATTGAGCATTGATGGGTATTGGACACTTTATTAGATGGACCTTTAATCTGTTCCATTATGCAATTCTTTTGTTCCCCCATATAAAAAATCAGTGAAGCATTTAAGTGTGTACTTAAATTCCATTTTGAAATCGATAGGACTTAAATGTGCATAAATGTAAGTGCTCGATTAAGTGCTTTTCAAAATAGATATATTAAGCAGCTACTTAAATTTTTAGAAGTATTGAAGCAATTTTTGGTTCTGGACTGATGTTTTGGTGTCCAAATCACAGATGCAAAACCAGCAGAAATTACTGTATCTCATATATTATTAACTCACTTTGCAGAAACTCCAAACAACAACATGCTCTCCATTCTAAAATACTTCAGCCTTTCAACTCAAAAAACTCACAAATTTGTGACTATCACTCTACAATTCAGTCCAATATGTATACAGACATACTCATGATGATCTAAAATAGTTAGTGTCTTCATCTTTGGGTCTTCTTTGGTGGCAATAAAATGAGCTTTGTCATCTGCTATAGTCTTCTCCCTCATGTTTGTGTCCTTGTGGTTTATCTTGCAGTTCTAGGCAAGAACTTCAGCCAGATATGGAAGATCTCTTCGAAGATTTAAGCTTCCCTTTAAACTTTGAAGCCCATCCCTTTTTATCATTCTTTTTTCTTAGAGGAGATGTCATTCAACCCTGACAATCTTTCAGAGTCAGTAGCAGGGCCCTGAATACAGAGGAAACACAGTGCTGATCTGGTCTCCTAGAGAGTTGGTACAGAGTAGATACTCACAGTGTGGAAAGCAGTTCAATCTGGAGAAGGTCATAGGGAAGTATAAACAGAAGCTTGAGTGTTATTCACAGTCCTTCTCAAATGTTGCTCACAGGTGGTTAAAGGGTTTGATAGATAAAGGAGACCAGGGTAACTGAAGAGGCTGAAAGACAGATGTTACCAAAAAAACAGATTCTTGCAGCCTATAGATTTACTCAGTGAAAAAGCAACATAAAATACGGCCATAACAGTGGTAGAGATTCCTCTTCTATGGGTCTGTCTCCTCTATTTTCCACACTGGAGCAATTGCTCCTTTCAGAGAGGCTGCAGCAGCTCGCCGAGGGTGGCTGGGAGAGCTCCAGCAATGCACAGCAGACACTAATTCTTCCTTCCAGAGGCTGAACATTCAGCCTGAGCAGCATTCAGAGGGACTTACACACTGAGATCAAGGGAGCATTTCCAATGACTTATGGAGGAGCTGAAACTAGGCCTTTATGGAATACTAAATAATTAAATCAGACCTCACGTAGACCTCTAACACTTAAGAATCAGCACTTAATAGCACACAGAAAGGCATAATTTTCAGATCTGTGCTAATAAGGAAAACCATAAATTGAGAGATTTTTCTTAAACAGCTCTTTTCTTCCCCTGATTGTTAAACGTGAAAGTAAAGATGTTCCCTGCAGTAGTCAGGCATGCATCTTGAATTGCTATTTGCTTCCAGGTTCATTTAAGATAAAATTTAAACTGCTTAATTTAAATGCAAAATCTTAGATACCTATAAAAGACCAACTTGCAGGAAGTATAAAGCAGATGCTTTCTGCAAATCTGTTCTACTTTAGTCATTGCTAGTTCAGTGTTCAAACAGTTCCCAACCTGGTGCCTGACCAACCTGATAAACTTCTATGATGAAACAACTAGCTTGAGGGGAGAGCAGTGAGTAGAAATTACCTGGGCTTTCTTAAGGCTTTCAAGGAAGGCTTAATCCCATAAGTTCCTCATAGACAACTTGTTAAAGTATGGGCTCGATGAGCAGAGAGTGAGGTGGATTGAAAACTGTCTGAACAGCTGGGTCTAGAGGGTGGTCATCCTCTGACACAAAGTCCACCTGGAGGCCAGTAACTAGCGGTGTACCCAGGGGTCAGTGCTGGATCTGATCCTGATTAACATCTTCATTAATGATCCAGATGATGAAGCAGGGTGTACTCTCTGCAGGTTTGCCAATGACACAAAACTGGAACTAGTGGCTGATACTCCAGCAAGTCATGATCCCTTCCAGAGGGACTTTGACAAGCTGGAGAAATGGGCTGACAGAAACCTCATAAAATTCTACAAGGGAACCCAGGCACTAGTAAATGCTGAAGATGGTCTTGCTGGAAAGTCACATGACAGAAAAGGACCTGGGGGCCCTGGTGGACATCGAGTTGAACATAAGCCAGCCACATGCCCTTGCAGCAAAGAAGGCCAGCAAAATCCTGGGTTACATTAGGAGCAATGTTGCCATCAGGTTGAGGGAGGTGATCTGTCCCCTCTACTCAGCCCTGGGGAAAGCAAATCTGGAGTGCTGGGTCCAGTTCTGGACTCCTTGACAGAAGAGAGACATGGACATATCATAGAGAGTCCAGTGAAGTCTACTAAGATGATGAAGGGACTGGAACACTGAAGAGACGGCCTGAAAATTCCTTATCTGCCTCACGATCACCGACACAGACTGAAACCCTAAAAGAGGACTTTTGCACTAAAATATCCTGGTCTGGCTAAGGTGGGACATTTGTCAAGTGTTGCCTGCAAGGTGAGCCCGCTGGAACAGGTTCTGCCTAGGCGGAGAGGACTGCACTGAAGCGAGAAAGAATGATCAGTCCTGAACACAGTCAATGGGCCTCACCAACAATAGTGGCAGATTTCCTCACCTCCTGGCCAGTTGCCCCCTGCTTTCAAAAAGACTATAAAGAGACCTTTCTTAATTAACCCTACTGAGATCTCCCCACGGACAATGGCGAGCCTATTGGCAGGACCACAAGGGCTTCGTCTCATCTGTTGGTAGCTATTCCCCTCTCCCCCTTTCTCTCTCTCTCTTCCTCTACTTTGTTTCTTTATTTCTCTTTCTCTCCCCCCTCTATCGCATAATTGTGTTGTTGGCACTCAATAAAGGTGCGCTATTTGATTAAAGTTGAAATCCCTTTTTGTGCCTTCTGCATTTTGAGATTGTTAAACGAACCATCACAACCCCCGCTTGTGTTAGCGGATCATGACAAGCACCTCACATGTGAGGAAAGGCTGGGATACCTGGGACTGTTCAGCACAGAGAAGGCTTGGAGGGGGATCCTACAATTGTATGCAAATATCTAAAAGGAGGGTACAAAGAAGATGGAGCTAGGCACTCTTCAGTGGTGCTCAGTGACAGGACAAGGGACAATGGGCACAAACTGAAACACAGGAGGTTCCCTCTAAACATCAGAAAACACTTTTTTGCTATGAGGGTGACCAAGCACTGGCACAGGTTGTCCAGGGAAATTGTGGAGTCTCCACCATTGGAGATATTCGAAAGTCATCTGGAGATGTTCCTGAGAAACTTGATGTAGGTGGCCCTGGTTGAACTGGGACATTGGACAACATGATCTACAGAGGTCACTTGCAATCTCACTCATTCTGTAATTCTGTGTTAACCAAAAGTCACAGGCACAATTGCATGTCTTAGCCTAGACTCTTCTACTTAAGCCAATAGAGGGTTAAAAACATTCTAAAGAAGTTTTCATGTACAAGAAGATTCCCTTTATCCTTTGGAAAGCTCTAGTATGTTGGGAACTCCCTTGCACATATAATGTTCTCTATAATCCTAGTAATGTGCTCTGGCTCAGAATTTCCTGATCGTCTAAACCATTAGCATTCCCTCTAGAATAGTATATAGCCTTATAATTTCATTCTAATATGGGACTCATAAGGACATTATCAAAAATGTCCTCAGCTCTTCTAAGGACTTCATGTTTCTGCATCTCCACTTTGCTCCCATCAGAGAGAGCTCCACATCCCTTTCCTCCTCAGCTCTTATTTAGTGAGTGGGCTGCAAAAGGTCAGCACTCTCTGGGTTAACACTCAACACAAGTGAAAATCTTTATCTCACAGTGTGTGGACAAATTGGTTTTGAAACAGCTACAGAGGGTCATCAATTCTTCAAACGGACAAAGTGGGAGTATCCCATAAACTGAAAGAGCTGGTGCTGCACAGATTCATCTGGAGAGGTTATTATTAGGGAACTGGGGGTGCTTTCAAATGCAGAGATGTAATTTATCATGACCAGGTTTTGTTAGCAAGGAATTTAGACAGTTTCTGTTACTGCAACCTAATAAGTCATTTTATCAGCATATTTGTTTCCTTGGCTGCTGACACCTCAGCAACCTTCATACCTTCTTAGTATCACATGGCAGGAAAACAACTGACAAATAAAGAAAAATCATTGGTTGTGAACTCACTGAAATTGCATATTCCATCTGGGAAGCTTGGATAATGCAGTTCAGTTATAAAGCAGAGTCCATTGAAGGTATACAGGTCTCTTGCTCTCTCTCTCTGTCTCATCTTTTACTGTATATAGAAGGAAGACTGTAACTAAGGGAATATGTCATGGAATCCTACCCAGCTGCCTAGCTGTAGGGGAAACTGGCAGCAGTGTTCCTGGATGCAGAACAGCCAAGGTCCTAAGAGGAAGGCCAGGGTAAATAAAAGTAGAACTGGGCCTCCCTGCCTTGCTTCCTCCTCAAAGACTTACAGAGAAGACTTACAGAGAAATCTACCTTAGCCTAATTAGACCTCTGTACCTCTGCATAACCCAGGGTCACAAAGGGGTGCTTGTTCCCCTTAGCAAAATCAGCTTCACTTATGTCTTGCAAGAACAATTCCTCCTGGTTTAGCTCATCTCTGCTATTGCTGAATAATTAACCACTTATTTGACAAGTATTTTGCATCTTCTCTTGTCCCTGAATCCCCAACCACGCACACAAACAGAAGGGCAATTAAAAGTTCATTTACCTGTGACCCTCAGGGATTGCCACATGCTGTGAGAGTCAATATATTGTTCTTCTATTAGGGTAGTAGAGAAGCAATTTCTGAGGTTGAAGAGCGTCGAGGAAAAGTAACATGCAACCAGAACAGGCAGATGTCCAATCTGGAGATTAAATGGAGAAAAGCCCCAGCTTTTTTCCAATTGCTGTAATGAACAAAAACAACCTCAACAAAAACAACAGACTGCAGGTGGAAGGGCTTTGTAAATCAGAGACAACTTTTCAAAGTGTTTCTAAAAGCTATGACAAAGCTGCACAAGTACAGAAGGGATTTTCCATTTCCTCTGACAACAAAAACAGAGTTAGCAAGCAGCGATAATCAGTGGCACAGGGTCTAGTTGGAGGCCCGTCACTTGTGGTGTCCCCCAAGGTTCAGTACTTGGCCCAGTATTGTTTAACTTATCCATCAATGACTTGGATGAAGTTCACTGATGACACCAAGCTGGGAGGAGTGTCAGATACCCCAGAGGGCTGTGCAGCCCTTCAGAAGGACCTCAAAAGGCTAGAGAGATTGGCAGAGAGGAAGTGCCTGAAATTCAACAAGGCCAAATGCAGGACTTTGCACCTGGGGAGGAATAATCCCATGCACCAGGACAGGCTGAGGGCCGACCTGCTGGAAGCAGCTCTGAGGAGAAGAACCTGGGGATCCTGGTGGACAACAATCTGTCCGTGAGCCAGCAGTGTGCCCTGTGGCCGAGGAGGTCAGTGGTGTCTGGGAGTGAATTAGGAAGAGCATTGCCAGCAGGTCAAGGGAGGTGATTCTGCCCCTCTGAGACCTAGTGAGGCCACATCTGGAATGTTGTGTCCAGTTCTGGGCTCCTCAGGACAAGGGAGACATGGCACAGGGAGGGTGGAGCAGATGGCCCACTGTAGTCCCTTCCAACCTGACCCATTCTGTGATTCTGGGACTTAAGTGTTGTTACTGCTGGTTTCACACCAGTAAAAGTGGAGTTGGAGGCAGTGTGAAAAATCAGCAATGACAAGTGACAGATCAACCTGCCATTCAGTGGACTTCTACCCACCAATGGCAGTTGTGTGCACAGGAATGCTCTAATATAGTTAACAAATCCACTTACTATTAATCACACGGTAGTAGTTATACTGTAATATTTAAGTGTTCATAGATAAGCAATTATTTCTTGCTGTATTTTGCAAAAAGCTTGTTGCTTTTCCTTCTAGGCTGAAAGTTTCTCATCAGTTCTGGAAAGCTGACTGGTCAGAAATCCTTGTTTCTCATCATTAATCTCTATCTGATACCCTTGGTGTCATATTAGTTTTAACGAAAGCACCTGTGCTGAGCTACACTGCTGGAGCTACAGAATAGTCAGAGAGAAGAGCAGGAAACAAGTGGATTGTGCAGGTTATATCCACCTGCCAATGTAAAAACTAACCCTGAGCCAGCCTTATTTGTCTTTTCAAACCACTTCATGTCAGGGAGCAGGAGTCGTGTCAGAGCACAGGACCCCTGCAATGAACAAACAGGGGAATTAATGTTCTCTGTGAGGCAGGGATGGAAACAGGTGATGTGGCATTTGTGACAGCTTCTCTCATCCCTGGAAATTCACAGCACGGTTTTATATCAGTTCAAAGTGAAAACTAAGAACAGTAGGAGAGGCAGAGCTAGAAAGAAGCCTTGGCTTTGGGTGCCCATATCTGAAGCCAGGATATTGTCGTTGCAGAGTATTTACCATGTACATAATTAAACCCCTAAGTGCCAGCTGAACTGGAAATCATGCTGTGTGGTTCCTCTCCTACCATCTGAATGACTGTTAGACAGTTGGCTCTGTTTTGACACAAAAAATGCAGTCCATCATAGGCCCATTCATCTGTCATCTGTTGCCTGCTTGTCTCTTTTCCCATTTAGTTGTGTACAAGATGAAATGTTTTCCTCCTGCTGCTTGTCTGGTTTTTTTACACTTCATTTTCTTTGCTGTTTTTTACATATCCACAATGAAATAGCCTCACAGAGTCACACTGCCAGCCACAATCAGGGATTGATGTTATATTGGCTTAAGAAATAAACAGCCATCTTCATATTTTTCCTTTCTCTTTCTCCTTACAAAGCTGAAGTGAACAAATTATTAATTA